>JANRMT010062791.1:50563603-50582174 GCA_026402145.1 Polypterus bichir lapradei | reverse complement strand
TATCTATCTATCTATCTATCTATCTATCTATCTATCTATCTATCTATCTATCTATCTATCTATTTCAGTTTTATCTTCTGATTATACAGGTATATTGAATTTTTACCTCACAGATTGTCACTGATTTTATGGATTTTCTGCACTTTAGACACTTTGTTTTAAATAAAAGCACTTCAACACTTTACACCAACCCCTTGCTGACTGTGTGCATCCTCATTTGCCCAGCTCATGCTTGTGTATGCAATTGATGGTTGCAGGATCAGGAGGTTCCTGGAAGCAACCAGGGATCATGGAGCTGACCCAGACCGTCACAGTGGTATCTAACATAAACCCAAAGAGGCTAATTTTTCTGAATTGCAGGTGTATCAATCAGAAAAACTGCAAAATGGGGAACAGTCTTAAAAATAATTACAGCATTTGACAACCATGAAAAATATACATTAGCAAAGAGAAGAAATGGCTAAGTTAAAGCTTAGTAGTGGTGTTGCTTGACAAAATTTGCCAAAGTGTTTTCATGGTGAATATGCTGTGTTCACTAGTGGCCAAATATATTCCTGCAAATTTAATATGTGGTTGGCTTAGACAAACACGTTTTTTTCTCAGCTCCCCATGATGCTTTGCTAGTTCTTTGAGACACCAAAATATTGTTGCAGCCAAGCACAGAACTTTTACTGCGTATGGCACCTCATTTTACATTGCTGTATGATATGCTTTGCGCATGCGTGATGTCACTACTCCTGCCAGATTTGCAACCTACAAAAGTTAAAAAAAAAACAAAAAAAACCTTGCAGTATTTTCCTTTGAGGAGTACATTAGCTGACCTTAATGAAAATACTATAAAAATACTTCGTTGTTCTGAATAGATTAATTGCACGTTGCATCTTCACTATTGGATTAAGCATGTTATTCTCCTCACTTTGTAGCCCACATCAGGTGCATGTAATAATAGGCACAGCCCACCTCTGAGTATGAAATGCTGATTCCTCACATCACAGGCCCTGGGTGTGCTGACATATATTGTTACATTATCTACTATTATTCCAAAGTAGGGAGCAGTGCTAACTAATCTTTACGTCCCAGCAGTAGTGTGCGAGGGAGTCCGTATAAGGGAAAAGGGTTGAGGGCCAAATGCATACACAGTTAGCCATGTGGCACAATGCCAATTAAAAACAAACCTTGAAGGGGCCCTCCCCAAGTCAGAAAGTACATACTTAAAGATTTATTAATATTTACAAGGTGTTTCTAATTTTTTAAAGGAAGAAAAAAGTGTGAAGCATCTGCACAGATAGATTGGCAACAAAAAAGACTTACCAGTTGTGTCCAATCTATCCGTGCAAATGTTTTTCCTTCCATCAAAAAAATAGAAATGCTGTGTAAGTAATAATTATATAATGAATAATAAAAAGTGTATTATAATGTCTGAGGTGGTACTGTAAGCATACACAAAGAAATATATTTAATAAATCTCATGTTCTCGCAAGATTCACTCCCAACATATTTTTACAGCACCATAGAAAATGAGGTTAAAATTTGTCATTGCACTTTGCACATATACATTAGTGATTTTTTTCCAAGAAATTTGACCTGGAGTCCTTTATTTATTCGCCTTATATTCATATTACACCTCTAACTGCAGCAGTTATATAAAATAGGCCCTTTCATGAAAGAACTTAATGAAGTATTGTTTTGCACCATAATACATCTTTTGAGCCCCTCAGAAAACTAAAGGTAGCATTATATAAATGAGAGAACATTTTCAGTGGCTTTCTGCTGGAAGTGAGGCATTAATCAACTTTTACTGGAAGAACAATTTAAAAAGAGCTATTTATTTGTGAGCAGCACCTCACTAAGTATTAGCATATTATACAGTATTTGCATTACCTGCTAGAGCAAGATGACCTCGATAATGATTAAATTACTTATTGTTTATTTCTTTCAGCTTTCAAATGTGCAAAAGAGATTTGTTTGATCAATGGCAATAACTGCAATGAATGTCCAAATATTTTATTAGTGGGTTTAGGGAAGAGTTAATATCAGGTTGAAAATGCAATGGCCATGTGAATCTTGGCAAGCTGGAAACATGTACTCAAGTTCCCTTACAGTTCACAGGACTTTGGAAAGCCTTTTCTCTACTGTCAACCCTTTGGTGTAGCCTACCTGAGAATACTGTACACAAAACTGGACACATCTCCACCTTAGCAAGAAACCATGAGAGTGTCATAAAACATTAGTATAGAATGCAATTCTATAAACTCAATTGATATAATAAAATAAGCACATTTCGCATGAACCACATCTACTCAATGTGACCATGTGAGGAAATGACTAATTTTATAGAGGCAAAGCAGTTACAATGACAGGAGGAAGGCATGCTTGTACCAAGGCTTTGGCTGCATTTGTAGATTCTGTAAAAGCTGCACCCATTACTCAAACATTACATGGCAATAAACAAATTGAAGGGTGATCTTAAACAAATTATTAATAGGTAACGTTTATTTAAGATAAGCAAAACTGGGCATTTTTATAATGCCTATAATCTTCTTTATGTTGAACATTTGAGATATAACAGACGTCTGCAGTTTTATTAGGAATAGCTTCAATACATTATTTTGGCCTGTATAGTTGTGTAACTGCCAGACACAAACTTGTATAAAGAATCAGGAAAGATACAGTCCACATGGCTGTTATCTTTGTACATTTTATTTTTTAATTAATATCCCAATTTTTGAATAAACCCTCCCAATCCCAAATAATCCACTTCATGTGATCAGTTAGTTTATTTAATAATTACATTTAACAAAAAAAGTCCTAATAATTAAACAAAGAAACGCCGGAGGAATTTCAATCATTAGCAAAAAAAACTTCTTCTAAACAATAACAGAAATAAACAGATCAAAAAAGGCAAATAACTCAAAAATGAAATCTAATGAAGCAATATAACAAAGAATTAATTAACCTGAGCAAAATTCAAAATTTTAATGCCAAAACTATTATTCAAAAAGCTAAAATATCCAACACCACAGGTTACAAATACTCTTCACAAAAAAGTTTTCACATGAGACAAGACCTGAGCAAAATTTCTTATGAGCCCAAAAACAAGGAGAGAGCAAGAGACACGGCTAAAACACAGCAGTGGAAAACTAGGTATTGCCTTGGCAAATAGCTGCGGGCACTTTGGAGTCTTTTGTTGTCCTCTCAAGTAATTGCAGCACTTCAGAAGATGCATCAGGTGGGTGGTCCGACTCTTGCCAAAACAGAACAATAATGAAAATAGGAGACTAGAGAAAAAAAACAAAGAAAATATAAATAGGACAATGTGGATGGTAAGGGACTGGGAAAAAAAGAAATAAAAATAAGGAAAAATAAAGGGAAGGCACTGATATACGTCTAAAAAAGTGTCAGTTTTTAGTTAAACATGAAGTCATAAATACAAGTTATCATTAACTTGAACAATTTTTCAAGTGTTTGATAATTGAGAAAGCTTTAAATCTAAGCAAGCCTTAAAGGTTCATCCTTACCTTAACGTGCTAACTGCTACATACATATATGCATCTGGGAGACAATCTCAGGGCTCATTTAGTAGTTGTTACACTCCAAAGCATAAGTTGGCACTGTTGCCAAATGCCTTTTTTCTTCCTCTTTCTGCAGAAAGGATTACTGCTGATTATTCCACATCTGATGTCACTTCCCATTCCCACCCTCCTTAATCTGCTCCTTCCAGCTTGCAGACATTATAACCAGCATCAATGCTATTTTGAAATCAGTCTGAAGAAGGCCATTGTCTGAACAAGAAGACTGCTTCTTATTTACTGATTTTTCATTTGCTTTTTGCCCATCACAACATTTTAATTTGTAGCAGTCAATCTATAGATGGATGCCTCCTAAGTATTATTTCGTTAATTGTCTTTGAGAGGTTAGCACCTGTAAAAAGGTGTGGCAGTAGACGTAAAAAGGTTTGGGGATGGCCACCCCATATACTGAAAAACTGCAGAGCAAAAAAGAAACAAGTCTTTACAGAATGGAATTCAAAACAGATCTAACCTAACAGGGTGATTCTGGACTATATACAGTATATGGATGAAATAGGAAGAGGTGGGATCAGGGAGGCCGGAAATAAAATAATGTCTTCAGTAGTTGGGGTTTTGGATACTAGAGGTGACGTCATCAAAGGGTGCTGGAAATGATGTCGTCAGTGGGTGGGCCGGAGGTGACATCATTGGAAGGCAAGGTCTTTACTTGATCTGCAGAGGGATGTCGGCGATTAAATGCAACTGACAGCAGGTGAAAGTTATCTTCTCTTTCAGTTCTTCTTTATTAAGAGTCGTGGAAAGCAGAGAGGTACAGACGTGGCCACAGCTTGCTAATCTGCACCCCGATTAACAGATGGGGGGAGTTTTTATACCCCTTTATCTCATGATTTATAAGACAGGAAACATCCTAGTAATCACATTTTAAAAGTTAAGCAATATCTAAGCTAAGCAACTTTTATTTATGTCCCCAAAATCAGATCACAAACCAGACACCCTGCACTCATGACCTCATTAGTCTGAAAGTTCAATTTGAGGAACTTAACAGAAAAACAGCTTAGGACATCATTATGTGGCAACATATTTTTGTTAGTTCATAAATCAGACTGTCTAAAGAAAAATAAAAAAATCACACAGGGTACATGGTACTGCGGAGAACATTCTTCTTTTACAGGGACAAAAGGAGAAAGGATCAGATGACAGTGCCAACCCCTGGTCCAAACTATTTAAGCCCATACATTGCCTCCCATGCACATGTGTGTTACACACCAAATGTGAGAATAGGTAAAACATCTAAATAGAGGATAGAGGGCATCTGAAATAAGAATGAAAAATTAGCTTCACGGTTACAAAATAGAATATTTCATTTTCAGTTATTCATTTTTTTATTAGCCATATTTTGAATAATATTTAGTTTTCATAAAAATAATTCAAACAGAACCACAACTATATGAATATCTGGCAGTGATTAGTGTCTCACCACTATGAAGTTCAAATGAAAACTGTAACATTCGACTGCAACGAAATGTGTAAGATCTATCTTCTTAGACCCAGTCAAGTTACTGCTAGCATGCACAGATCGATTATTGTGCTGATGTTTTGCACGTGCACTTGCTTTGGACAAGGAACTTTCTGTTCCATCCACCAACTACGAGATAACTAAAATAATTTTTTGTTAGAGAAAATACATTTTTATTGTGTTTTGCACAATAACAAAATGCATTTAATTAGTATATTAAAATAATGCCCTCATTTTACATTGGTGTCAGGAACAAATTTACCTATTTTTACTGTGGCAGTTAATGCATTAAGCAGAGCCTAAATCAATAACTAAGCTGAGAAGCTTGACCCTTAATAATCAGAGGTGATTATAATTCAAAATTGATTAAAACTGCTTTCAGTTTTTATTGGTTAAACATTAGGTGAGAAATAGGGAAGTATCTTTCCTTCCATAATTTCTTGAAACAATGTATACAACTGAACAACACCAAATGTTGACCACATGAACTCTAATAGAGAGATGCCTCATTAAATACCAGACCTGCAAAAATATACAAATATTTGTTCTAAAAAAAGGCTAAAATAACAAAGAAAATTTTAAGTTCAGCACTCCTGAACAAAAGCATCAATTTGTCTTCAAAGACCTTGAATTATCTCAGTATGTAACTTCTAAAAGCTGCAGCCAGCACATATTTCTATAAGGCTGTTTACCTTTTGGGTGGTTAGCTTATTGAGTACTGTTGGTCTCTTCTTGAGAAGTAAATCCAAGTCCCATGGTGAATCAATATTGCAATAAGCGTCAGAATGAAAGTTGCGGTGCGCTAGATTTTTGCATGTAACCCCAAAGACACTTTTATTATCTTCCTCTGTAGCCCATTAACTCCCCACTCCTAATGCTAAGGCCACAGGAGATGTCACCAAAACACCTGAGTAAGCTTGGGATTTGTTCTTGCTCTAATGTGACTGAATGTCCCTTCATTCTAAACATTTTTCTCTCTTGACTGGTCTTAATCCTTGTTTTTTCCCCCAAGACCATACACTCTGTGCTTTGTGCTTTTATTCACATGGATGTCATTTGTGGGTACTGGATAGACACACCTGGGATGTACTGCAACTCCTTTGCAGTTATCCAGTTAACATGTTAAATTATGACAAGGAAACACTTTGTAAGCAGATTTTTATTCTCTCTTTACTTGATCCTGTAATGGAGCTGCACAGGTTGAAGAATTCTCTTCCTAGAAAGTGCTTGAAGTGGGCTGGTACACAGGGATACTATGTTCCAGCATACCTTTATTTTTGCCTTTTGAGTACCAGAAGTTAATGAATGCATATCTGTTCAATCATCAGTTCAGAACATATTAGCAAACCTTATTTATAACAATAATTTTTCTGTTCACATATCCAAGAGGGACTCCAACCCAATTGCGTTTTGATATAAAACGTGCATATCTGCATGCCTTCTGACCTGCGAGGAGATAGCACCCCTGGTTATTGAGCATGCACAACAGGGAGTACCAGCAGTTCTTTTTTTCCACTTTAGCCACTGCATAATATGTAACAGTATATGTCAGTAGGCTATTTCTGTTGCATGTATTTGCGCAAAACATATTTTCTATTTATTGAACTACAAGGAGCTATGAGAGTTTTATTTCAGTGGTGGCGTAAACTATTAAACGAAGGTAACACAGAAATTTCAATGAAAATCATTTGCCAGTGAAGTTTCTATTAAAAAGATGGATTCATTTGTGCATTAGTGGCCACACTACAATATTTATGTTTATTTTTATATGGGAAAGTGGGCATTTGTAGCATTAAGCTGGTCTGTTTAAGGTACTGTAACATTCATGTTTTCTGTTCATGAAAATCCACATTGTTTGTGTGGTAATTTCTGATTATAGTTCTTAATTTTCTGTGATAGCTCAGGCATTTATTTTAGGAAGTTTGCTATTATAATGCACTCAGCAGTAATTGTTAGTGAATGAAGTTAAAAATAATACAGAGTGTTCTATGTTCTACAATAGTTAAGTGAATTATCACTTAGATGGCCAACTGTTTGCCATTTAGCCTTCCTTTAGACTGTTAATGAGCTGTTGAGATAATGAACCATGAAGTCATTATCAGCTGTGGTAACAGCAACCGAAACAAAATAAAATGGAGGCTATTGAGCTTTTATTTGTCTTCCTAGGTATTAGACAGAAGATCTATGAGGTGTAATCCTCCACTCAGAACACTGTGTGATGCCCAATAGGATTTAAATCATTAAGATATAATTTAAATAACAGAAACATTAACTTTTGCTGTGATGCTCTATACAAATATTGAACTGTAATAAATACAAACATACATATGTGAAATTAAAATACAATTGCACAATTTACATTTTTAAAGCCATGCACACTGCAGTAAGTATGCAGTTATAAATAAAGCTGAAAAGTTAAGACAGAAATTGGGATTGTTGAGTATAATGATTATACTACACAATATATCTTACTAGTAGCTCTAGTTCATGCTGTTAATGAAATGAGCAATTTCTGCGTATGAGTGAAAGAGAAGAAAACACTTTTTAAATAGCTTCATGCAGTTTTATTTAACCTCTTCAACTGTGCATTTCTTTAGATATTAAATACAAATAATTTACATGCAGAGGACAATCTTTTGACTTAATGTTTTGACTTGGACACAAGCCACAAATTTAATGCCCTTATTGTAAAAGCTTGCATCATCCTTTTGGAGCTTCCTGTAAAATAATAACACACTTATTTTTATTAATGAACACCTAATTAACCTATGAAAATACACAAAATCATACTACATACTAAGGGTGACTCAAAACAAATTTAATTTGGGCAGACCTTTCCCAAAACATGTTTTCACTTTATCAAATAGGATTGATGGACAAAAATGGCAAGTTTATCCATTCAAAACTAAATGTACAGCGCAATAAATTGTGCAGAAAGTGAATGGGTCAGAATCCATTGTAAATAACCTTCTTCTTCTTCTTTCGGCTGCTCCCATTAGGGGTCGCCACAGTGGATCATTTTGTTCCACATCTTTCTGTCCTCTGCATCTTGTTTAGTTACACCCATCACCTACACGTCTTCGCTCTTGAGCTGACCCTCTAATGTACTCATTTCTAATCCTATCCATCCTTGTCACACCCAGTGCAAATCTTAGCATCTTTTAATCTGCTGCCTCCAGCTCTGTCTCCTGCTTTCTGGTCAGTTTCACTGTCTCCAGCCCATATAACAAAGCTGGTCTCACTACAATCCTGTAGACCTTCCCTTTCACAATCTCCATTACTCTATACTATTGATCCCAAGTATTTAAACTCATCCACCTCCACCAACTCTAATATTCCCAAAAATGTTTGCCAGAAATGGGATGTAGTGATAAAATGCTTTATTTATATTATGTAGTCCTTCATCTGTATTTATAAATAAGAGAGCTTTGGATTGTGGTTAGTCTATTTTTTAAAAGGCATCTTCTACCTTGACTATACATACCTAGTCTGGATCGACAAACCTTGTTATAGTTTCCACACAAAAAGATTGACTCTGGCAGTAAACAGGAAGGGTTGTTTTCTGTTGTTTGCACTCTCTTAAACCCCCAAAACATAGAGTAGTCCTACCAGCAGGTCTGGGAGCAGTGGCCAGCTCGAAAAGGTCTTTGGTATTTGACTGTCTTACATTCAACTAAAATGACTGAGCAAATGCAAGCATCACTAACACAGAAGTGCTGAAACATTGGGGATGTGCAATTAGATGAAGATATCTTTGTTGCAGCACAGTCTTTCTAGGTAATCCATAAGACTTTCCTCAGAGTGAAATAATGGAAAGAGTTAAAGTGATGTTCCCACTGAGTTTATGGAATCCAGTTTTTGTTGCCATAAATTATGTTAAGTACTGTATGAAAGCCTGTTACACTACATAAAGTACAGTATCTTAATGTTGGTAGTTAATATGGTTGTCGTTAATCCATTTGATCCAGTTTACCAGATGAAATTGTCACTCCTTTATGGATTTTGAGAAAACTGTTTTACATTTACAATTATTCAATTAGCAGATGTTTTTTATCCAAAATTACTTACAAAAGAGCTCAACATAATCTAGTCAAACATCCTTCTTCAGACAGTTCTTAAACACATGCAGTTCAGATGAATATGGGATCTCATTCCATCACTGAGAAGCTACATTTGAAAATAATTTGGGTTGATATGTCTGAGTGCCCGGGCTTGCAAGTGCCCTGGATAAAAACCAAGATCCAGACCTTTAATGACCTCTTGGGCACAGCCATTAGCAGTGTGTCTGTCTGCGGAGAGAGTGTCGACCTTGTCGAGAGGTTTACTTACCTTGGCAGTGACATTCATGTCTCTGGTGACTCTTCCTATGAAGTCAGAAGACGGATGGAGAGAGCATGGGGGGGTCATGAGGTTGCTGGAAAGGGGTGTGTGGCACTGCCGATATCTATGCAAAAGGATGAAGGTCCAAGTCTTTAGAGTCCTGGTGCTTCCTGTCTTGCTATATGGTTGCAAGACATGGATGCTATCCAGTGACCTGAGACGAAGACTGGACTCCTTTAGTACTGTGTCTCTCCGGAAAATCCTTGGGTACCGTTGGTTTGGCTCTGTGTTGAATGAGTGTTTGCTCGTGAAGTCCCAAATGAGGCAGATTACCTGCGTTGTGAGGGAGCGTCAGTTACGACACTACGGCCATGTGACTCGTTTCCCAGAGGGTGATCCAGCTCATAATATCCTCATTGTTGGGGACCCAAGTGGCTGGACCAGGTCAAGGGGTCGCCCACGTAACACCCGGCTGCGGCAGATAGAGGGTCATTTCCGGAGGGTGGGACTGCACTGTGTGTCTGCCTGGGGGGTTGCAAACTGGATCCCGAGTTGTTTCGTTGTGTAGCGGGTGCGGCAACGCACTTTACCAGTGTATGCTCCCCAACTTGACTTGACTTGACTTCAAATGTATTGTAATGGTGGTATCACCGGCCATAATTCATTGGCAAGGTTTGCAAAACCTAAAAAGGGCCTTCAAATAAGTTGGTGAATAAAAAAAAAAATGCTAACCTTTACAAGTACCATACATTTACACCGGCTGTTACAGACTCAAATCAAATGTTTGTTTTTATTGTATAATACAGTAGCAACAATAAGAGATGCTCACTATTCAAAACGTTTATTTTGAGACATGGGGAGGCTGGAACTGGCGACCCTTTGAATAGGAGTCAGCAGTTCTTACCGTTCTACTACCAAAGAACTCGCTACAATGAACCACACTAACCTGATTTCTTTTTCTTCAGTTATAGTCTTGAATAAAAGCGCACTTGTTCTGTTATATTTATACCCTTTGTGAAAGTGCTTATTTGATATTTGGACTTCAGTCTTCACACATTCAGTCTTCACACACAGTCGTTGCGTTCACGTTATTAAATGTTTGTCATTGTGACTTGGTGATAGTCTTACAATATGCTACGGCATAATATAAAGGGAATATCTTGTTTTGAGTAGTCAGTGTTAGTTGTAATTGTGTAGTTTTCCGTTGTAATGTTTCTTGTTGTCTGGCAGTTTGCCGCTACTCTTCAGAAAGGTTGTGTGTGTAATTCATTTTTTGTTCACTGTCTAGGTGCAAGACTTGCTGCTGATGATTTTCGGATAATGTCGCTCTGTGGTTTATCATACGTTGTCTTTGTTGTTCTGAGGCATCTTGCCTGTGCTGGTTGGGCTGGCGTGATGTAGATGTTTCTGTTTCTGTGCGTTAGTGTGAGTATGTAGGCCAGCGAGACCATTACTGTAGGTCACAGCTAGGCTGTATGTGCCTTTTTATTTTATCGGGAGGCTTACGTTGAAGTGAAGGAAAAAGGAGGTGTAAGATGGCAGTATCATAATGCAGTTTCGGTCAGTAACAAAGTATACACCGAATAAACAGTCAAACACCACAGTCGATAATTGGTTACATTGAAGAATTGAAGACTTGAAGATTAGCCTAAGACCAAAACTCTGCCGAGAACCCAGATTCCTCGCTATTTTTGTAGAGGGATATAGTAGTTGTGGCAACCATTGTTTACATCGAGCACGGATGGACATAAGCAAAATAATATAATGATTTTGGTTTTGGCTTTTCCTTTGATGTCAAGTTTTTAAGTCTCTTTTGCTTTTCTATGTGTTGAATAGTAGTATGTTCTGACTTCTCTCTCTGCCCTGGCCCAATGCATTCAGTGCCTCATGCATTTATTCAAAAGTGTTGACTCTTTCCTTTTTTGCAAATGTCTTTGTCTTCAAGACACAAACAAGAGATTTAAGATGTTGGGAAAAAGTACAAAACAGAAACAAATTGTTAATCACTGTTGGTTAGGGTAATCAGCAGCATGACAGACTGTCTTTATGTTCCATCTTTGTTTATGTTTCTAACACTTCACCTTTTGATGTCCATCAAAACATCAAAATATTTTTATTGTATATACATCCAGGGCTTTATACATGTTCCTTAGATTCCTATGCTGCTGTACATAGAGAAAAGTATATTGTTCTTGCCTTGATCTTCCCAGCCCCAATACATCCAGGCAAAGTATTCATAACAGATGCATTATTCAAAGTATACAGAAAAGATGTTTTTGCTATAGTCATTATTTATTTTTGTCTATGTGCAAAAGAAAACACTCTTTCTTGTTACTTTAGGGCTTTACATTGGCCCAAGAGTGAACGGACAATGTTTAATAGATCATGAACTGTTTAAAATCAGTCCCTAACAAAAAAAGAAGGAAAGAAGTCTTTTTTATTCTACTGAAAAGAAATGGGATTCACACAAAGCTGACGCTTACATTAAGCATTTATTGCGTATTTTAGAAACTTGGCCATCACTGTAGCATTGCGCTGGACCTCATCTGAGGAATCATTTGTGTAGAGTTTATGTATTTTCTGGATGCTTGTGTGGGTTTCCATCCACAATCCAAAGATTAATCATTAGATTGCTTGGTAAATCTAAATTGGTTTGTTGTGTGTTAGTGTGTGTGTGAATGTACATTGAAATGGACTTCAATTTATAGGTTAAATAGCATTTATTTATCCATTCATTTTCAGTCTGGCCTCATCCTGCTGAAGGTTTTGGGGGACTGGAACGTATTTTTGCTGCTTTGGGTTTAAAAGAAGAAGTGACTATGGATGAGTGCAAATACTCAAAGACACACACTCACAATCACTGATACGCTGCCAGTTTATTTATTAGTCATCCTAGTACACATCTCATGAAATGTAGTGGAAAACACTTAGAAAATTAAACAAGGAGACACCGGGAGAATGTGCAACCTACCTAGATACCGTGACCAGTCAGGGTTTCAGACCCTGAACTCAGCATCTGTGTCTGCATGGGCTCTAACTCTCTGTGACCTTGAACTGGAATAATTTTATTAATGAAATGGATGGATGAATAAAGTAAAACAGCCTAGCTTTCATAGCATATACAGTAGCAAGCTTGCTTATCAACTCAATCTTTTAAATAGGAATAGTTGACACTCACTGTCCCTACTAGTAATCTCAAACACCATCCAAAATAAAGTTCAGGGTATTCAGATGAAAGGAGCTCTCACACATAAAGACTGGTTGGGGATGCCATACAAACTCCTGAAACGATCTTAAAAGAGTGCAACTCTCAAGTTCTTTTGCACTTCCTGCTCTAATTTGTATTTTAAGACCAAGACAATGGGAAATGGTTCCTGGATTCTGTAACTGGCTGCCTCTTATCAACCCTACTGCAGCCCATTAACCCATAAGTGTACTCATTGTGCATGGTGGAGTGAAAAATATGCAGTTTCACATATAAACATGTGTGTGTGTTTTCAGAGGACTGTACACACTTAAAAATGATTAAATGATCAATGTTAACTTACATTCTTACATGAGATTTAAAATGTTTTTTGTAATGTACAGGAACAAAAATACAGATGTGTCTGGAGTGCAGTTTCATTTTTCTTTTTGTTCACAACTGATGTATTGATTTAAGAATGCCTGCCTCCCCCTCAAAGCCCGTATCACTGTAGGTTGCTGTGTTTGCATGGTGGAAATATTTCCCAATGTTTTACAAAAACAAAACAGATGTACCTGGTGCTGTTTTCCTATATTACTTTCAAAACATGTTAACATAAAATGTTAGCAACATTTCAAAAATTTGATTTTTAGCTGTTAATAGCAGGTGTACCTGCATGTAGTTCTTTTAAAAAATGATGTGTGGTGATATAATAGGTCAGTCATTCTTAAATAAAGATAACAAAAAGCCAAATGTGTATGCTGTGAAAGAAGATCTATGAAAAGAAAATAATACATTTTTTCCACCTTTCTTTTCAGAAGAGTGTTTATTGTAGCAGTTAGTCATTCAAGTTGCCAGGTTACTAGCATTGGACATATAAGATCCAATAGGTCATTACTTACTCTTTGCTTACATGATGGCTCAGTTCTAACATGTGGGTTACTGAAAGCATAAATTAATAGTGAAACTCATGAATTGAATGGACATTTATATTACTAGACCTAGATACTATGATGAAAAGATGTAGTGTTTTCAGAAATAACAAAAACAGTTTCAACTCATATTTTGGTAGTTTACCAGCACTTTAATAAACCATAAAGTTAAAATGTGTTTTGTGCTAATGAAATATGTTTCATGTTCTAAGTAGATTACAAATAATAAAAAAAATTAAGCATTGTAAATTTAGAAATGAATTACTGTAAAATATTAGTTTGATGTAATGCTTCTTCATTATCCAGTTTTTTATTACTGCTTGCGTTCTAACATCTTGGTCTGAATCCTAGCCCCATCTCAGCCTGTGTGGCGCTTATATGTTTTTGCCATATCTGGTTGGTAATTAGTCTTACTCTTATATCCTGCATTACAATAACTTAATTATTAGCTGTCACTTAGTTCAGTATGAATTGAGGGTATCCTGGGATACATCCAAGAACAGAAATAAAGGAAAAGTTTAATTCAAAATGGTAATATCAAGATTTATAATGACAATGTGCGAAATATAAATACATATTTTCTTTATCACACCAAGAAACAGTTCAATGATATTTAATAATTAAAAACAGAAAAAAACAGAAAGAATAGCAAAATGAGAAAAATTATACAGTGATTATATATTATTCAAAATGGAAAGGCAGACAACAGAAATACTGTATATTAACAGAAAAATAACAAGACTAAATAATAATCCAGTTCTAAAGGTGATTGTCAAACAGAAATCAACATTCAAAGCAAATCCAAAAAGAAAAGTAAAAAAGATATACAAATATATAACTCAAATGAAGTACACGAATAAATAATTCTTCAGGAAAGGAAACAGAGTACACAATTATATTTTAAATGCTTGAAAGTGACAATTGAGAATAATTAAAGATTTGTAACAAAATGAAACAATAATAAAATCCAGTGGACTCACATGACAATTAAAGCACATCTTATATAATGTGCTACCGTGGCTGTTTGTTTGTCTCTCCGTGATTTTAAATTACCTGTAGCTCGCAAACCGTTTGAACTATTGACCTGAAATTTGTTACACATACGTTACATGACGTCTACTATCCGTTTTTGGAGTGATGATTGACCTCCAAGGTTATTCCTCGTTTTATTTTTATTTTATTTTATTGTAGAATCAACTCTCGGCTGCGGCCAGCAGGGCAGCGCAAGCATACGGGCGCCGTTCTCATCCCTATCACCTTCGCCGTCACTTTCCACACCTCTTCACATCTTAAATCATTCTTAAGTCTTCAATCTGCCTCAAGTGCCAGCTTAAGTGAAAATTTATGGAAAAGTAATTGCAACACAAACTCTGACTTAATCAGTTTTAACGCAAAAAGATGCCGACACAAGAAAGAGAAGCAGCGGGCCGCTAGAGTGGAAAAAAGGAAGCAGCAAGCACATCAACCTCTGAGCAAACGAATGCTAAACGTACAGAGAAAGAGGATGAAAACTATGAATGCTCAAGTAAAGTTGTGCCATTACTGATATATAAATAACTAAAAAATGAACAAACATTAAAAAAGGAAAAACTAATCAAAGTATGAAGTTAAGCTCAAAGTTTTAATCTGTTAAGAGTTTTCGTAAATAAGCAGCTTATGAAAAATCATAAAAGCAAATTAAATACTCTGCTATATCACATGAAGTCCATTAATAGTCAACAAAATTTGCTGATTATGATGTATTTTGATGCAGGACAAGAAAAGAAAAAAACTAAATACATTAGTAAGAGATTAACAATTGCAGAAGTAAAATTGTAAAAAAGAAAAAAAAAGTCAAACTATCCAGTGGTGTGCAGAGGCTTGAAGATGCCCAGGGCAAACTCCTTGATTGTATGCCCCCTAAGGTGAGATGCTGTCAAAATGAATGGTAAAGAAGGCATATGAATATGATAAAGAAAGGCATATTAAATAAGAAATAAACACTTTGTTTAAATTAAATATTCATTTAAGTGTATTTTGCCAAATTAGATTTCTCCAAAAACAATTGTACTACTTCATTTTTTACATCATCTGTGAGGAATTCTTTTTCAATGCAGATTAAATCCAGGTTGGTCAAATACTCTTGTGACATGGAAGATATGAGTTTTTATTAATTTCAATTTTGAAAATGATCTTTCACAACTTGTGATTGAAAATGCCATGGTAAGCAGTAATCTGTACATAATGTAAATCATGGGAAAGATTTTCCAATATCACATCCTTGTCAAGTCTTAAAGCAAAGGCAGAGAACAGCGAGTCAAAACAACTGGGCTCAATTAGTCATTAATTTCCACATGAGCCCTCTAAAATTCAAGATGTTCCCCTTATGAATTGAGCAGGAATAATAAAAAAAAAAACTTAAATAACATGTTAAACATTTCAAAACAACACAAAACAATTAAAAAACACACAACGCCACAAGACTGGCCTTTTTTGACTGCGGGACCATGTTTTTTTTTAATGATGTGTGGGGCCCCACTGTACATGCAAAAATATAAAAATGACTGGCATTTGCTTCTGATGACTAATGTCAGGAAGGAATACAGTTGAATATTATTGAATAGGACGTTGACTCTCTTTCAACAAGTCATAGTCAAGTTAAATTATTACTAAACTAGCCCTTTCAGACCGTCATTGACAGGAGTTTGATTAATATAGTCTTCCCTGGTGAAAACAAAAAAAAAATTGATTAATGTAGTTGTAGCTTCTCTTTAAAATCTAATACTGTATAGCAGCTTCAATACAGAAAATAATGTATGCAGGGCCGGTGCAAGGGTTTTGACACCCTTATGAAAGAATTTATACTAGAATTATTATGGAATTTTTTTAGTAATAATATGTTGTTTGTAAACATAATTAAAACTGATCAACTATTTTAATGTATAGTTATCACCATTTATAACAATGCCTGACTTTAGTGTGCTTATAAAGCTCACATGTGAAAGGCCAAGAACCCCGACGAGCTCCTGTACATGCGAGAAGATTTACTCTGGCTACACAGACTACATATTTCTTACTGGACTAGCTAGAAATAGAACACGAGAGATAAAATAACTGAGGTAAACAGAAAAACACTTCACTGCACCAAGGTTGGACAAATGACTCTTAACATGTTCACTGGGCATACGAAACTGAGGGAGGGAGAGGGAGCGGAGCATTTCTCTCGTGTTGAAGCCCTTTTCAAGGTTGTTTGACTTGTGGGTTCAATTTTCTGTGACATGTGAAATAAACATAGTTTTCATAATGTTTTCAAGGGAAGGCCTCTTTTCACTGCGTGGGGTCAGGCCCGGTGCGAGCACTTCTTGTGCTTAGAAGTCATAGTGCTTCACTGAGAATGAACTATAATGATTGTATTTGTTCATATTAAATTAAAATATTATTGTTATTATTAATATATTAGTTTTGAAACAGGGATCTCCTAGAGAGCAACACTCTTTAGAATGGATGCCCCCCCAGATATGGATGCCTGGGGCCCTCGCCCCCTCAGCCCAACCCCTGCATGCCACTAGAACTATCTATTAACATTGAGTTAGATACTTTATCATGTTATGGTATGAACTATACAGACAAGATTAAGCTATTCTTTCTTTTTCAGTTGTTAAGTTATTTTGCCATCATGCTTATATTATATCAAAATGTGTAATAATATTCTTATTTACAATATGTGCTTTATTTCAAATGTATCAATACAGTGCAGTCCAATTTACAGGTGACAGGTTTGCACTCAAATTTATTTAAAATACAATTGCCATATGTCTCCGAAAACCAGCAGTTTAACATCCAGGACTTAGGAGCATGTAGTATAAGAAAGAAAGAAAGAAAGAAAGAAAGAAAGAAAGAAAGAAAGAAAGAAAGAAAGAAACAGCTGAGTCCAGTGAAGAGAACAATTACCTTGATAAACAGCCAATAAGTGCATGACTGTGGTGCCTTCACAAGATGTCAAAAGGAAAAAAAACTTGTTTAGGGAAACTTTAATATGTTTAGCTAAATATGACAGTTGTTTTTATTTCAGTTTTGTTGTGATATTGTGCAGTGTCTACAATAATAAAGTTAAGTGTCTACGATGCTCATATTAAGTAAGCTACATAATAGTGAATCTCCAGCAAACATTCCATAAGACATTCCTTTCCATTGAGTCTAATTTTGAGTCAATTTTTGAAAGAAACATACAAAGCAAGACAAAATTTCTGATGTTTATATCACATAAAAACACACAGAATTTCTTGGTAACAAACAAGGCAGATTAAACATTGTGCGTATGATTTGTACAAGAGAAAACTTTTTTTTACAATTTACTGCATTATGGGTTGTTTAGTTGGCGTCAGAAGACTGATCCAGAAAACAGGATTAGAGTGAAATCTAGTTAAAGTAACTTAGCATTCACAGACATCAGGCTAAAACCTAAATTAAGACAAACTTGCAGTTCTGGAACAGATTAAGCCAGAATCACATGATCTGTGAGGCCAATGAGGCAGATAACTCTCTAATCCTGCTTTTTGGAAAAGGCTCAGGATTCCTCTCTTCCAGAAACATCTGATGAAATCCAGCTCACTTACTAGGGCAACCAATGCTCTGAAACTAACCTGCAAAAGACCAGGTCTAACGTGTAGGATTAACACTTTGCAGCTACAATAATTAAGGAGCAGTGCATCCAATCATACGATTAAAATCTGTTATTGTCTTGTTAGAAATGCTGATGTCAGCTACACTATTTAGGAAGCAGAAAAAACGTTGAAGCCAAATATCCAGGGTCTCACATTTGAACAGGATAACTTACCATTCAAAGAGGACTCAGTGAGTCTTCTGCTGTAAATTTGTACATGACGCTAATTAACCTTTGGCTTCTTTTGTTGTGTAAATGACAGTACAGGGTTCGGTGCAGGCAGTATAATGTTTAACATCTCTCACAGTAACAAGTAGAAGAACACTGTTTATGCTGAATAAGCCACCTCCCCATTTGGAAGGTGTCTTGACTGGGCAATAATGCCATTTGCCTCTTATACTATACTAGCAGAATACCCGCGCTTCGCAGCGGAGAAGTAGTGTGTTA
>JANRMT010062791.1:50528677-50548142 GCA_026402145.1 Polypterus bichir lapradei | reverse complement strand
TGACTAATTGTTGAATAGAGCAGTATCCAATAATTAACACTTGAATAATATCAATTAATAGCGAGATTGAGTTGGTTTGGACATGTGCAGAGGAGAGATGCTGGGTATATTGGGAAAAGGATATTAAAGATAGAGCTGCCAGGAAAGAGGAAAAGAGGGAGGCCTAAGATGAGGTTTATGGATGTGGTGAGAGAGGACATGCAGGTGATGGTGAAACAGAACAAGATACAGAGGACAGAAAGATATGGAAGAAGATGATCTGCTGTGTCAACCCCTAATGGAAGCAGCCGGAAGAAGAAGAAATTACTAGTATAAAATCAGTATCAATATTATACTAGGAAAAGGGAAAAGGAACTGAAAAAAGTTCCCCATCTAGCTATTTATATTAGTTAAAACGTAGTAATTATATACTGTAAATAACTAAGAATTTCGAAAAGAATTCGATTTTTCATATAAACGGAATGCAAATGGTACACGATGGGCAAGAACACCAGGGGCTTGCCCAGATTCTTTGTGTATATCTGAGACTGAATGATCAGAGACTGGAGATCAGGTGCTTAAGCCACTGAAGCCTCCAACCTCCTGATGCCACTGTCTATTTTTAAACCTGCCCTATGTTTAAATAACTTAGGGCAGCCTCGCCTTTCCCATGTGATTAATTAGTTCAAACACCATATAGCTGCAGGGTGAGTACATCGGTTCTTTACAATTGTAATCTGTAAATAACATTGATAAAATCAGTCCAGTCTTATATATACAGTATTTGCAATGTTGCTTTCCCCTTCTGTCTATTTCCAGGAAAGTGACTTTATTTGTACTCTGTTAGTTAACTTACCTAAAACAGCCAACAGAGTGTAATTGCAGCCTGCAATACCTATGAGGTCACTCATGCAACACCCCAACATCAAGTAAAGCCCAAAACAT
The DNA here is from genome assembly GCA_026402145.1 of Polypterus bichir lapradei. Taxonomy (NCBI): domain Eukaryota; kingdom Metazoa; phylum Chordata; class Cladistia; order Polypteriformes; family Polypteridae; genus Polypterus; species Polypterus bichir. The sequence goes on along the minus strand of JANRMT010062791.1, from coordinate 50,547,218 downwards.
CAGTCACAAAAAAGCCTATTGATTGCCCCATTAAACTATGGTTAAGATTAGGGTTGTGGGAAGGTTATCTGGGTGTTTAGTAACTGATGTTGTAGGCATTCCATGATGTTGTTGGGATTACGCAGACTACCTATTTTGGGTTGCAGTTAGACCCATCTCTGAGCAGCCAGGGAAGGGTGCTGCTGTGTGATCTGTCTGCATTTGCACTCTTCCTGGAGTGTTTTTCACTTGTATTGGGCATCTGACTGGTTGTTGGATAAGTAAAAGGGGAAAATGTATAAAATTTTGCAAGTTCAAGCAACTGCTCTCAAGGCAAAAATTGAAACAGTAAACTAATTGCTATCTGAAGTTATATGGAACATTTCTCCATTTTAAGATGGACGAATTTTGTAAATTCACCAGTGGTTTTCAAAGGGAAATATTGAAATTTTAAAACTTTGTACAGTGTGATCTGTTCAAGAAATTGCAATAAACAGTGAACTTCCTTGACAAATGTTTTTAAAAAATAATTGTGCAACATTTCAACAAAATTGGTCCATGGAGAGCTTCGTGCGGACAGAATAACAAAAAGACAGACAGACATGGGATTTTGCAATCAATGCTTTGTGCATTATACACAAATGCACCTGACAATGTACATTTCTAGACGTGGTGAACATCACTAGTACTATTAAGACATGAAATTCTTAGTATTTTATCAACATGAAACAGAAAAAAAATAGATGTAAAATATATATCTAATAATAGCAATATGGCATAAGTAAAGTCTATAGCGCTACCTGAAATACTATCAAAAAAGATCATATAAAAGACAAAACAAATTAGCAATAAAAAAGTAATAATTTAATTTTATATATTCCTTACCAGATATATTCCCTTAATTTCTCCTTCTCCCATAAAAATAATATCTACATCATATTTCTATATATCTGATCATATTTATTATTTTGCCTCATACAAATTGTTGTATCATTCTTTTTCTGCATGAGTGTATTCAATACACGGTCATATAATGTTCGAACCAAAAAAAGCAGCATTAGATTCATGGTAGAAAGCAACCAGAAACTGCACAAATCCAATTCAAGACTCATTCCCAAACATTAAGCTAATTTTATGTTGCCAAATAACTTAATATACCTGAGTTTGGGATGTACAAAGAAACCCAAGTACCTGAAAGAAGCCACACAGAGTTGGGGAAATAACACACTTAATAGTACCTTTGGATTATGAACGCTAAAGTGGAGCTGTATGAGCTACCATTACATCCTGGTAACCTTAAGTTCTTAAAAGACCTTTATCTTCATATTATGTTTGTCATAATTGCCCAACAGACATAATATTGATATTTAATATATGCCAAATAACACAGCAATAATTACTATTTAAAGCTTTATGTGAGCCTATTTCATTGTGTTTGAATGCCTAGGTGAATTCCCCAATACTAAATGCTATATTACTATCTTAAAATGTTTGCTAAAGAAGGCATACATTGTGTCAAATGTAACTGAAGGGATGTTAGAACCATGGGGGTTAGCCAACACTTGGCAACTGACCTCTTTATTTAAGTAGCAGGCTCTTACATCTGTTATCAGCCAGCACAATTAAAACTAGAGCTACTGGTGGTCTGACAAAAGAGCAAACACATGCGGGTTTGAATGATCTGACTGACTTATAAGCAGTAATTGGGAGCTGTAAGAAGTTTTAATTGGTGTTCCTGTTACTATTCACCACTTGATTTGACACAATTGTTTTCATATTGTTTGTTTATTTTGGTTTTGCTACTTTTTTCTCAGCTTGAACTATTTAACCGTCTCTCATATTTTAGATACTGCTGTTTTTGACAGTTAATACCTTGCTGCTAGGTTTTAAATTTTGTTTTGTATATTATGGCTGTTTTTTATAGTTTACTTTTTAGCTATTTGTGGAACGAGTTGAGTTTCACAAGACTCGGAACTTCTTCAACAAAACGCTTTCTGCAGGCATGTTATGGTTAATTAGTGTTTGTGGGGTCTCCCACTTTAATTGTTTTGGGAAGGGCATAGTCGAGTGTTCAATTGCACAAGAACTTTTGACCCACAAAAACCTAATAATAGTAAATTTGTTGTGGGCTTTTTTTTCTTTAGAAATTTCTTTTATATTTAAACATTTTTTGTCTTAGCGAAGAAGGTAATCACATTTAAATTTCCATAATATTTGAAGAAACTAGGAAGTTTTTTCAATTGTTTTCATTACCAAAGTTTAGGAAGCCACATAATCCATTGCGTTATCTTTTCTCTTTAAAATCTCTAAATATTGGGAATTGATAAACTTATTGGTTAACTTTGCAGTTTGTTTGGACTATTCTCTGATATCAAAAATGCTTTAATAACTATGATTATGATAGACTCAATAAGCACAACAGCAATTAAAAATGGAGCCTTCCTTATAGATTAATGTTTTTGATCAACAATCCATAAATAGTGACTTATTACTATATGGAAGTTATTGAAAATCTACTTCAAATTGTGTTCTTTTTCTGTGGCAGTATGCTTAGTTTATGCTAAAAGTGCTGTGCGTTATTTGTTTTGTAAGACTCAAACCTGTTTTATAAGATCAATTTTTAAGAGCACTACTGTCCAACAGTCCAGGAATATTGTGTTTTGTGTTGATCAGATAGTTACTTCCAATAATAACACATTGCTTTCAAGAATCAATTTTCCCTGTCCATTTTAAAGATAATTCATCTGGCCTTCTTTGTCATATTGCCTAAAGTATGATCAGGAAACAAACTAACTAACAAAAAAACAAACACACATATACAGTGGATACAGAGTATACTCAGACACCTTATATTTCGGTACTTTAATCTGTTGTAGATTTAATTTTACTTGGATAAATGTATCATTTTTGCTCATTAATCTACAATCAATAACCCACTATGACAAACTGAAAACATTTTTTTAAGGTTTGCAAATTTATTAAAAATCAAACACTGAAATCTCTCATTTATATAAGTATTCAGACCCTTTGTTTTGGCAGCCCTAATTGTGGCCAGATGCATCCTGTTTACTTTAATTATCCTAGAGATTGGAGTCCACTTGTGGCAAATTGAATTGACTGGACATCGTTTAGAATAGCACACACCTTTGTAAATAGGATCCTACAATTCACATTCTATGTCAGAACAAAAGCCAAACCAGGAAGTCCAAAGATCACTTTGTAGACCTCCAAGATCAAATAGTGGTGAGTTATAGATCAGACCAAGGGAATAAAACAATTTCTAAAGCTTTGAGCTTTCCCAGGAGCATGGTGGCCAAAATAACTGTGCAATAAATGAGGTTTGGAGCTACCAAGAGTCTTCCCTAGAGTTTGTTATCAGGTCAAACTGAGTAACCGGGCAAGAAGAACCATGGTCAGGCAAGTGACTAAGTACTCAAAGGTCACGCTAACAGAACTTCAGAAGTCCTCTTTTGTGAAGGGAGAATCTGTCAGAAGAATTATTACCTTAGCAACACTCCATCAGTCAAGTGTTCATGGTACAGTGGCAAACTCCTGCTTGGAATTTCAATGGAATTGAGGGAAAAAGTAAGTCTAGAAGTTTCCTGTTTACACACCCCAAAATGTATTGTGACATTAGCATGTTGCGTACTTGTTAAATAATTTAATCAGTTAAAGCTTTCATTTCATGGTTCAAAGTAATAAATATACAAAGCTAAACAGAAGTAAATATCACAAAGCATTGGCATGCCCTTTTCAAAAGTAGCATGATGTTTGTAATTTTTAACTGCATATATTTACATGACTTTGTTTGGTTCTGTAGAAGTTGGTTACTATTTGCAGGTAAACCTTTACATTAGGTTGGAATATTGAAGCATTATGAAAAGCTTAATAAAAATGTGGATTTTGGGTGTATATTGTACAGTATATAGTGTAAATTAGGGTACTTTATGTAAAAAATAACTACATATGTCCTGGGAAATTGCATCTTTGGACAATCTGGGCACTCTCATATATATAATGGAAAATTGACTGAGTGACTCATTCTCTCATTCACTCATCAACTAAAACACAATTTCTTATTCTGTTAAAAGATGAAATTTGGCAAGATTGTACACCTAGGTCAGGTCTTCTAAGAAAGGACATTTCCACGTATCAATATTTAGGGGTATTCCTCCACTACAAAAATAGAAAAACTAAATACTCCAAAATCTCAAAAATGCTTAAATGGTTTGATTGAAATTTGATGATGTTATAGAAAAAAGGCAATTAGCCAACCTGTGTTTTATTTGTCAATACATTTTTGATTTGTTGAGATTAATTAATAATTTGCTAATATACATGCTCTTGCCTGCACTGAGATGAGCTTTATGCAAACAAAGCAAGGAGCAGAAGCAATGGAACCAAACAAACACGTGAACAGTAGCACGGACCAATAGGGTGGATGGATGATGAAGACGATGTGGTGTCCTAAACAGGAAAAAAGAGATGTGATCACATTTTCTGATGAATTTGGTGGTTACAGAAAAAAGAACTTTAAATGTAAATATTTGTAAATAATACCGTACTGAATAGGCTATGGTAAGGCACCAAGTCTATTTTTTCACTGAGCGCTGAGAAGGGATTGCACAGAGAAATGGGGCTTGCTCATTTATATATTTTAAGGCAAAGTGAAAGGCTGAAAAACACACACTATTCTAACGTTGTCATTTTATTCCTTGCTGCTGAGCTTTGTCCTTCTTTGATTTTGGAGCATGATGATATGCTTATACTTCAAAGAACAGAAGGGGAGAGGTAGGTTATTTGCCCTTTGGTGGTAAAATATTTGTAATATAATAATAATAATAATAGTAATAATTCATTACATTTATATATCGCTTTTCTCAGTACTCAAAGCGCTATAAAGTTGCTAATATAGCAACCAACTGGGATGTCCCATGTTGAAGTTAGTGCATGATGTGCCACTGCACTCTCGCTCACTAACCAGAAACATGTAAGCAGGGAATTGAAGGTATTGTGTACTGGCCCATTGCAATCTCTACATGCCTTGGTCAGTTTAAACAGATGCAAAACTCTGTAAAGAGGTCTCCTATACACAGGACATAAAAGAGGTGGACATTTGTGCATAATTTACAAAATTATTTCTTTTCACCACTTGTTTTCTTTGTAATGTTCAATTCATTGCATGGGCCACAAATGTACAGCCTGCAAATATCTATGGTGTATGTAATAATTCAAAGTAAACCACAATTCAGTATATTTTGACCTAAACCCAACAAATCTTTGTGATGGTACAGGATTTCAGATCAGAACGTTTACATTCAAATTTAATTGAATCTACTATTTTTACAGTTTGTACTACAAAGTAAAATTATATTTACATTCAAATACTCCTATTATTCCAACTAAATGCCTGTTACAATTCCGAATAGTACAGTTTCCTATAAAACTGTGTTTTGCAATAACCATTAACAAAAGCCCAGATTAGTCAGTATTGATCCATGGCAGGAATGCTTTACTGATGGACAATTGTGTATATAGCATGGTCATTAGTAAGTATTTCTTTATTGACAGAACTGAATTGCCTAAACTATCTGCATAAATGGTTTAAATAAACTACTTTTATCCGGATTCGTTATTAGATCACTCCAAAACTTCCCTAAAAGAGGTTATTTGCCATTTTTAATTTGTTTTGACTTCCAAAGATGTAAGGTTTATTTAAATCTCTTCGGCATTGGCTATACCCAAGAAAATTCAACGCTGTATCAAAGAACATTATTTAAATAAAACGCCAGAATGCACTTTAATTTTTAATAAATTGTTAAATGCTCAGAATATTACTGACTGGTACACAAGTAGTGTAAACCGAGCAGCAATTTCTTACTACAACACCTCATCGGTATAATCGTACCTGTGGCCTGAGTTTCACAGAATAACATCAAAAATATGGCTAGAGAATGCAACTGACTACGTCCAAGTGTTTTGGAATGCCAGTGTATAAAGAATCTTGTATGCAGTGTATTTCTAGTTTCATTCAGTTTTACCACTACTATAATATAGCAACATACAACCAACAACTATGACAGGGACCACAAAGTTGGTCCTTTATGAATCAGCATGCCCACTCATCATGTTTTATTGTGTTATTTAGAGATGAGCATTATTATTAAATGGGTCTCCTGTACGAAGACTGTATCTGAGTTCAGGAAATTAAGGTGTGGTGATACTTTTTCCTTTAAACTTATTCTAGAGACCTTCACCATTCATGTTTAGAAAGCTTAATTTTGATGTTGCATAATTATCTATCTATCCATCTATTTTATTTCTAACTTGCTTATCCAATTCAGGATCACTGAAAAGTAGTAGGTTATATGCAAGGAGGAACAACACTAGGGCAGCACGGTGGCACAAACTCCCTGCGTGGAGTTTGCATGTTCTCCCCATGTCTGTGTGGGTTTCCTCCAGGTACTCCGGTTTCCTCCCACAGTCCACAGACATGCAGGTTAGGTGCATTGGCGCTCCTAAATTGTCCCTAGTGTGTGCTTGGTGTGTGGCGCCCTGTCCAGGGTTTGTTTCCTGCCTTGCACCTTGTGTTGGCTGGGATTGGCTCCAGCAGACCCCTGTGACCCTGTAGTTGGGATATAGCAGGTTGGATAATGGATGGATGGAAACAACACTGGACAGAATGCCAGTCCATTCAAGAGCACATTTACTTACAATCAATGCGGGTCAGTTGAGTTGCCCAATAACCGAACATACGTCTGTTATGCGAAAGGAAAATTGTTGTATCATTGGTAAATCCTGTGTAGATATATGCAAAGGACATAATTGTGCAAGCTCTGCTTAGTGCCGTGGCCGAGAATTTGAGATGAGGAATCTGAGGCGGCAAATAAAACTCTTTCATGATGTGAAAATGCTTAATACAGATTCCTTCAGCTAATATAAAAATCTTACTTTAAAAATGCATATTTTGTACAAAATTGTTGTGATTATATCTCTGTTTAAAGGCTATTCACTCTGAGATATAAACAAAAAATAGATGCAAGGTTAATTATGTATATATACTGTAATTAATCTAAATTGATTAGGCTTCTCTTTCCCAGGCCAGTCCTCTTTTTGAGGCCTAAAATACTTTTGGCCTAGATTTTGTTTTTTTTTCTTATTACTCGGTGTAAAAAAATAAAATAAATTTTAAAAAAGGCCCACATACTCTGTTTCCATGCATTCCATGCCTAGATATTAGATATTTTGACCTTGTACTCGGCAAAATTTGGTTCTGTGCACACTGCATAGCAGATGTTGCTATAAAATATGAATATATTTGTTTAAAGAAAAGCAACCATGGCAGTTTTACTAAGTTGACAACTAGGAGGATGAATTACGACTGTTGCGATTGAACACAAAATCGTAACTACAAAAGATGTGAAAACAAAAGTGTAAGTTTAGTCATTTTAAAAAAAAAATGCATATCCATAATTTCAACCTTGACTCAATAAATGGAAAGCTGATTGTTCTATCTTTATGGCTGTCGCGTATATGTTAGTAGCAAAAAACTGAGCTAACAAATTACAAGCTGATTTTGATTCTACTAGGCACAAAACTGATGTTAAAGGAGAGTGTTTGTTAGATAAAAGTGACAGGTTATTTTTTAAATCATGTTAACCAGAGGATGTTGTAACCAGGGCCGTCTTAACGGCATTATACAATAATCCCCCGGGCAAAGCAGTGCACGGTGGCCGCTACCTACACAACCACTAAGCAAGTCACAACATACATAGATTAGCTTGGGGCCCCCAGGCAACTGCCCACTGTGACCATGCATTAAGATAGTCCTGTTTTTAACTGCAGGTTAGTGTTTTGGCAATTCACATGGTTAAGTATCATAGTAGTTACAAATCAATGAAAAACCTAATGAATGAAAGACATTTTTCTGAGTGTGTGACCGTATTTATGGCCAAGTGAAATAACAATGTTTAACATTTTTCATTATGTTTCAAATGTGGTAAGATGGGGAGGGGGTGTTTTACTTGATTGATTTTATTTAGTGATATTATTTCAGCTGGTTTTTTAGCTTATACTAGTGTGAAGTGTCCATATGAAATGTTTAGCGCTAGAGTGGTGTATTTGGTTTCAGAAAGAAATGGAGAGTGAGTGACCATTGATGGGGAGAGATAATGGGATGCAGGCAATAGTATTGACCAATTTAGGATGACCTAGACCAAATGCAGCTCTGTGCAATGGCTGCAATTACGTCAGCTGAGTAATGGAGCTTGTAGGAGGGAGTAAGAGAGCCAGGAGCTGAATGGAATAAGATGGAAGCATTATTAAATAAGCAAGAAGACTTGGGAGTTGCAAGGAAGCCATTGGTGGTGGTGGTGGTTCAGATCCAAAGGATGGAACTGGGATATGTCAAGTTGTGGCAGAGACGGAACCAGATGCAGCGGCATGTAAGCATTGGCAAGATGCGCTGGAAGCCCAGAAGGCAATTAATGGCACAGTTATGTATGTAGGGTGCAATGAACTGCAACCTTTAAAGTCTCCCATAGCCCTAATGAACATGGAAAGAACAGCAAAGGACATAATGATTTTATCTCTCTAATAAGTTGGAATTTTAACTTTATGTGGATTATTTATTTGCACCCCAAGACACAGTTTATTTTAATGGCATATATTTTTAAAGATGTATTTATTGGCTTATTTATTTGAAGGCACTTTTTTATTTTTTTTTTATTCTGTCTGTTTTTAATAAAATACCATGAATCTGATTTGAAAGTCTCGTTTGTCTGCCTTGCTATCCCTGGTCCATTTTTGGTTCATGACTACCGTTGGTCTGGATAAAGGTGCTATGTAATAATCCAAATTCTTGTGGCTTTTGTTTTATTGTGTTTATTTTGAAGTATTTTTCTTATTTTAAAGTAAATTCTGTTGATTTTGTTTATTATTGGTTAATTATGTGCATCCCCTTTAAGTTTGCATATGTTCCTTTTGCTTTGTGTGTGAATTACCGTAAAATTGATCATATTTGATTTCTTTTTTTTTTTTTTAGTTCATGAAATCCTCAGATTTAATGTTGATCTGGTGGTGTAGAACAGGAGTTGCCAATTCTGGTCCTGGAGGACCACCATGGCTGTAGTTTTTCATTCTAACTCTTTTCTTAATTAGTGAGCTGGTTTTGCTGCTAATTAATTTCTTTTGAATTCATTTTTAATTGATTTGCTCATACTCAGACCCCTTAATTGTTTTTTTTTCCTTAATAGCCAAACAATAATGAAATACAAATGAGCGAAAACAGGACCAGTAAACGGAGTCCATCATACAATATCTGAGAAAAAGGAATGATGAAGGTCTCAGGAATACTGATCTGCTCATGTCCACAAAACATTTGAATAGCGCTTTTAGAAAAGAAAAAAACAAAAATGACAGAAATGTCTGCTGTTGCACCATGAGAGCAGCAACAAGCCATAGAATTAAAGAACGGGTTTAATTAACAAGACTCTGCGCCTAATTAACCAACTGGTTGGAGTGAAATTGGTTGGAGTTTGAGGCCCTGACTTAGTTGGTCTTCTGTTGGCTCACTCACTTCACATTTCACTTGCGTTTGGGTGCCATTTAAGGAAACACAAATGAAGCAATTCAGAGGAGCAAAGAAGAAATTCAGGGGAACAAATCTTTAAACAAGTCATCTAAAATTAATTCAAAAGAAGTTAAGTAGCAGGAAGAATAGGTCACTAATTAAGAAAAGGGTTAGAATGAAATCCTGCAGCCACGGTGGTCCTCCAGGACCGGAGTTAGTGACCCTTGGTGTAGAAAACTAGGCAGAAGCAGCTACACTTGTATTTGATGAATAATGTAGTACATTCTACAGAATTTTGAAATAACATTCTGAATATACAGTATATAGACACATACAGTATATAAAAATTCTCCTGTTAGTGATCATTTGGTAATCGAGAAAGCGTTGATTTTTGAAGTAATTTACTCTAATTTAATTTAATCTTTTATTTGGCCTGCTCATTTCTGATTATGACATACTTTATGAAATGAAAAATTTAATGACAAAAATAGGTGAAAGATAACTAAGCATACATAGATTAAGATTAATATTTGTAAAAAATTTTTTGATATTCTATGATTTTGTCTGTCTTGGAAAATAAAGTGCTATTATATTTTTGTAAGAATACAATATAGGACTACATCATTCTAACAAAAACTTTATTTTTTAATTTTTTAAACCATCCTACTGCTTTCATATAAAACTGCACTTGCTGCATGCCATGCTTGTCTCTGACATTAGTGCGATCATCATAAAAGACAATTTCCCAAGACAAAAGTGGGGAAGTACAATAAAACATTTGAAAAGATACCCACAAAGCATGTTAAATACAATTATAATATCTACATGAGTATTGATGGTGTAACTTCCAGATGAAGAATGTTTTTTAATGTGGTTATTTTTTGCACAGTTCTGTTTATGGTACATTGTCAGCTTAGCTGTGCTGTAGAAAGCAGTGCATTTAGAAATTTAAAAAGAAAAGCAACCCAGTAATAAATTCTTCATGGATGTGATGTTTTCTTAAATAGTCTTTCAGTCTGGAAAAACAAAGACAAAAAGATATGCATAATGAGCAAACCAGAAATCTGTAGGGTTGTAGTATTTATCAGTACAGTAAATTAATGTGGAGCCTGCTTTAAGCTACAGGTGCAGAAATCATGTGTATTGCAGATTGCCTAAACAACACTGGTATATATTATTATTATTATTTTTTTTTTTTTAATTTTGTTCATAATCTGTCCTGGTTTTGGGGGGAAAAGGTAAACAAAATGGAAATGAAGCAGCTCAAGCTTTATTGTGACACCTGGCATTTGCTGTCTTAAGGCTCTCCCAGCTCATGAATAAACAAACCTTCAGAGTTAGATGATTATATTTCAATGGAAGCAGGGCCATCTCAGATATAAAATATACCAAGGATACTATAATGCAAAATGTAAATGTGATGACTGTCAAACCGCCTGAGCTTGCGGTTCAATCACCTATAGTATTTTCTTCATGAATGTCATCATAATGAAAAAGAATGGAGAAAAAAAATTAAAAACAATCTCTTCATCTATATTTGTCTTTTCTTTAGTAATTACTTTCCACTTATGCAGTCACCAAGTTCTGGATTTTGATCAAATTGCTTATCACATCCATACATTTATATTAAAAATACTCTTGTTTTGGATTCATTTCCATTGTATTTTGATTATTTATTGATTATGAAATCTCAACTTCCTCAACTGCAAATTTATTTTATAAACCTATCTTTTCATTTAGACATGAACTTTTACTTCTTCCCAGGAGATCATTTCATGTCATTACTGGCTTATGTTCTGTCATGAAAAGCAAGCACAAAAAAATGAATGGATGATGTTTAGAGTAATGATTTTAGTTCATGTCCGTTGTTTCTTCACATTTTATTTACTAAATTCAATTGACCTGTTATGTACTCGCAGTTTAGAAATCTGCCGTGACAAACTAATTGTAGCATTTAGCTTGATTAAGTGTATTTTTGTCTGTTTTCGGACAATAACTTTTAAAAGCAAAACGTTTTCATTTATCACTGCTTTGTATCTTTTTTTTTTATTCACATGACATTGGGTTAGTTGATCAAATGACCATGATTGTCACACTATGACAATAAATATATGTGGTGTCAATTACATACTACCATATCTCTCAGTGGATTTAAAACTCTTTGTGACACTCTTTGATATCTTTTAAACGTGTGTGCCTAAGTGGTAGGATTCATGTTCTGGTTACAATCTTTTCTGCACTTCATTGTCATCTGGGCGCTTTGGTTACTGGTTTCTGGGTTTTCTTTTGCTTCCATGGTATTCGGCTTGGCTTGACCTCGGCTGTTGCTATCTTAATCATTTACTAGTTGTGTTGTACTTGCAATAATCCTCAGGCACGTATACATGTCCTTAACACTAATTACATAGGACAGTGATATCCACAGGATAAATATAACAAACTTTAATGGTTAGCATCAAAAAATGTAAATTTGTACAGCTGAAATATGCTCATTAAAGCATCTGAGTTGAAATAGTTTTTCTTATTCGGTGAAATTTTAATTTTTGAGCTCCATACAATCATAACTCAGCTGTTATAAAATAAAAAATCTTTTGGATTAAGCAACAACAGGGTATACTGAACAAAGGAACAGTACATAGGGTTAAAAACCTCATCAAGCCATGAATGTGGACTGAGGCAAAAGGAGATCATTTCTGAAAGCCTTATGATGGAGGCCACAATGGCTTTCTTCACTGAATTCATTTTACATGGTCAGTTTGAGTGCCTACTTAGACAGCATCAATTTTAATGTCCGTTTGTTGGTAATTCTACCCTGAGTCAAGGGTTTGCACATTCACTTAATGCCTCTACTCCTTTTCTTTTGCCTTCAGACCCAAAGAGATCAACGGTGCGAGGAACAATAATGCGAAGGCCACAACAAGCCCATAAACTTTAGAAAGAAAAGATACGTGAAAGATAGAATAATTGTTCAGATTGTCAGCATCGAGACTAGACTTTTAAATGTTGGGATTACAGAAGTGATTTCCAAAGTGCTGGTGTCAAGAAAAGTATTTGTTATTGTTATAACAGCCAGAATTATGACATGATTGATAAATGTGGTGGGGACTGGGTCCAGTACACAAGTAGTGGGGTTCATCTTACAGAGCAGGTCATTAATAAATGTAGACGAAACTGTCAAAAATTTGGAAAGGGATCTGGACAGAGAAGCAAGACAAGGAAAAATAGAAAAAGAGAAACTTGTATTAGTCAATTATTTAGGTTCAGAACTTTATCATGTCAAAAGCTGAAGGAATTTTTCACAGTCTGCAGTGGAAGAGGTATTTGGGCCAGATGCAGGTTGAAGTAGTTTATTAATCATTGAGAACAAAATGTTTGATTTTTTTCATAGCCAATCTCCATCATTCTGCCATATTATGCATTCTTGGCTGCAGTTAGTGCATCTGTGTAATCCCTTTGATGGCTGGAGAAAGCCTGGGCATGTGGCACAGAGAGGCCAGTCTTAAACAACACTCTCTCAAAGCGTCGGCCAGCTGCTTTCAAAGATCAAACCGCTGAATGGAGCTGAATGCTTATAGGAGATCTCCCTGTGTTTCAAAGGAGCTGTTTTACTTAGTGTTGATCGAAGGCTGAGTTAGTCGTCAACAAGATTATCAACTGTGAATGGAAAAAGAAACAAAACGATCAGAAATAGATCCAACAAGGATAGACGGTCAGTTATTTTTAATGTTTCTGAAAGAAATTTGACATTTACAGTTAAGGGCAGGAAGAGGCTTTGGGACTGTGAAAAAGCACTGCTTTATGGTCATAGAGGACCAAATCAGTACTGTGAGTATTGCCAACCGATAAGATAGATGAACAGACTAATATATGAACACCAGAATGGGTAGGAAGATAAACATGCTGTACCAAGTCAAAACAGTCCAGCAGGAATAGGAATTAATTTGTCAGCCTATATGTAGGAATGTCAGATATTAAAATGACTGTGAGAGAGTGCATATATCTGAGTTAGTACTTCAGTAAGATAAAGCCCATTGTATTTCAGAGGATGATGGAGAATGATATGAAGGGTAGGACCAGAATTCATTACAAGTTTTAGAGCCATCAAGTTTTTGCTATGTTTCAGTTAAGCAGAACATACCAAGGTGGCAGTCCATAATGAATTCAGGAAGTAGGAGTGCTCTACCATTGATAGACCTTGTGTTAAGCAAGGTAATATTAAAGGCTAAGAGTTTGTTGTCTGCAGATCCACATTTAAGGATTATTTTCAACAGAGCACAGATTTGGCACATTGACACCCTTATACCCAAGGTCCTGAGAAGAATGGTATATTTCAAAAAAATGCTGCTGCTTATCAAAGGTGTATAAACTTTGGACACCTCAAAATACCATCGTCTTTTACAGCATTGAAGTCCAACCCTTTGCTCTTGACAAAACATATGAAATGGAGTAGTTCATTGTGGGAGTATTTCATCATAGTGTAAAGCCGGTACTTATCCGAAAAAGAGCAAAACTGATTAAAATTCAGAACAGCATAGCAAGGAAGTTGGGATGTGGGAGCCCAGGTTAGTGCTGAGAGTAGTGCAGCAACAGCCCAAAAGAAATACAAACTGAGTCTACAAGGTTTGATCCAGTAAAAATGTATTGAAAATAATATAAGATGCACATGAAACTAATTACCAAAGCTCATGAGGTTCTAATATGGAGCTATGAGTAATCAACAGGTGTGATTGTCTAAGCACCATAAGTCTCCATGGAAAGCTCATGGTGAAGGGGTAACAATCCACTCAAAAGTTAAGAACTGTAGAATGAAATAAACAAAAAAGGCAATCTCAGGAGTCTTCAGGCCTACTGTATCCCAGAAACCCCCAGGTGAACGCAGACATAGGTTTGCTTCTCCAACTGAAGCAGGTGAAGGTGGTAGTGATCCAGTATATCAAAGAAAACCAAGTATTCCTAAATACTAGATCACCACATTGTAAAAGGAAAAATATTCATAAACCTGGCATCTAACTGTAGCCGCTAATTGAAAAGTTAATTTAGTGAACCACAAGGTGATTCAAATCAATTGTCCCAGCAGTTGCGAGTTTAGTTTAATCCAAAAAAGATCCAAATGTAAGATAAAAAGTAGCAATGTGTATTCATTAATAAAACACAGTGAAAGAAAATGAAAAGTACTGCAAAAAGTATAATGCTTTTGCGTAGTTTTTCGCAGAGAGGAGGAGCAGCAAACATGCATCAGTGTTTCTTGCCTGATGCACAAATGTTAGTGATAAATTGTACATCTAAGCCTCCTTTTATTGGGAAAACTCCCAACCAGATCTTACATGCTGACACTACAATAAAAGCTATTTTGTCTGCCAAGGCGAACAAGGTGAGATTTCCAGTCAAACAACACAACATGTAAAAAATACACAGAGTAAAGGGTGAACAAATGGGTAACTGGGCAAAGATTGTTTTCTTTGCATCTTTCCTCATAAAGAAGCTTTGTGTCTGATAGATTGATTAATGATTACTCTTGCTGCTATAATCTGCAAAAGTTTATACTGTACTTCAGTTTTTGAAGAAGCCGGAATAGGCTCTGCTGCCTGTGATCCCGTTGGTTTAAGTACATTTAACAATGTTAGTTTATCTGTAGGTTTTTGGAAACAGCCTTTCAAAGAAATTAAAAGACAAAATAGCTGTTTATGATGAGAGAAATTTGGATGAACTCATTGTTTTTAAAAATGCATTCAAGGTTACCGGAAAAGAAGAGAGCAAAGAATTATTGACTCTTAAGGGACATGAACAGTCATGGAAAAGTCCAATATAATAATTATAGCACATTTTAAACTTTACAATGATTAAGATATTCTGTTACCTATAGCTCAATTAGATACAGTTATGTAAAAGATTAGGGTGGTAAGGAGCTACAGAACTTGCCTCCGGTGCCTCAAGTTTCCAGGAGACTGGACATGAATCCTGGCTTGCTTAGTGTGTGGAGTCCACATGTTCAGTTCATATCTACCTTACTTTAAGTCACCTGGAGTTTCTTCCAAATGCCAGAAAAATGTGCAATAGATTTAAAATTAAACACTGTAAAGTGACCTAGTGTGGGTGTCCCTTGACTAGACCCCTTCCAGGGCAGGTTCTTGTTTTTCAGTTAATACCTCTATGATAAACTGTGAAGTGATTTACATTGGTTTCAACATAAATGTACTAATGCATGTATGGTGGGGTGGCATGGTGGTGCGATGGGTAGCGCGGCTGCCTCGCAGTTAGGAGACCCAGGTTCGCTTCCCGAGTCCTCCCTGCGTGGAGTTTGCATGTTCTCCCTGTGTCTGTGTGGGTTTTCTCCGGTTTCCTCCCACAGTCCAAAGACATGCAGGTTAGGTGCATTGGCGATCCTAAATTGTCCCTAGTGTGTGCATGGTGTGTGTGCCCTGTGGTAGGCTGGCGCCCTGCCCAGGGTTTGTTTCCTGCCTTGCGCCCTGTGTTGGCTGGGATTGGCTCCAGCAGACCCCGTGACCCTGTGGGTAGGGTATAGCAGGTTGGATAATGGATGGATGTATGGTGGAGAGTACTTGCATGGGATATTTTGTATTTACACTGGAGAATCTAGGATTTTTATCTGCTCCCAGTTATTTTATTGATTGCAACCTCGCATTTGCTATGTTGGTATAAATACCAAAGACAAAGTTCTTCAGACATGATATACTAGACATAGACACTAGCATCAAAAGTGTTTTTAGGCTTTTGCCACTATATGGTTACTTTTGTTGTAATTTGCTAATAGAAGAGATCAGAACAGACGATAGAAGCTTTAACTAGTCAAAATATACATTGTACGTGTTAGCTACCAATAATACAAACGGTAAAATTAAAATGGGGCCATTCATAGTGTTTTGAATGATGAGCAGCAACTAAAATTATAAACGTACGTGTATTGATTCATTTGTTTTTATTACACTTTCATCTTCTAGCTTTTAGTAATTTGTGACTTATAACTGTAGGCTTTTCTTGCCCCCCCCCGCCCCCTATTTGTAAGTTGTGTGTGTCGGGAACATTACAATTTGTTTTCAACAGCATAAATAATTATTTTTTTTTAATTATTGAGTCATTGTTTTTATCTCTGTCAAATATACACAAGCCATAGCAAGCATTTCTGCTTTGCAAAACAAAAAGAAAATGTACTTTTCAAAATGAATACGGTTATACATTAAAATGAGTTGCAAAATGAAACATCCTTTCATCAGCAAAAATTACTTTTGAGTTAATTAGGAACTATATTAGTCAACCTGGAAAAAACAAGGCTAATTTTACCATTTCTGATTAATTAAAATGGGTTTGTCATTTGATATTTTTGTTTATTGTTGTTTCCGTCGCGGTGTACTTAATGTGTTACATACTTGGAAATGTGCCCTATTTCTAATTGATTATTTGAAAAAAAAGAACTTATCATAATGATGAAGGATATGCATCTGTAAATTAAATGCTTCATTTATCTTTTAACCTTTTGCATTGTTGTAGTATTGTTAGTGAGACTTTTCCAAAATAATTGTCCAATGAATTGGAATGTTGTACATATTTTAAAGGGGAGTTTTCATAGCAGTTGTCATTGCTACTATTGATGTTATCCTATTAAAAGGATAAGTGCCAGTGTTTCAGTCCTGTTGCTGTCTCTGTCATTCCAATAGATGGTGCATCACAAACATGAACACTACTTTCATGAATCCCATACCAAATGGCATATGGCAGAGACCTATACATTTCATGCTGGATTGCAAACGTTAATGCTGAGGTTGTTTGATTAAGTTGATTACTTAGATTTCAACCCATCTTTGACTGGTAGCACAGCTAGTGAATGAAAAAACTAAAAGGCTAAAGTATCCTTTTTGAAAAATTTTATACAAACTGTGTTTTGTTTCCTAAAGAAGAAAATCAATTCTTGCAGGTATGAATGATGAACAGATGCTGTAGCTGCTTTTACATTGAAAGGCAATATTGTCTTATTCCTTTGGCTCCCAATACTGTATTACAGTCTTTAAACCAGCACATTTTTGTTTCATTTGTCTACAATTCATTATGTTTAAGCTGTGTGATGCCATGTTGTTACTAAAAACTGTACTGTCATTGGTTTAGCAAAAATATTTTATTTTATTCCTATGTTCATCTTTGTAGTTCGAAAATAGTAAGATCAAGTATTTTTGTGTCCAATTTTTAAAAATGACACAGTGACTACTTATTGTTTTTAAATCTTTGTTTAATACTAGCATATGGTTCAATACTTAATTAAAAAATTACTTAAATTAAGTGGATAAGCTTGTATGTAACTTAACATACTGTATATTCATGCAAACCCTTGCTCCAGAGATATTATACTATAATATATTATAGTATAATCTCAGTGTGCACAAGATTATTAGATAAAATCTATACTAATAAAAGGCAAAGCCCTCACTCACTCACTCACTCACTCACTCACTGACTCATCACTAATTCTCCAACTTCCCGTATAGGTAGAAGGCTAAAATTTGGCAGGCTCATTCCTTACAGCTCAATTACAAAAGTTAAGTAGGTTTCATTTCAAAATTCTACACGTAACGGTCATAACGGTCGACAACGTCCGCCATGTTGAACTTTCTTATTTATGGCACCATCTTCACGAAATTTGATAGGCAGCTTCCCTGCGCTAACCGAAACTGACGTATGTACTTATTTCAATGGTATGACGCCACTGTCGGCCGCCATATTCAACTTTCCAACGTCACTAATTTTCCAACTTCCCGTGTAGGTAGAAGGCTGACCCCATCTTCACGAAATTTGGTAGGTGGCTTCCCTGCGCTAACCAAAACCGATGTACATACTTATTTCAGTGGTATGACGCCACTGTCAGCCGCCATATTGAATTTTCCAAACATCACTAATTCTCCAACTTCCCATGTAGGTAGAAGGCAAAAATTTGGCAGGCTCATTCCTTACAGCTTACTTACAAAAGTTAAGCAGGTTTCATTT
>JANRMT010062791.1:50508505-50523677 GCA_026402145.1 Polypterus bichir lapradei | reverse complement strand
TCTTAATAAAAATTTTAAGGCAGTACTTCGCCGCTGCGAAGCGCGGGTATTTTGCTAGTACACAATAAAACAATGCAGGAGATCTGAACAGAGATGAAACTTTAAAGAATGTATTACCACTTACTATCCATTCTTTTTTTCTGTTTTCTTTGCTCAGTGGATTAGGAATGTCTGAACCACAGTTTGATTTGGTTTTACGTAAGCCTTCCGATTTCACACATAAATGATAGGCCTAAATAACCCTAATAATAATTTAACTAAATAAATAACTTAATCACTGAACATCTTTGACTGACTTTAGCCATTGGTTTACAAAGCAAATAAATGCTTCATATTGCTGAAAATAGGGAAATTTTGCCTCTGAAGTTGTAAAAATGCAGTAATCTGTTTTATTCTTTGTTCAAAGTTAAAATCAAATAAAACTCAAGGGAAAGTGGTTCGTTAAACCCAAATGAGTTTTTCTAAAATAAATGTAAACCATTTTCTTTTAGTGCTGCTTGTCTGAGGTAAGGAATTGTTACATTTTTGTTGTACCTTTTCTTGTTTAGAGATGTCAGTCTTTGTAATTGGCATAAAAAGTTAGAACAAACTTTTTAAATCTTCCTTTTATATTGGTTATACCTAGATTATACTGTTTTCTGCACATGTCTCTATAAATGTTTACATTAGCTTAATGTATGTATCTTGCTAAACAGAAAAAGATTTGCAAGGCTTCATAGCCTTTACTAATCCTGCATATAGATGCACTTTCTGACCATACAATTGCTTGGTCTCTCATTAGTTACCAACTACATCCTTTTTTTTGCCAACAATGCTACTGTACTTCCTCCATGACTTGTATTCTTTCCACTTGAATAACTGATTTTTCTGTCCTGGATTACATTTAAATGCATTGCAGCATCCATTTATTCCTTTGTTTCTGTAAAAAAATGTAATTGGAGTGGAAGAGAACACTTTTGCAACTCATTTTTATGGCTTCTTTTAACCTTTGACTTGAAAGATTTGATTTAACATGAGGAACTATGTAGGAAAGAGAGCAGGCTCTTCTTCCTTAGGAGACTGCCATCCTTTAATGTGGAAAGTGATATTGTTCACATTTTCTACAACTCTGTGATTGCCATTGTGATTTTCTGGGAACCTATGGGGGGGGAAAAAGGGGTTAGGTTCCAGACACCACCAAAAACTGTAATTTTTCACTAGAGCTTGTTCAAAATACAAGAGGTAACATACAAAAAACATTTTTTCTTACCAGTCATTCCATAGAAACCTATGACCTTTTGTGCTAAGATCTCAAAAACAAACAAACTTTTGCTGCTGTTGTCTGAAGACACCAAGATTGGCAAGGTTTTGACATCACCATGGATGCTCTGTTCTTCACAGCTGACGGGTGGCATTGGACATCATGAAGGACACAGCGGTTGGAAATAATTCAACAACAATGTCTGCTTTATCCACCATTTGAGACCCTTACAGAGGTTAAGTTGATGTTTAACATTGAGGTTGCCATTGATGATGAGGTCAGCAGCCTCTGTCTCTAGCCAACTGAACAATTTGTTTATCAAGAAAGTCACAGAAGAGAATGGCTGTCAACATTCCAGCATGAAGTTTATGTAACATCTTTTTTTTTTTTTCTCACTGAGCTGCATCACTGACTTAGCACACCTAGACCTAGGGACCGGTGGATTTGCACTATGCTTTGGTGTTGCAATTATGCCCCCCAACTTGATTTTTTTTATGAAAAACAATTAAAATGTGAAACAAATTTGTTACTCTACTCTACATTGCATTATTCTACAACGGAAAGTAAGCAAGACAGGTACTGTACCCAATTCAGTCTCCCCTGGCAAAAACGTCAATCAACCTCAAAATATGTGACTTCTCATGATCAGGGCTTGCACAGAAATCTATACTAGAGCATATGTGACTTCTATTGATCAGTGCAAGGTCCAAATGCCATTCTCCTAAAAAAAAGTTAGTGCTGCCAATGTGAAAGAACAATGTTGTAAAAAGAGGTTACAAGTAAAATTGTGAAAATTTAGCAACCTGAAGTTGCTAAAGTTAAATGTGCGAATGTTGCGGTAACTGTATTTGCTTAATCAAACACTTGGCTATGTATCTATAAAGATCGCACTTTGTTTAATTGGAAAGTGATCTGTTATCATGTTAGTTTATTTGTTTAAATATATTCAAATATCTTATTGTATTCATTTTTTCCAAAAGAAATGTTAATATTTTAAAAAATTGTCTTCTATTGATACACATATCCAGAAGACATTAAATAGCTGTTGTGAGATGTGGCCAGCTTGTCATCCAGGCCAATACCCCCAGGCCGCCAGATGGAGCCCTCCCTGCAGTATGGAGGTGCCCCGAAGACCAGCAGGGAATCATGGACGCTGTAGTTTTTATCCTCAGCCCTGCTGGATACCTCAGGGGCCGCAAGAGGGTGCTGCAGGGAGGACCGAGGACTCATTTATGCCCTATGACCCGGAAGTTCATCATAGGAAGAGCAACGAGCTTCTGGGATGAAGAAAAGAACTTTTACCTGACCCAGAAGTGATTGAAAGTCACATGGATTGGGAACACTTCCGGCTCAGGGAATATAAAAGGACTGTGGGAGCTCTTAGACGACGAGCTGAGCTGGGTGGAAGGGTGGCAACGCGTCTGAGAGTGGAGGATTGATTTATTGTATTTGTTAATAGTGATTTATGAGTATAGTGGAGGAGAGAGTGCTTTGTGCACTGTGGCGATTGAATAAAGTCAATATTTGGACTGTTATCTGGTGTCTGGAGTCATGGACAGGGGTTCAAGGGAGCGAGAGCGCCCCCTATCTACCACACTGTCTATGACAAACATTTTTGTGAACAATTTAAAGGGTCTCAGACTCTTGCACAGTCCTGTACATTATATGACCAAACCTCCTAGGGCTCTGTGAGCTTACAAATTGTTGCTTATGATGCACTTAAAATGAACCCCTTTGCTGAATTACTTTGCTTTACTGTAATGTAGGTACACTTGAATTATTTCTGTCCTTCATCTACTGTTTTCCTTTACCTGTAGCCCTGTCCTCTTTGAAAGTGCACAACTGATATTTCCAGATAAGAGCACTCCACCTTTACGCTGTCATGCAAATCCTGAGGATTTAGTCTTCCAATTCATTCTAAAAAGAAGAAAGTAAGTTTGAGGGCCATACTGGTATTACATTGTATCAGAAAACAAGATTGCACCCTTGACAAAAAACATAGGTAATTAAATATCTTAAGCAGAGCTTTAAAGATTCTTTTTCAGATCATTGAGGCATCAACATGAAAAATTACTCTCTGAAATCCATCTTGTTTTTAACTTGACATGAATGCCTCAGTAGTCAAACTACTGCCTGCGGAATTGTTTGTTGCTAGAAGGATATCACTGAAAACAGCATCTGCCAAGGGAATCTGTACATGAACATGAACTGGTTTCAGTATGTCACATCTGAGAGCCTTGAACACTTAACTTAAATGTCACAATAAATATGACATGAATACTGGGATTCATCTTTATTATTTTAATCATACAGTATGGGTCTTTGTTCAGAAAATACTGTGTATGCCAATGAATTTGAGATTGATTTTATTTTAGAGAATATAGTCATTAGGCATGCTTAAACCAATTTTTCTCTTCTCAATTTTTTTCTTTTCTTTTCATTTAAAGAAGGTGGCAATTTCTGAGTTATTGTGCTTACCTTACTAATAAATTTGCCTATTTGTTCTCCATCCTTAAATTTAAATGTCACTGTTCTTGCGTAATGTCATATTAAATTCTCAGTTAAGATTTAAAAATTCAGTTACAGACATTTTATTTATATAAATGACTTTGATCATATCAGAAGAAGAAATAGGCAACTAATAATGCAAGTAAGTTTTAAGTAAATATTCACAAAAGTTAATTAAATTGAATGTTTTAGTTCAGTAGCATGACATCTTGGCATTTTACATCATTTCTTAAATGTGCACCTCTTAAAATGTCCTAGCCTCTGATTTGTTATTATGTCACAAAAAGAGCCACAATTAAGTGCTTTTTTATGTTACTTGGCAGAGCAAGTGGTAAAATTTAAACAGCTATACATAAAATACTAGTTTAACGTTTCCATTTTTGAATGAAAATTGATGGACCAGGGAGATTGACACTGTCATGTTGCTGTCAGAAGGGGAAGAGCCATCCTGAGGAGCTATACAGAAGATGTGTTTGTGTGAGAGAGAGACACAGATGAACACGCACTTAAAGAGCAATACTAACGAGGTCTGCTCCTCGGCTTAAATCCATTGCCAGGCTCCAAGTAGAATTGAAACATTAAGGCTACACCTGCACACACATGAGCAAAACTTCTTGTTTATAGACTCAGCATAGGTTCAGCAATCAATCCTAGATTTGGGCCTTTGTAGTACACTGTGTATCTGGAATATGGAATTCTTAACTGACAGAACCCGCTGTATGTAAATTGGTAGCATCACTTCCTCCATACGCATCCTTATAGTTCTAAGCCAACTGCTGTACTCATTGTTCATCTATGACTGTGCGGCCAGATACATCTCCATATACATGATTAAATGTATTGATGAGACCACCATTGTTAGCTGGATTACCAACAATCATGAGATGGCTAACATAGAAGAGGAGATTTGCCCACTGATACAATAGTGCCAGGTCATTTTTCTCTCCCTTCAAAAGGCAATTAACTGGTGTCACACATGTGCGCACGGGAGGCAGCTAAAGGGCTTGAATGTGGGCAATTCTGAATCGGACCGGGATGTAGAAGAGTGTACTGATTCTTTTTCTCGCTTCCCTGCTGACCATTCATGTGAAATTCCACTTGGCTCTGTTGACATCATTTCCAGGTGCGAGCCTATAGATGAAGAGCTTTCCGGTTCCGGCCCCCTAAATGTCACGTCCGGGCCCCTTTGACATCACTTCCTATCCTGACCTTTAAAAGCCTCCACCTTTCCCCGACTCCCTCAGTTCTGTTTTGGACTCTGATTTGTGCACACCAGTGCTATCTTTTTTTGTTTACAATTTTGCAGCCAGGAAAATATATGGGTGGCTGCCCCAAACCTTGCTATGGCTCGTGATCAAGTTTGTGACACTGATCATAGATTTCAAAAAGCAGAAGGCAAGCACCACTTCTATCTAAATCCGAGGAAGTCCACATCGACATCTATACCTCGCAACTTTTATAGGTACAAGGTGTAGCCTGTCCTCCCTGGCTGCTTTACATTTGAGTACAGCATCTGCCAAGCTAAGGACATTAAATAAGAGGCTGGTGCTACATAAATAAGTATTACTGGCATACAGCTTGTATGGGGCATATATGAGACACACTTAGCTAGAAAGGCTCCAACATCCTGCACTGCTAGTTTTTTTTTTTTTTTTTTGCTGTACTGTTCTGGCAGTGATTCAGGATCATTTACTACTTAAGCTTCTATCTTCTGCTGATTTTATTCACAAGTCATAAGGTTACTCAGCAGCCACTGACAACTATATGAGGGATATGTACAAACTGATGATTTAATATATGAGGTTATATTTGCTGTTTACGTGTGTATTTATTGTTGGTAGCACTAGTGCCACTAGGCTGTGGGAGAATTGCAAACAAATCTCATTTTACATACTACATACAAGTCGTATGTAAAAATGACAATAAACATGAGTTTAAATTTTTGAAATTCAGGATGTTTCGCCTATTGCATTAAATACACAGATACTATTATTTTTCATATGCTGAAATCTCACAAGAATTCAAAAGAGGCATCTTGTTTCAAATGCTTAATGTTTTCCTTGTGATTACACCTATTTTTATTATTAAAGCACATCTAATACATTTGGCCATCACATGATAATTTGAGGTCTGAATAATGGCGTAGTGAAACTGTTGGTCTGACAAAAGGCAGAGAGCGATATCCTGGCTGTGGAACAAGACTATTTGCTCTTTTAAAATTTATATTCACAGTTTAAAAATGTGGATGTAGGAAGTATTTTTATTTTCTCGTTATTTTTCAAGCACTGTATGCATTGTGTAAGTCTGCTTTGATGTACTGCTGTTAAGCTATGGCTTTTTCATTTTGTTGGTAGCACTCAAATTATCAGTAGAAATGTGTATTCTTTTCTGAAAATATAGAATATGCAATGCTTTTATTACTGGTCTGCTTTTACAAAAAGGACACTAAGCGTTACTTCTATAATACTAGCTTTACAGTTGGATATAAACCCTTCAATTGTTGCAGCTTCACTGTAATTACTAGAGCTGGTTTGTCCCAGAATGCTAGTATTGTCTACAACTGTTAACAACCACTAGCAAGCTGCTGATGTAATATCAAATTTTGAATTAAAGATGACTACTCTAACTTAGGAAAGTGGAAACCTGAGGCTCATTTCATTGATAGTTTTGTCTCAAAAAACAAATGAAAGTGAAAACTCCAACAGCAGCAATCACAATTCATATCTAAAAAATAACAAAAATAAGCACATGAATAAAGAGGTGGGTATTCCCACAGATTATGCAGGATGTAAGAAATAAATTTGTGGTTTGTATTAGACCTAGATGTGTGAAGAAAGTGGCCACAATGAAATAGTTCCTGAGATATTTAAGATGTTAAGCACAGTCACAAATTGTTTAATTTTAAAACTGCATTAATAAATTCTTGCTAGGCACAGAAAAATGTTTGAACTATTTATCATAGAGAAAATTAGATTTTTTTTTTCTCAATATAATAGGGCATCCTTTCCCCATTCAGTTATGAAGGGTGACTTCAGATTCTTCCAACTAGAAATAAGAGTTTTTTGCAGCATGATATTATGTTAACACCAATTGAAAAAATGCTATTAGAGATAAGTAATTGTAAATTGAAAGCCATCTGACAAACATTTTTTTTTCCCCCAATATTACAACAACATTCATAATTTAGGCCTGGTAATATTTTGGATACTTTTTCACACGTTTGTACAATTTTATTTGAATTACACCATGCTTTGCAGAAATTAATGAAGAACGGACCTCATTGATTGCTGAATTCTAATTGAAAGGACTTACAGGTATAGTCTCAAACTCATGTCTATGTCTTCATCATTACTATATAGAATTTACACATTGATTTTGATGAAAGATTGCAAACGTTGGGCAGTTTTCTTTTTAACAAAGTTTAATTTTGCACATAATAAAATTGTGTTATTGGAAAATTATAATGAAGCAGCTAATGTTCTGCCTACTCATGACCCTGTCATGAATATATAGATTCAGAAAAAACAATAAGGCAAAGCCAATTTTAATAATATTAAAATAAAACATAGCACATTTCCTATTCTCAAGGTGCTTGTTTAAACAACAGGATATATGTAGCACTGGATATAAAATATTTTCTGCCTAGAATACTAAACAGATAAATAATGGATATACAAAGCATTAAATAGAACAAAAAAAAAAAAAAAAATAGAGTAAAATACTAAGTTCAAAACTAAAAGAAATGGCTGACAAATAACACAGATTTGGAAAATACAAAAAAATCAAACAGTGACTTTAAACTGCTATCTTAAACCTCACATTTTGTGTGGTTTTGATAGGGAATTTATTATTTACTGATATTTATTTTGAAAGCACAGGGAGCAAAGTATGACAAGTTCTCATCCAGTCTAATGGAACCCGAGGGAATCGTCAAGGAGTAATGGGACAATCTGCCCAAATCCAGGTGTTCAAAGCCTGCAGAGAATTAGAATCAGTGCCAAAGTGGCTTCTACAAAGTGCTAAATTAAAGGTCTGATCATTTATATGAACTGTATATTTCAGTTTTTAACTTTTTAAAAATTCTCAAAACTTTCTAAAAACATTTTCACTTTGTCATTATGGGTTACTGGGTGCTGATTGTGTGGCAGATTTAATGTTAAATTGATCAATCAAGTGTGCAGAACGTGAAGGCATCTGAATACTTTCTGAATCCACTGTAATACACTGATTTGTATCTGCTTCCACACAACTTATTCAATCTGAGATTAGTATCATGCTGAACTCCTTTTTCACTTGTGTGGCATGGACTGGATGTCATTCATGCTATGTTAATAAGTGATTAGCCAAGTCATCTACGCATAGCTAGCAAAAGACATAAATCGCACTATTTAATATTGTCATGCCCATCTATTTAAACCCTGCCCTGTCAGTAACTTATATTATAAAAAGTATATTTATTATTGGTTTTATTGTTACAAAACTCTCTGAATTAGAGCCACAAGTAAAATGTAAGCAAAAATTAAGTCTAAGGCTATGCTGTATACTGAAACTGGAGAATGACTTAATAAGATTCTTTAATCAATTAAGTACTTTATAACAGCACAACCTAGGTTGATTGTAGCCTTTTATTTGCTCTTTAATACATCCATCCTTCAGTTTTATTAATAATTTTATTACAAGGTCACAAGGAACTAAGAAAATACCCCAGTAGCATTAGAAGACCAAACCTTAGAACAGTATCTATGTTATTCACAGAGGGAACTCTCACAGATACAGGTAGAACAAGAAATCTCCACTCTGATGGTGCTTAGTCTGGGTACAAAAACCAAGTTCCTGACCTGGAATACAGCAACAATATCTGCCGAACTAGAGGACCACCCCTAAACCAATCCAGAAATTTAAATGTATTAAATTTCACCACCATAAATAACGCTAATTGCATTTAATCTAGCTAGTTTTCACATAGTATCCTAACGTATCTAGAAAATGCTGCAGCAGAGAATGGAAGCGATTTAAGTTGGGTGTTTAAAGGTACTTTCATTTTGCCCAGTGTACAGGTATGACTCTGACTGTGGTCAGAATTGGTCAAAATACACACACACACACACGCACACTAAGTGTCATTTGAGAAGAGTGTTTTATGTGATATAAAATAAAATCAATGTCTTTCCCAAAGCCTTGACAGGAATCTAATTGAATTTTTGAGTACATACAAAAAGAAAGAATGAGCATCCCATGCATGCAAAGAGAACTAGTGAGAGGAATGAATTATCCAAGTGTAAAATGGCATTCAATTTTATTCTTGCAATACCAGGGAGAATTATACATTTCAGAAAAGATAAGAGGAACTCCCACTAGAATTAAAAAAGTATTACAATAATGCAGAACTGATGACAGCCATTACCTGATGTTCAAGTCGTTTTGAAGATGTAACATAAAATTAGGTAGAATGCTAGAGCAAACTAATTTAGTAGTAAGAACATTTTCTGTAACTCCCACGTCTCCTAAAAGATGTATACAAATCAGAATCCGAGAAAAAACAAATACTATGATTAATTAAATAAATGGTAGCAATTACTATAGCTCTACAAATGTATAATAATACCTATTAAAAAAAAAAAAAAAAAGTTGATTGCTTCCAAGTATTAAGATATTATACTCATTTCCAAAACTGTTCAAGTATAGTTAATTTAATGAAAATTATATCTAAATATACACTTACATGAATGGGCATAGTATGTGTTTCTTTGCCTGCCTGTCTATCTGTCGTTTATGTGACAAGAAGTTCACAATTAAAGCAGAATGAAAGGAGATTTAGAGATGCTAATAAAAAAAACCTTTATAAATTGAGACTCCTCAACATTGTGATGGTTTTGTAGTTCTTCTAATATTTATCAAGATATACTGATTTGTTTAAAGTTTCTGTCTTTGAGGTAAATCACTTCAGGTGAGAATGCAGATTTGTTTGTAACCTGGAGCCTTTCATATAGCGACAGACACGTACAATTTCTAATGACCTCTTAAACTTCTTCCCCATAAAATTATTGGCTTGTTTACAAAAAAAAAATCGTGAAAATAGATGTTAATTTTTTTTACTGAGTTTTAACACCGAGCCTGCACACAATGGCTGACATACAGGGGGGTCCAGATCTAATTATGCAGCTCCAGATCGTCTAGATGACTTTGATTTATGCGGGGACGATTCCAGTTCGGCGCGAAGACGATTCTTTATGTCGTCAGTTCGCACATTCTCGATGGTCTGGGATTTTTTGGGTGATTTTCTATGTAGTAAACTTAAGTTATAGCGTAATGAAAATTGCATAATTAGATCTGAACCACCCTATACAATCACCTTTCCCCCTTTAAACACCATCAGTAAAGGCTGACATGCAAACCTAATGCCAAACAGGATTACAGGCAAGTTAAATGAGTTCTCAGTAGACATTAGACAAAATACTACAAAATCATCATGGCATGGGCAAAGAAAATATTAAATTACTGATAACAGAAGAACAAGAAAATAAATAATAATAGTAAGACTAGACTGACATGCAAGTTCTTGCCATGTCTGAATGAGTTTTCTCCAGGCATTCTAGGTTGCTCCTACATTTCAGAGACTTGCATGTTGGGCTGATTATTAACTAAGAATTTTGTGAGTGAGTGTAAGTATTTCCAAGTGTAAGTGTAACTCATAAAAGGTCTGATTTTTGCTTAACTTTTTACCATAAGTGTAACTTGTAATAAACACACTGTAAAAAGATTTTTCCGGTAAGGAAGATGGGAGTTCTGAGGTAGGGGTAGATATTTCAGGTAAAGGAATAGAGTGGCAACCCAGTGAAGGGCTGATTACTGTTTAGGGTGAAATTACTGCGAAGGTCAAACTTTCAGCTGAGAAATATCTTATTAGGATTGAAATATTTGCATTTCCTGCGGTGGGCTGGTGCCCTGTGTGGGGTTTGTTTCCTGCCTTGCACCCTATGTTGGCTGGGTTTGGCTCCAGCAGACCCCCTTGACCCTGTAGTTAGGATATAGCGGGTTGGATAATGGATGGATGGATATTTGCATTTCCTGGTGTAACTACTGTTAGCACGTGTACTTGGCTTGTTTTTGCTTTTTTTTTTTTTTTTTTTGCACTTGGTTCTGCTTTTTTTTTTCTCTCACATCTCAGAGACGTAGAGGTTAGACTAATTGGTGTCTTTTAATTGACAATGTGTGACAGAGTGGCTGTGTCTCAATATGAGCTCCCAACAATAGACTAACACCAAGACTGGTGGTTCTTTTACATTCACAGCTGCTGGCATCGGTAGAAGAAGCTTCCAAAGCTGAAATAAAAAACAGATTTATGCAATGATATGCTGTTTTTTATTAGAATATTGGTTAGTTTGTGATGTCATTGCTTTGGAGCTGCAGATTAGTGTAATATGCACGCTGTTTAATATGTTTAATCCTTTGAATTCGTGTTGTATGTTGATGGTGGAGCAAGTGAATATATCCTCTGGGACCAATACTCCTATCTATCGATTTTAGCATTTGCAAAAGAGAAGTTTAAAACTCAGAGCCAAATTTGGGTAGGGGTGTCAAATGTAATTAACTGCCAGCCTTAAAAGCTATTCTGTTATTTCTGATCTTTAAGGCATTAGAAAACTAGAACAGATCTCAGGCAAAAATTAAAGTTTTAACAAGCAATATGTGCAAATATGGACCTAGTGGGTATCAAGCATTGCACACAATTTCTGATAACTGTTGGTCAAATTCAAATCAAGTCTCGCTGTTTAAAAAAATATTACTGTAAAATTAAAAGAAAGATATCTGAATTGGACAGTAAATAATATAAATGTATTGTTAAAAGAATCACACTCTGAGCTGCATAATTCATACCAGATATGTATGGTGACACTCATTATTGTAACAGACCCGATTTGCTCATTACACAGCCAATCAAGCACTCAGTGCACATATCTTATTAGTTGAATATAATAATTCACTCACATATTGCTGCACAGAATCTGTTATGTAATGGGCTGAAACTGGTTACTTTAAAATCTAGCAATTATTTTCCAACCTCTGGTCTCCAGAGTGCTTTTCTGCAAAAAAAATCTGGATTATGAATCAACCTTGCATTGGAATTCACTTGGATATGCGTTGCTTCATGTGCTAAATAGGTAGGCCATTGTCCTCAAAGGCCCAAAAATGAAAAAGTCTTCATGTTCCATACTTTTCAGTATAGAGCCCTTCTAAAGAAAATCATGGGAAACAATTTTATTATGCAATTTGTTACAAAATTAGTTTCTTCCTTTTGCCTCTATCATAAAAGTTTTTTTTAAAAAAACCCACCTACAGTCATATTTTGTAATCCAAAATCACTTTATTTTAGCTTGTATGCAGTCATGTTCCATATATCAAATATTATTATACTTACAGTATTAACATAGAATGATAATTACTAGTGGCTGTCCTGGAAATTTTTAATCTGCAACCTCAACCTCACTGCAGTTTCGTCAAGGCTGCTCATTGCAAAATATCTAGAGCCCTGCCATGGGGTAGGTGTAAATCAGACCTTTCAAATAGCAGTCTTAGAATATTACAAAAGTTGGGAGGCTTGTAAACATTTCATTTTTACTGCAAAGATGCAAA
Source organism: Polypterus bichir lapradei (assembly GCA_026402145.1). Lineage (NCBI taxonomy): Eukaryota > Metazoa > Chordata > Cladistia > Polypteriformes > Polypteridae > Polypterus > Polypterus bichir. The sequence goes on along the minus strand of JANRMT010062791.1, from coordinate 50,511,295 downwards.
TTAAATTTTCATATCACTGCTATTCTGAGAAGAGTACAAGGAGAATATTAGCAACGTCCAGATGCAAAGAATCCTTCTGGGAAAGCTCATGCCAGCAGCAAAATGAAAGTGATGACAGTGTCAATCACATCCAGTGGAGGGTGTTAATGCTTTTCAAACAGCTCTTTCACATTGTAAAATTGTGCTGATTAATTATTCATAGAAATAAGAAAAGGGTAATACGTTGATAGCACATTGATTTGCGTTTTAATTTTTTTTTTGTACCTTCTAGACCACAAAGTTAAACTTTCCCTGGCCATTATTATACATAGGATTATGTTTCACTATTGTAATTTCATCTGATGTTGAGAAAATGCTTTAATCACTTTTAGATGTGTATTGTTTATATAGTGTATATTTACAGTTTGTATAAAGATAGTGGGTATATATACAGTGTGTACATGTATGCGCATATATAATATGTACACATATTAGAAAAAATATATGTATATATACATACACAGAGAGATGGTACTGCCATGTAGTAGTATATACGATACATAGCTGCACTGCATGTCCAAGAAAGACGAAGTATGGGCACCAAGAAAGAAGGGGAAGAGAAAGCAGCCTAAAGGGATAATAGACAACACCCTTTCAGAGCCCATGATGGCAGGCATCAAGTACGTATAAAGAATGCTTTAAGCCATGGAGATCTAGAAGAAGGTCTTTAGGTAATGTACGATATGGCCTCCAGTGGCGAGAGCAAAAGCCAACTTAGACCTTTTAAGTGCTAAGGCAGTCGGAGTGACATGTACTGTAGTAAATTTGACACATGAGGATTACAGGGAAACTGGAGCTGTTGGATATGGTGACCTTGATGAAAAACAGGACCTTCCCTGATCCTAGAATTAAGTATGGGGCTGGGCCAGAAGTAACACCAAGATCAATTCCACAGATTTGAGGTGTCTTCAGTTAGGAGATGAAATGGGGCAAGGACTCAGCTGGTAACAATTAAGTGAGAATTAACAATGACAGAGAGAGAGAGAGACAAGAGCGATGAGAGAAGAGGGGAGCTTTGGAATTGTACCAGAGTGAACAAGCAAACATGCCATTTAGTCTTGTATACAGGATACGTGACATACATAAAGGAAGCCTCGGTGGGGGTGCAGGGTTTCATGTTTTTTTATCTATTTTTTTTTATTTGACACTTTTTTTTCTCCCATTTTTCTCTTTTTCATTAATTACATTATTTAATATATTCTCTATTTTTGTTTTGAGCGCCATGGCATTTCTGAGAAAGTGGGTAGTTATGACAACATCTCCATTTGCAACCCTATTAGTGTGTGTATATACGTATGTGTATGTTTGCATGCAAATGAATGCATAGATAGACAGATTTAAAATGGTTGAAATTACACACAATTTTCTTGAGTCTGAAATAGAGTAGGATGTGTTAGCCACTGGGAAAAGTTCTTTCAGTGAAACGGTGGCACACATACTTTCCTAAAGACAAGCAAGCCTCTTTTATCTGAACAGTTTCAAATAAATGGCATACAGTACAATGCTCACATATTAGGTAAAGTAAAGTAAGTCACCAGAAAGGATTATATTTAGTCTAGACGACTGCAGAACTTTGGGGTACTGTCAATTTTATCTTTTAACCAGTGTGATATAAAAGCTTTGATTTTTGAGGCCTTCAGAATTTGAAAGTTTACTTTGTGAATATGCAGTCTATGTAGGAAAGTTTAAATTTAACATAATATTTAATGAATGCCTGGAAACTTTTATCAGCAAAATTATGTCAGTTATTTATAGAAGTTAATATTTCCATCTTGAAATCAAAACATGCATCACTTAAATTTTAATTATAGGTGTTGTAATAGGCTTACAAATAAAGCACTTCCACAAAAGGAAAAGAGTTGGGGATCGTCCCTGTATAATGTCCATTGGAAAAAAGAAAAATGCAAAAGACTTGGATTCTGATCAAAAAGCATATACAGCAATTGACAATTGGTAACAGAAAAGATGGTGTCTATATACATGGCCAAAATGGAGGACAGAAATGAGTTGGCAGGCAATTATGTTGAAACTGTTGGACAGATACACCACTTCCGGTCCCTCTTTGATGAAGTCGTAATGAAGGAAGTGATGTCATCAGTTGGAGCCGGAAGTGTCATCATAGAAAGGAGCCGGAAGTATCGTCCTCAGAAGGTGCTGGAAGTGACGTCTCGGTGGCCATCTTAGAACCCGGAAGTAAGGTATGTTTTATTTGTCTTCTTTTTGTTTGATGAGAGAGAAAGAGAGGCGTTAGTATCGCATATTAACCCCTTGTCTCGCAATGTTTCACTCACCTTTGGGCTAGTTGACTGCCTTCTGCCTATTCTAAAATAGCAAGACTAAAAGCAGTTTACTTCTCAATACGAAGTGGTGTAAGATCGAACTCGCAACCTTTTGATTCCCAGTCGAAAGCTGATTCTATTGCACCACGGAGGCAGTCATAATAAACCAGTGTCAATGTTGCATGTTAAGGCGGCTTTTTGTTTCTGCAGTTATATTTTTGAATAAAAGCGCAACTGTTGTGTTAGATTTGTACCTTTTGTGAAAGTATTTCTTGGATACTTTAGGCTTCATACATCATATAGTTTATGCCTACATTTTGTCATCTACTAGTAGAATATAAAAAATGTTTCTGTTTTAACAATGTGTTTACACAGATTACTGTAGAAACGAAACAGACATGAAATGCGTGTGTTCCAAACAACGATCTATTATTTCCACTCTAAAACTCCACTTCTCTCCCAGCTCATGCCT
>JANRMT010062791.1:50482054-50498505 GCA_026402145.1 Polypterus bichir lapradei | reverse complement strand
TTGTATATGTCACTCGCTCGCTTCTTATTGTTTCGCTGCCTTCTCAATTATATAATGCATGTTTTCTTCAGCGCTTTTTGGGCCTCTTCCTGGTTTTCTACGTACTGCGTGATTACGTGGGAGGCGTGATGATGTCAGACGAAACTCCGCCCCCACGGGTTTCAAGCTCATCTCCATTACAGTAAATGAAGAAAAACAGCTTCCAGTTATGACCATTACGCGTAGAATTTCGAAATGAAACCTGCCCAACTTTTGTAAGGAAGCTGTAAGGAATAAGCCTGCCAAATTTCAGCCTTCTACCTACACGGGAAGTTGGAGAATTAGTGATGAGTCAGTCAGTCAGTCAGTCAGTCAGTGAGGGCTTTGCCTTTTATTAGTATAGATTGTTAAGGACATAATTTGAAATATCCAGGAAAGGTCATTACACAGCAAATTCACTAATGTTATATTCACACTAAACGTGTATAAAGTATATGGGAACTCGCTTCACATTTATTCACTAAACACTAGAAGTGCTGGTTTAACACTGAAGACTTTGCTTTGTTGAGACCAACAGAAGTTTGTTTTTGATTCAGGACTGAATGTGAAATAATTTTCAAAAGGGACAAAGATTTTGAAATATAAACTTTATTTAAATGATTTTAAATAAAATCATTAGATTACATAAACTTTATTAGTCCTATGGGGAAATTCAGAAGTATTTATTTAAATTTTACCAATAGTACCATGTTATAAACTGTATGACTTACTAGGAAAGTTAACTTTGGAAGAGGATTGTTTTTCTCCTTGTAGTTTTTACTCCAGCTTTAACTTCTGGCCTTGCCCGTGTACCTGTCCTCATTTGTGAGATACTGAATACAAAATATTTTTAATATACAAATAATTGTGTTTTTTTTTTTATGCACTGCACAGAAGCAGTATCATTAAAAAACAGAATTACCTATCTCGTATACAGAGGTGGCATACTGGTTAAGACTTCTGTAACATGGATCAAGCACTCTGACCTCGGATCCCTGCATTTGAATTTTGTTACCATTTTAGCATGAATTTTCCTTAGATATCCCCATGCCATGGACTAATGACCTGTTGAGCATGGGATCTTGCATCTGCTGAGATGGGACACACACCCTGTGAGTACAAGCTGGATTCATAAAAATGTATAGTACTATATACATACTATGTACAGTAGAATCCTTATCTGAGAAAATGTGGAGCGATGCTACCATAGATGAAATCATCGATAAAATGGGTGGCTGCACAGTGGCAACGCTGTAGTGTCTGTTTCTTGTGACAAAGAGAAGATGGAGGCTGAATCACAGAGAGATCAGCTGATGTCACCAGGGAAAAGCACTGCTCACAGTGGTCAGAGAGGGGCTCTGTGCAGCTGATGGATGGATCCCTCCATTTAGATCATGCCACAAAGCACTTGCCTATGAGCCAGACAACACTGGTTGACAGCTCACCACTGGTAGTTCATCACAGCACAAATCTTCAAACAACTGGCCATAAGTGTAGGATTTGCACTGTGGAGAGGTGGAGTGCAGTGGAGATGCTGCGAAGAGATGGTGGGAACTGATACATATAGAGATCAGCTGATGTCACTAGGGAAGCATATCGCCCCTAGTGTTCAGAGACAGGCTCTGTGTGGCTGATGGACAGAGGTCTCCATTTAGCTCACAATGTGGGTTTGCAGTTCCCACTGGAAGTTCACCACAGTGCTTTGAAACGTGTAAACAAAACAGTAGAGCATTTGTACACGTTCAACACTGGTGACACATTGACAATAGCAGGAAGGTGAAGTTGAAGAGGGGTGAGTGAGTCACACCCACATACCCACACTCACTAGCTTCTCGACCATTCGCTCATTTAGTATTTACATGCTTCGTACAGTATTCACCCGAAAGCTTCAATGAATTGTAGGAAAAGTGCTGTATTACACTTACAGGTTTGGCTCTTACTACTGTTCTGTATCTTTTTTGCAGCAACAAAAGAAAATTTAAAAAATGAAATCAGTGCTTTATAGACTGTTTTGTTCAGTTTTTCTATATAAAATTAAATGTTAAGGATTTTTCTTTCATTAATGTTTTGCGTCCTGATGTATTTACTTCAATGGTTGGATTTTCCTCTCTGGCACATTTTACACATGTTTCTGAGTCTGTGTATCTTGTATTTTTACTTTCATGATTCAAAAATGTAATGTTCAGGGTGGGTTTTTGTGGTTTATATTTTAAATGCACTACATGTAGTAGGGTGTTGTACTGTGTTAGCCATTATGGATGTAATGAGAAGTCAAGTAAAATGACAACTATTATTGGCTAACTAAAAAAAATTACAATATGCAAGCTTTTGAGGCCCCCTTCTTCAGGCCTGAGTTGCCTCAAAAGCTTGCATATTATAATCTTCTTAGTTAGCCAATAAAAGGTGTCATTTTGCTTGACTTCTCATTAAATCCACTACAAAAAATACATATGGAAAAACCAGACAAAAACTTTAAATGGGATTTCTTTTGCTTGTATTTAGCAAAAAAATCTGCCAAAGGGTTAAAAAGATTTTACTTGACAAGATTTCTTAATGTAAGCTAAATAATTGCAAATACAAACTTTTGGATAAGTCATTAATTCCTATTTTAAGAAACTAGACATGCCATGATTTAAATACTTTTCACTTGGCTCAGAGTTCATTTTTGCAGTATGTAAGAGTAACTTGCAGATGTGAAGGATCACCTGTTTGAACCTAACCTGACTAAACCAAAGGATACACAGTAAAGGGTTTTGGAAGATGGTTGCTTCCTTTACAATGCAGGATTGATAAAGATGGCGAGGGTTCTGAGTATTTCAAGGAGCAGTTCCAATTTTGCTGACCTTGAAGAACTGTGCTTCTTACTGGCTCCATCCACCTCTCGGCCTGCTGCTGCTCTTACCACTGGTGGTCTTTAAAAGGCTCACTGCAACACCAGTTGTTTTCCATGATTGACAGGAGGAAAATTAGTCTTCCTCATAGTACTGTGTAAAAGTCAACACCAGTGCTGTCCATAACGAACATCTCTGCAGTAAAAGGGGGACCGCAATTCTTCCTTTCTCTGCCTGCTCATTTTGCAAGAAATGGTATAGTATTAAAAATGTTTTGGTCAGACTTCAAGCTAAAAGCCAAGCAATAATGAGCAATTATACCACACAATTTTTCTAGTAGATTTTGAAAGATAAGAACGTCACTTTTATGATTTCCTCATAAATGTTGGGTTTATTTTACCAAAAACACACCCTGTGTTTTTTTTTTTTTGTTTTTTTTCGCACCTCATATGAATGATTGCATATTCCCCTGAATTACTGTAGGTAAGTTTGAACATGAGTATGGATGGTCCCTTCCTTGTGAGTAGTGTTTGTTTATTTGAGCTTCATTTCAACATGCAGGGTTGAGTTTAGATAGCAGACAGAAAAATCCACATGATGTCTGTTTAAAGACAGAATATCTTGTGCATGATTACAAATAGCAACCAAGTAACACTGTGCTCATCAATCTGATTTTCTTGTGGAACAGACAATGATAACACAGATGTCTTGATAGTACATATATTGTAAGAACTGAGAAATTTGTCAAACTTTTGACATACTTACAAACTAGAGTGATGATCTTAAATTCCATCAAAACAATTATACATAATGAAGAGATATATGTTAACTATCCATCCATCCATCCATTATCCAACCCGCTACATCCTAACTACAGGGTCACGGGGGTCTGCTGGAGCCAATCCAAGCCAACACAAGGCGCAAGGCAGGAAACAAACTGGATGGATGTAGGATACAGTATATATAGATGGTGACAGTTTTAATTTTTCTTAAACATTTGTAAAATCAGTTTAAATTACATAATACAGTAATTAATAAAATGAAAGGTAATTAAAAGATGGTATTATGTTTCCAGACAATGCAATTAAATAAATGTGCATCTTAATTCTTAAACATCTTAAATTTTTATAGCAATGTTACAAAACAAATTTTCTATGATAGTAATTAACATTTTTTGATTGTTGATATCACATATTATTAATTTAAATAAAATCAAGATAAAAAATTAACCTTGTGATTATGCTAAAACATAAAAACTTATTCAAGTGTAATGGATGACACGGAGGAACTGCTGTTTCTACAAAGATGAATCCCATTGCCTACACTAAAGAAGAAGCTAGCTTAACATGCCAGCATGAATGGACTGGCATTCCTGGTATGACGGAAGGAAATTCCTTTAATTAGTTATGCCACCACAATAATGGAAGGACCTTTCCGAATGGCATACTCCACCTGATACACTGGATAGCAGCACTCCTGTATTGCTGCTCCTATGTGGTTGTGTAGGAGCATTTCTGCTTCTGTCCGTTCACAGTCCGTCTCGTTTTCACGACGCTGCCGTTTCCTCTCACAATCTCTTCTCAACCTTTCTCCAGTCTCGCAGGTTGCTTTGTGGCAATCCAAAGAGTAAGGCAATATACATGGAGCAATGGTTATAAAAGAGGGACACATAGGTATCCAGGCTCTTTAAAGCATAAATAAGGATCACTTCACTGACATGTGAGCAAGGCACGGTACAACTGTGAGACGCGCAGCACTCGCCGGCTACAACGTAACAATAATAATTTCCGGAACGTGCTGTTACGTTGTCATTCATTTTACCCACTGTCTTTCTTTCATTCATATGTTACGTAGGCACGTACCTTTTTATCTTTGGCAATCTCATTCTCTAACCAGGCCTCAGGAGCTAACCAGCATAACACTGTCCACCACCCCTTTCATTATTCCGGCACATTGTTGACATCCGTGAGTAACAACAACGTACTAAACTGGAAGGTGGTCTACGCATGCGTGGAATTCACGGACAAACAAAGATCAAGATCTAAATGAAGATGTCTGTCTTTAGTTTATTTAAAGCACAACAATTTGTTTAGTTTGAATGTCTGAGTTTTGAGGTGTGACTGGCATACTACAGTCTTCAGTAGTATAAGCCTGGAGGAGATTCTTAATGCAATGCCTATGTTTTAGCTGTCTCTCTACTGCCATCTAGTGCTTCTTCTTCTAATTCATTCACGGACAAACAAAGATCAAGATCCAAATGAAGATTATATATAGAGATTGCCTAATTTTATTTTTTATATATTTTGACTTTTTTCCTCTTTCGTCATCCTGTAAAGCACTTTGAGCTACATTATTTGTATGAAAATGTGCTATATAAATACAGTAAATGTTGTTACTGCTGCTCATCTGGTTTGACGTTTGAGGTGGTTTGGACACGTACTTACAATGCCCCCGGACATCTCCCAAAGTAGGTTTACAAGACTTGCCCACTTGAAAAAGACTGAGGGACAGAACCAAGATACAATAAAGAGATTATATTTCTTGATTGTGCTTTGAGTGTATGAATATTCTCCATGAAAGTCTGGAGATTGAGCCACCTGGTTAGCCTAAAACAATGTGTTTCTGTTGCAGCCCCCTCCAGGTAAACCGAAGAAAACGATGGCTATGGTATTGTAGAAATTACTTTATTCAGGTAATTTGAATTCTGCATTATGCCAGAACAGCTAAAAATTGTCACTGGTGCATTTGGTGGTTTTCAAAAATTTTGAGAGTTGGCCTAATGTATAAGAAGCAGACAATAATTTGTTCTAGTTTTTTCATATAAATATTCCAAGGAAGCTCAATAGGTGCATTTAAACATAATCAGTTCTAGTGAGAACAAAAACACTCTAAGATGCTACTTGAACCATAGTGACCTTGCATTCAGATTCTGAAGGAAGTAACTTAATTTTACTGCTTAAATCATATTTTAAAAACCTTTTGAAAGATAACTTTTTATTTTTTTAATAGATGACAGATAACCGTAAGTATTTTCTGGTGTATCTTCTCTTATAGTGTGTAGCATATGAGATAATTTTCAATTTAAAAATTAGATTACAAAATAAGAAGCATCCAAATGATATTCAGAGCAATCAGTCTGATTCACACATTCAATAAAACACACAATATCCCATCAAAATGTCCTTTTGGATGATCCAGGAAAGAGCAATTCTATTTGCCAAATAATGAAGGGCAGCTGAAGGTGCCCAGATAGTTTTCAGAAATCCTGCTCTAGTTGAAAGGCTATTAACATATTTTCAGGATAGCCAGTGCAGTGCAGCTGAGTGGCATAAACACCAGAAAAAAACATTGCGGACTTGCTATTTAGTAATTCATTGCTTTTCCGGAAAAGTATTTAACACAGATATGTGGACGTGTTAGTTTTTACAGACTGCATTAAAGTCTGATTGCATCTAAAGAGAATTTGCTGTTATTGGCTAATTTGTGTACAAATTAAGGATTTGATTAAATACCACACTGGAGATTTAGAAAATAGCACATTAAAACTGAGCAGTCTTTTTATAGACTACTTTAATGTATACTATAATAAATCTGTGTTTGTGTATTACTAAAAGCAAACATTATTTGTAAGGTATGTGTTTCCTTACTGTAGGGCTTATCCTTCAAAATACCATGTTTTATTTCATAAGTGTAATGGAGAAGTAGAGATCATCCATCATGTTGTGCAGGAAAATAAAAACAATTACAAAGTCAGGCCAAATGTAGACAAATGTACATGTAGTCAGTGTAAAACAGAATTTTGAATGTCCATCTACTGTATCCATTGTGAAACCAGCTTAATCTAGTTTGGGGCTCTGGGCCTATCTAGGCAGCATCAGGTGCAGGGCATCTTCAGCATATAAGAGGGAAACTGGAGTACATAGAAGAAAGTGTACTTAGATTTGGGCATAGCAAGCAAATTCCTTGCATATAATGATCAGGTACATTTACAAACCAAGGATCTTGAAGCTGTGAGGCAGCAGCATTACCTAGCTAAAGCTGACTTTAATTTTTGTTTCACACTGTTTAACATAAAAATCTCAGGCTGGGAGGAAACCCTGGGGAAAGACTCAGGACTCACAGAGAAGTTTGTCTCCCAGATGGCCTGGGAACACCTTGGGATCCCATGGTATGAGTTGGCAAGTGTGGCTGTGGAAAGGAACGTAAGGGCCTCACTGCTAAGGCAGTTTCCTCTGCCACCTGGTTTCAAAAAAGTGAATAAATGAAGGAGATTTAACAGATAAACACTCATCTTGCTTAAGTGGAGGAATACCAAGCTAATCTTATTTTTCTCATGGTTGCAGGCATATTATTTATGATTTGTAGGTCCATTTCTAAGCATATAATTTAACTGCCCATGTCATCATCACATGTACACTGTAAAAGATTAGCTTGATGTTGAAGCTTTTGGATTAACAAAATAATAAAACATGCACACATTCTTAATAGTCTGGGAAAAGAAATTCTAGTTTAGTATTTTTATATATTACCTTTTTTACTTTGATGTCTGTCTTGAAATGTCTTTCTGGATACTTAATCTTAGCTTTGTTTTCTGATTATTTTTTGCATGTTTCCTAGATAGCCTAATTTTCACCTAGCAGACAAATACAGTTCTATCTATTACATAAAAAAATCTTGGGTCGAGACATGACCATCTCAGAGAGACACTTTTTGAAGTCCCGCAAGACTACTTACAAACAATTTCTCGGAGACACTTTAATGTCCCACGAGACAAGGAAGTGAGAGAAAAGGACAGCTGCTGTACAGGCTTTTAAATGATCATCATGCAGCGCAACATGCAGATCACGCAGCACAGCAGCAGCAGCTTTTATGCAGGCTTTTAAATGATCGACGCACAGCACGACATGCGGAACACGCAGCTTGGTAGCAGCAGCTTCTGTACAGTAAATAAAACAAGGTAAATAACATTCGATCTGGCTCTTATATACAAAGTGCAGCTATAGACTCTTCAGTACACAAGTGACTCTCCACTCTAGTGTTTAGATCTGGATGGTGCATGTGCCCAAAACATTAACATTTATACAGTATGTTACTTACATCTTGCATGAAGAAGGGGCCTGAGTTGCCTCGAAAGCTTGCATATTGTAATCTTTTTAGTTAGCCAATAAAAGGGGTAATTTTGCTTGACCTTTCACTGTTGCTTACATAAAAGCCAGATCAAATGTTATTTACCTTAATTTATTTACTTACTTCCTACAGCGTAAAGTCACAAGTAGAGTGCAGAGCTATAGCGCATCTTTATGTGAAAACAGCAGTGTTAAATGTGGGGGGGGGGTAGGATCGTGAATGCAACTGAGACAATAAAACTGAATAAAAAAAAACAAAACGTAGCTAACCTTTACGAGTATCATACATTTACACCGGCTGTTACAGACTGAAATCAAATGTAAGCTATTCTTATTCTTACTATTTTAGAATAAAAACATACTTCTCAAAACGGACTTGTCCAGGATTGAACCCATGAAGTTTTGATTACCAGTCAACAGTTGATACCATTGCGCCACCAAAGCAGTCGTAGTAAATGCGTGTTGATGTTGCACCCTAACGCGGGTTCTTTTTCTGCAGTTGTATTATTGAATAGACATGCACATGTTCTGTTATATTTGTACCTTTTGTGAAAGTGTTTATTTGATATTTGGAAATCGGACTTAACACATTATGCACTTCATGTCTACATTTTGTCAATTATTACTAAAACATGAAAAACATTTCTGTTTTAATAATGTGTTTATTGTACATAGATTGTTGTAGACATGGAACACACATGAAATGCATGTGTTCCAAATAACAATATAGTATTTGTAAAAGGTGTGATTTTGCTTGACTTCTCACTCTATACAACTCCAAGCAACTGACACGCAGGTAAACAGACTTGAGCTGAGAAAACTGTGCGGCACTTGGGGATGTGAGGCATGGGGTTGGGGGGGGGATAAATAATGCAATTTATTATTTGCATTTTTTTCTTTTCAAGCCTGCATTTGCTGGGTTAATGTCCAAATGTCTGTTAATGGCATTTTCATTGGGTAGTCACATTTCAAACCGTTCTCCAGCACTTTCAGTATTAGCCTTGAATTTTACTGAGTCCCATTTAAATGTGTGTCTGGTCGAACTTGTATGTATGTAAAACAAGTGTTTTGATGTTTGTTTGATGCTGTAAACTGCATTCTGTGGCTCTGCTGCTGATTTCTTGCTTTTAGCAGAGTGATGATAAGGAAGTCTGTGTCTGGTGGGATGGGGGTCAGGTTGGAGTCGATTTGTTTGCTGGGTTCTCTGGCGTCTCCTATGTAAGCATTGTCTAATGAATGTGTTTGGGTAGCCGTTTGATATGAACAGTAGATAAAGACAACATCTTTCATTCTTTTTAGTCCCCTTTGTATTACAATGGGTGGAAACCCTTAAGAGTAAAGTTTTAACACAGCTCTGTTTATACGATAATCAGTGATTGCTGGCAAAGTGTAATATTTGGTCTGCATAACATTATTTATGATAAACACCTGTAATCAGGGTGGTGTCGTTACCTCTATCAATGTATATGTCCAGGAAACTGATGCGACAGTTTATTATTCCGTAGTAAACGGGATTGCAGGAAATATAGTGTTGATGTGGTTATGAAAATCATTCAGCTAGTCATTTTTTAATATGATGAGTGTGTTGTCAGCATAGCACGTCCAAAGTTTTGGTTTGAATTGAGTCAGAGTCGTGCTTTCAAATCCCAAGGATATATACGTCGCCTTGGGTTCCTGTAAGTCTAAAAATTTTCCTCTGATGATGATGATTTTGCGTGGGAGTTGAAAGCTTAGGAATAAAAACTATTTTAAGACGTGATTTATTTGCTCCCTTTGTGGATTTCCATGTATAAATATATAAACACACATACCAGAATGAATAAAAAGGAAGAACATTAAAAAGAAAGCTTCTGACTTGGCAGTCACATTCACAATAATGCACTATGCAGGTGCATTGCTTTTGGTATATTATGTTGGTTGTTGGTATATTGGCACATAAATGTTGGTGTATTGGTATATAAATGAGCCCCAGTAGCATTTTTGACACACTTCTGCTGAATAATTTGTTGACTGAAATTACTCAGTGTATCAGAGAGAGGATGTGCAGCATTGTTCATAACGGCACTTAAGAGTATTTGTTTTCATTTTCGCCTTTGCAACTACCTCCAGGGTGGTCCAGAGTGCATCCCATAACTGAAGCTGCTCATTTTAATTAGCTTGTTGTACCAAAGCATAAGAAATTGCACTGGCCATCGCAGAGTTGTAAAAGATGTAAAGAATGTCACTTCCCATATTAAAGGATTGCAGTCATTGTCATGGAAAAAAACTTTTTCAGAAAAAAGACACTCAGAGCCTCTTGATGAGCAATCAGAATATTTTTATTGCAAAAAGCACAAAACCGAGTTAGTTCAGTGAAGTGAGTGCCAACAGTTTGGTGTGATGTTTTTTATTAAAATTCTTATTGTTTATGCAAAATATTCTTCTCCTTCTAGTCATTCCCACGGTTACTTAATGTCCAAGCCTACCATTACCTAATGCCCATCATCTGACTGAAACTTGCCAACATTATTCTTTACTCTGTGCAGGTGCAAGTCTCGCCAACAAGTTGTAATCATAAGATACTGGGCTGCTCAAACAAAAGTTACTTGATGCACAGACATTTCACAAGGCTAAAGTTTTAGGCAGCTGCACGCCTAAGAGAATGGCGCTAAGTTTGCATCGCCTTGTTATCACCTCATGCTACTGTCCAAGCAGGCAGTCAGGAAGAGGCCTGGTCGCTGCAAATGAAAGCAAATGGCCTTGAGCTGATAAACACAGGCAGCTTTGTAGCAGTTTACAGAAAAAATAAAATACAGGCACAGCTTTTAATTTTTTTGTTAATTCTTACATAACCTATGGCTAACTAATGTAACACATTTTGCTTTAACTTGACTAGAAAGCGTTTGTACATAGAAAGCATTAATATGTATATTTAGATTTGATATATATATATATATATATATATTTTATTTTTTTTCTAAACTAATAGGCTATTTAGCTCTTTCTCAAGGTTAAAGTCTCAGCAGATGCATTTCTTAGAACGATGGCCTGTTTAGCCATCTCAAACGACACGGTGTCCTTGAATTAAGTTTTAAACTTAGCAGCAAGAAAGAGAGACATTCTGCTTCCAAGCAAAAAAGCCAGCAGACTTTATGCTAACAAATCAATGAGGGTTTTCAAGCTACTTAGAAATAAAAAAACATAAGCACATGTTTTTAATAATTGTAAGACTAATGTTGAAAGCACATTGATCCATAAATAGAAATTTTCTATATCATCTAAAAAGAGAGTCTGCCCTTCTATAGTTCCTCGGTTTTCTCAAACCATATCAACCTGTCAATGATTTGGACCCCAAGTACTTATAGGAGTTTACCAGTACTTATCCATTGCTTGCAGGTGCAGCAATGAGCGGAAGCACAGGAGCACACAGAGGCAGCATCTCACACACACATTGCTTTTTACCAGCACCACAAAAGAATAGCTGAAAATTAATCAAATCTTCATGTAAGTTCAAGGTGTAAAGCCAACCTCCGACGAAGAGAAGTAACCAACAGTTCTAGGTTGATCTAAGTTGATCACCCAGCAGGTGCTGAAAGCTTAAAGCCAATGGTCTCTTTGTGATTCAGCTGAATGCAGAAAGCACTGAAGCTACTGCAGAAAGGGATAAAAATAAATTCAGTGCTGAATGTAAGTTGCATCTGTTTTCTGCCCATCAAGGGCACGTTTTATATTGTTTGCTGTGTGCCCCATAGCAGGTACAGTTCAGGTTTTCTGCCTGACAGTGCAGACAACTTCACCTGCCAGAAGTGCTTAGTTAATTTAGAGTTGGTTGGGAAAATATGTGAATTGAAGGACCATGTTAGGAACTTGATATGGGTATAAGAAGCCAAAATTTAGTCCCTTGGCACCTAGGTCACCAATTTGGATCCAGAACATATTCTCGGCACTGTGCAGCACGCCTGTGGATCCTCAGAGTGACAGAAGTGCTCATAACTGCCAATTCCATATTGCGGAATGTTAGAATTCTAAACTATGTTAAACTAGGAGTTAATGTTAATTGCCTTCCGGAGCGAAGATTTCTGACATAAAGGCTAAATTGGATCTTCTTACCGACAATGAAGTATCTGCCTTATTGATCCATGTCGGAACTAACGATATTTATTTACAGTAATCTGAGGTATTAAGGGGGAACTTCATCTCTCTATGCACCAAAGCACAATGAAAATGTTGGAATGTAATTGTGTCTGGCCCCTTACCAAGATTATATAGAGGAAATGTAATTTATCGAAGATAGTATTCTCTTCACTGCTGGTTAAAAACATGGAGTGCAAATAAAAGCACCGCCTTTGGGAACAATTGGCATAATTTTTGGGAAAAGCCTGGATTTTTCAAGAGAGATGGACTTCATCCAAACTAGAGGGGATCTTTTGTTTTATTCCAAAATATGGCAGCAAAACTGCCTGGCTGGCTGATTAGAGCACTATGTAGACTGCAGCCTTGTGATCTTAAATCACAGGCTGCCGTTTGTCCCACTTGTTACTATCCTGTAGCTGTTACCCATAATTCTTGTTGTGGGACATCTTATAAATTTAGTCTTGATGCAAACCTTAAATTACTTGATGAGCAAAAAATAAGGTGTATACAGTAATTAGGCCAAGAGATAAAACCAGATCCTTCACCAGGAGCACCTGCAATAGTAACTTAATTCAAATTAAAATCAAAAATATATCACCAGTTCAGAAATGTCTATGCAGTTTTAAATGGTGCTTATTAAACATTTGTTCTCTTGGAAGTAAAGCTGCTTTGGTAAACAAATATAAAGTAGAAAACCCGATTTGCGTCTTCTCACTGAAAACTTGACTTAGTAAATCTGACACTGTTCCACTAGCTGAGGCATCACCAGATGAAATCTCGAGATACTGATGGAGGAGGTGGCCTTGGAATAATTCATTGTAGCAAAATTGAAATTGCTTCTAAAAATTTAGGAAACTTCCCGTCCATTGAGGAATTCATTTTAAATATTAAAACAGATTCCAGTGTAATTGTAGTTCTAGTCTATAGACCACTAGAGCCATATTCATTGTTCATGACTGAATTTGACAAACTTTTATCTGATTTGGGTATAAATTATGATTGTGTAGTATTGATGGGGGATTTTAATACACACATCAATGTGGAAACTGACATTTTAAGCAAATGTTTTACATATTTGACAACCTAACAAAGTCCTTCTGAATTTAACAAAGGCCCAACTCATAATCATAACCACAAATAAGATTTAATTATAACTCAGAGTTGAAATTCAAAATTTAAATTTAAAAAGTAGTCCATTAAATTAAGTTATTTCTGATTACTACTTATGTTTGATTTGGTTTGGCCATTAGCAATACATTCACAGATGTACACAATACATTAACACAGTGTGACATTTGGATTGTAAATCTGCTTCATAACATATAGATATTTTCAGTAAGTCGAGTGTAATCGTGGAAAACAATTTAGATCAGCTAACATCAAATTATAATAAGACATTGAGCAAATCAACAAATCTGCAGGTCTTTCAAATTGCATGGGCAGAGAGTGTTAAATATAAAAAAGCTCAGGCTACTATTCTAAAATAATAGATAACAACACCAATAATCCTTGTGTACTGTTTGGAACAGTGTCGAATTTAACAAATGGGAATTCAGAACGTTAATGCAAAATACCAACAGATATTAGCAGTATAGACTTTATGAACTTCCTTAATAAGAAAATTAAAAATATAAGATCCCAGATCTCAGCATCACAGCAGAAACCTTATACTAGCTTGGCAAACCCTGTCTCGCCTTCCATTCAATACAGAAACGGCACTAACGCGTGTTGTAAATGACATTCTGATATCCTCTGATGAAGGAAATGACACTGTTATTTAACAACACTGATCATTCTATTTTACTACACAGGAGGGAAAATTGACATTGGGCTTACAGGCAATTTCCTTGCCTGGTTTAGTTCTTATTTATCAAATCGATTTCCAGTACGTTCAGAAATGTGCGGACAGTACTCCATTATACATAGAAGTGAGATATTTGTTCCTGCATGGCTCAGTACTTAGACCTTTACTTTTTTCACTTTACATGCTTCCACTGGGATCTATCATTTTTTGTTTATGTATGTTTTTAGGATATGGAAATTAACTGGTGCACCTGGAGAACACCTATTCAGGTCATGCTTTTGTTAGGATTCAAACCCATTCTCCTGAAACTGTGTGCTAGCAACACTGAGATAATCAAATAATTATGTGAAATGGTTTCATTAAAAGCAATGATAGTTACATTCTGAAAAGGAGATAATTAGAAGAAAATTATGATCATAAAAAGATGTTGGATCTCTCACAATTTAGAGAAAATGACTCAATTGGGCATAGAACTTTTTGAAGATGATATTTCTGATTATTACCGTAACCAAATAAGCTTATCATAAATGACAGCCAGTTTAGATAAAAAGAAGGTAAATATGACTAAGAATGAGAAAAAAGGACCAAGAAGTGAATAAATTAATATCATTTTGCTGGATTTAGCCATACTTTGTAATGCTATTTCCTCAAACTCTGTAATATTACCTAAACTCCTTAGAATTTACAGTAAAAAATTACCCAAAGTTGGTTTTCTAGTAATGGGTACCTTATGGAATAAGGTAAAACCATCACTTGAACACTAATTTAAGGGAATGGCATCCATATATTTAGGCCATGTTTCCCTAACAAAAAATATATTGTATATAAACCCATTTTTGGAAAGTGATTTTCTAGATCTGTAGCTAATGGTGTTTGTGTGCAAAATTTATATCTTGTTTTGTATATAGGGATGTACCTTGTTAAGTGTTCCATCCTACTTCTGTATTTAGTTGTCAGTTTGTTGTTCCTCCGTATTTTGCCAAATAAAACAGGAAATAGAGTGGCAACCTATATTATTTGTAACAATATTACTATGACTTACATATGTCTTGTAATACTCCTCTCTCCACTTTTCCTCTTGAGTTACAACGAGTGATCTGATAAGTCCTAATAAAATAGAACTCTCTAGTTTATATACTTTGCTGGCCTTGTGTCAACAGTTTCAGTTTTGAAAGAGGCTCATTAATCTCAGAGACTTATTTTAATTATACAAACACAACAATAAATTTGTAAATATGTTTTTGATGCCCTAGGGGGTTACCCAATTGCCTGAGGCTTACCAGAAGAGCATAAGTGGAACCAATGTGCACCCGTACAGGAGCATATTTCACAGTGAAGTGGCAATCAAAGAGAATTTTAGCAAAGAGAATATGTAAATCATGTTACAGTTTACTGAAGCAAAATTTGATTGATTTTTCAAAAGTTTAATATAACTTAGATACAATAATGAAATATTTGTTCAAACCTACGTTCTAAAAAGGTTGGGGCAGTATGCAAATAAATCCAAAAAGGAACAGATGTTTAAATTGCCTTTAAAAAGGCAAAAACTAATGTTTTCTGATATCTCCTATGCTTTTTTTGTAAATATACACTCATTCTGAATTAGGAAGGGGCATCTCTACGGCACCTTCCCTTTCACTCACACTTTGTAGTTTAGGAAAAGAGGAGAACAATTTTCCTAGTTTAAAAGTAGCAGAAGGCTGCAACATTGCAAAAATGTTTATATATTTAAAAAAAAAAAAAAAGTGAAGGGCCGGAGTACTTTCTGAATCCACTGTCTATCAAAACTGAATGGGTATTCAGTATATCCGCCTGATCTACTTTTACATTATAGCTTACCATAAAATGTACCAGGGAACCGACCCTCCTCTTATACTTTTGGCTTCGTTTACCTCGTGAACCTCCAGTCATCATAAGTGTCTGTCCTCCCAGGCGAACGTTTCCATAAGTGCATCAGCTACATGAACATGTTCAGCACCACGATCAGTTGGGAACCGATCAGCTGATGCCAGTACCTCACTTTCGTTTTTGATCTACATCTCCAGATCACTTGCATCAAAACCAGAGTACGACAAATCAGAGTCGGATTCAGTGATAATACGAAAAAAGTCATCCATGGATTATTTTGCTTATAGCATTCATTTTGATGTCACTCCACATGCCATTTTAGAAGCTATTTGCTCTTCGCCACTCATGCATGCACAGGGAATCGAGGTCAAGTCAACAAAGCTAATTTTCCTTCTAGCAAAAGAGTATCAAAAAGTGCTTGACAAGAAGATCACTGGTCTCTATAGATTGCTAGCGAGACCGAGGCTTTCAAAATAATTATAATAATGACAAAACTGCATTAATGCGGGATAAAATACTTCTTGTTGTTAATCAATGCATTAACGCGATAATAACAGTAACTTGCCCAGCCTATATATCTATACTAATAAAAGGCAAAGCCCTCACTGAATCACTCACTCACTGACTGACTCATCACTAATTCTCCAACTTCCCGTGTAGGTAGAAGGCTGAAATTTGACAGGCTTATTCCTTACAGCTTACTTACAAAAG
>JANRMT010062791.1:50456405-50477054 GCA_026402145.1 Polypterus bichir lapradei | reverse complement strand
AGTACATCAGGAGTAAGCACTGATCTGCCTGATAGCAGAGGGCAGAAAAAAGCACCAGTGATGCGTCTTAGCACACCATAGTGGAATAAGCCTGTGGCTAAAAGTGCTCTAAGAGAGTGTCTCCAGGAGGGGATGGAGGGGATTTTTCATGATGGAATCCAATTTTGCCACCATCCTCTTTTCTACAACAGCTTCCAGTGTGTCCTGGGTTCGCCCTGTGATAGAGCAGACTTTCCTCGTATGTTTGTTCATTTTTAAAAGTTAGCTATAGGCAATGGAAAATACAGTGTGTGTGTAACTAAGAGTTTGCCCCTTTGTTAGTGTTGATTGTTGAAACTGACTAAAGTGTTCTTAGCAGTGAATATGGTGTGTTTTCCAGTTATCTTGTTCACCAAATATTTTTCTGGAAATTCATCATGCAGCCAGCTTAGATGAACATTTTGTTTCCCAGTGCCGCATGGTATTTTGCGAGGCCAGCAAGACATCACAGAGCAGTAGCAACTATGCACAGAACTTTCATGCATGCATACTAATAGCGTACTCCATTTCACATTTTATATTGCTGCCTCATCTGCTTCACCTATGCATGATGTCACTACTAAAGCTGTATTTATTATTATTATTATTAATCCTCTTCCTGCCAAAAGGTGCATAAGGCATTGACGATTTGCCTCTATCTGGTCCTTATCTTGAGCTATGTGTTCTACTTTACCCCATGTTAGGACCATCACCTTTTTCTTTGTTCTTCATTTCATCTTATACAATTTCTTGTATTAGGAATGTGTTAGTTTTTGCATACCCATTGGGGTCAGAGTGCAGGGTCAGCCAATGCACAGCACCCCTGGAGCAATTGCAGGTTAAGGGCTTTGCTCAAGAACCTGGCAGAGTAGGATTCCTTTTGGCAGTAACATGGATTTAAACCAACAAACCTACCAGACACCATCGCAGATCCTCAGCCTCAGAGCCTCCAGTCCTTCAGCTCATTTATAACAGTTGGCTGCCAGGTTGTTTTTAGGCCAGCCTTGTTTGTGCTTCCCAGATGGTGTCCATCTCGGAGCAACCTTAGGTATACGGTTCTGGTCCATTCTGAGGATGTGTTAGTTTTCTTGTAAAGGTCATCATTAGAGAACTTCTCAAGCCAAAAGATACGACAGATCTTCCTGAGACATCCATTGTGGAAGGTGTTGATCTTATTCATGCCCCCTTTACAAGATGCCAGCATTCAGAGCCATACAAAAGAAAATGCTTTCTGTTGCTGTTACATAGTCTAACCTTAGTTCTCATGGTGTACACTGTTTGGACTTCCAGTTGGGCTGAAGTCATGCGAATACACTGCATGCTTTCCCAAATCTTACTCTGATGTCATTTTGTGCTGCATTTGCACCCTGCCTTTGTGTTAAAAAAAAAAAAAAAAAAAAAACCTTAAATTTATTTTCATTTCAGGACTACATTAGCTGACCATAATGGTAATGTTATGAAAATACTTTGTTGTTCTACAAAGATTTATTTTAACTGTTGGATTAAGAATATTATGCTCCTCTCTATGTAGCGCACATCAGGCAATGACCGGCACAAACACCAAGCATATCATGGTGATTTCTTGCATCTCATGTTTTCTGGGTGTCCCAGTACTCATTAGTATGCATACATTATCTGCCAGTACTCAGAACAGGGAAGTGCCAACGTGGAGTAGCGCAAATCTTCAAATCCTGGCAACTGTGTACCAGGTCCATATAAGTGAAGGGGGTGCAGATTGAACGTGTGTACAATTAGCCATGCGGCACAGCAACTTGTCTAAACAAACTTTAAAGCAACCCTCCCCTCCCAATCCCTGAATCAGGAAACCTATGAGACCATGTGAAATAGTAATAATAATAAAAGATTTATTACAGCTTACAAGGCAGTTATGTGTTTTTGAAGGAGGAGAAAAGTGCGATGCCTCTGGACAGATAGTTCGGAAACAAAAAAAGATGTGCCAGCTATATATGATCTTTCTGTGCAGATGCTTCACACTTTTTTTCTGGGACTGACTGAAGAGTGCATGTACCCACCCAGTTTGTATAACTGTTTGTCTTGCTTACCTTTGCTGCTACTGGTTTCATTATAAATAAATATAATATTTAAGTGAAAGCTCAGATGACTATCTTTGTCTGATTGTTATAGTGAGCTGAGAGCCAGATTGATGATTCTTTGTCTAGGTGTAGTATCTTGGGGGCTTGAGCGGGCACCTTTGTGAAGCTCTCTATTGGTGGTAAACTGGTTTGAAATAAATGAGTAAAAGTAAAGACTATTCCAGCCAGCAAAAACAGCCTGCCATTAGAGGTCCCTAGGATTGAAAAACTGGGCACAATATGGACAGTTAGACAGGTAATACATTAAATATAAGAGGTACTGTATATATTGTACCCGGAGTTGATATTTGTTCTTATCCCCCAATAAAAAACACAAAAGTGGTTAACATCACATCTGATAACACAACAAAACACTAAAATTATATTTTAATTAATTTGTAGAATTACTTCCTAATATTTTAACTTCTTTTGTTGGGAACTCCTATTTTTGATTTTAATGATTTAATTTGTAGACTGTGTTTTGACCTTGGCCACATTTTAGCATCGTTTGTAATCTCTAACACTTGGTTAAATTAAAATGTACACCACAGCTTATATGGAAAAATCCTGACGGTCACAGCAACGTCTCTCCCAAATAAAATGTGCAAATTATTGTTACAGTATCTTTTTCATTTGACTTAGGTTCTGGGGTAAATAGTTATTTAGATGCTCCCTTTATGCCATAATTGTTAATCTGTGAATCACATTACTCTTTATTATCTAGTACTTAACTTTGGAGAACAAGACCGCTTATTAATGCTTGTTTTCAACTCCATTATATATTATACTGACACTATTTTTTTGTTTTTATCCAGTATCTAACTGATCTATGAAAAATTGCTGCTGAAAGGGAAAATTTATCTTTATATTGTGAATTTACTGTAGTACACAGTGCAGGCATTAATAACAACCAACTGCTACGCTTTAAATTTTTAAAAAATCATGCCTGATTTTTAACAGTTGTAAAGCCATAAATATTTTCATTAGAAATTTTGAAAAAAAGATTATTTGGAATTCTTTTATGTGTTTTAGGAGACTAAAGCCTCCCATTGTCTCTCATTGTCTGTCCTATATACACTATAGGAAAGCATAGTAATACCGATAGTTCAATAATTTGCAGGTTGAAGCTGCTAGCCAAAATGGAAGTATTTTGTATTAAATGTATTTACAGTTCAGGAAAAATAGTTTTAAAGTACAACAGTTTCACTAACATATGGATGGTACATTTTGCTAATGAAGGCCATTCACCAAACATAACAAAATAAATCCCTATATATCTATCCATTCATTCATTCATTCATTTTCAATTTCTAAACTGGCTTAATCCAAATTAAATTTGTGCCAGCTGCAGCTTAACGTAGCACTGGGGTGAACATTCACATTCAGCTGGTAATCGGGCATTCTCTGCCCCCATATTATGTGAAGCCACTTGGTGGCAGTTATGTTTTTTTGATTGTTTAGGCATACAATGTGTAATTTTATGAACACTTTCAGGGTCGTGAAATTTTTAAGCTCTTCCAGTAGTATCACATATAAGGCAGAAACCAACCTTGGACTGGAAACATACTATATACTGACTGTACATTAATTTTTAATGTAATGTGTTTTCCACCTTACTCCATTTAGATGGATTACTTTTGTTGTTTTTAATGCTGTGAGGGTGATATTGGCTCACTACCATTTTATGGGGGGGGGGGGGTTCATACCTGGACCCTACCATTTTGTAGATCAGTGACATTGTTTATGAAACAATCGTTATTCTAATCATATAATTTGTCACCTGAGATATCGCTGCCTCTCTCTGTAAAAGACCGTCATGCACATTTACTCTACACAATAAATAAATAGAGAAGGAGGAGGTTAGGAGCACACACTGATACAGCACATTGCTGCAGCCACCACATGGCAAATCAACTCAGGATCCCAGATTAGGACCCGAGTTCACCCATGCAACGGGTGGCACCTCAGCACCACACTAGTTCAGATGGAATGGACCAGTGTGAGGTTTTTGTTATGGTGGCAGCAGTGTCAAATCTGCCAAATAAATAAATTAGTAAATAAATAAATACATTTTTGTGAAAAGCAATTTCTTCAAAAGGGGTTTCTTTTCATTTTAAAGTTCTTCCTCCATTTTTTAACTAAGGTTTAGATTAATGATTCTATAGATTTTGATTAGCATTTTTTTTTTTTTTTTACTTCTGTCTGGTATTCTGACCATATTCTGACTTCACTGAACATTAGAACAGTTGTAACAAGAACAGGCCATTCAGCTCAACATCCTCATCTATCCTTTTCACCTAAAATGTCCAAAATAACATCATGTCAATATTTTAAAGTCCCTAATGTTCTACTCTCCACCACACTACTTGGTAATTTATTCTATGCATGAAAACAAAATGTTTTTGTATGAAATCTGCCCTTATCGAGTTGCCAACTGTCTCCCCATGTGCTTGTTGCAGAATAAATTTTAAAATAATAGCTGTGATTCACTGTACTAATTCTGTTTATAATTTTAAACACGTCAATCATGCTCCCTCTTACAGTTTGTTGGCTTTAACTCCACATAATTCATACCTCTTAGTCTCAGAATCAGCCTGGTTGCTCTCCTCTGGACTTTCTCTAGCACTATTATCTTTTTTTATATAATGTTGAGATTAGAACTAAACACAGTACTCCATGTGAGACTTTGCTAGTAAATTATGTAACTTTAGTGCAACATAACAACATAGTGCAAGTGGTCGTCATTTCTAAATGTGTGTTGTTTTACATTTCTCTGTCCCTCTTAATCCCTCCTGAAACTGCCTTATTTTTCGCGTTTTATACTTTTGCAAGACCTTTTCTCGGGGCTAAGCAACATTAAAATGGACAAAAGAAACCGATTGACAGATGAAGTTAGTGCTGTTTGCTTGGGTTTGAAGTGCACAAAGTACCTACCATCAATTTCAGAATTATCTACTAAAACTCCGCAACAAAAAAGCATTAATTGGTGTCAAATCAAATACAGTGTGTTCTACATTTTTTCAGTTTAATTCAAAATTACTATTAAAAGTAGTACACATTTTATAAATTACTGATTTTATTTTTTATAATACAAAGCACCACACATTACTGGGCAATATTTTTTTAATAAATGAATATGTAAAAAATTGTTACTCTTTTCTTTAGCGGGACAAAACTAACAACTACTAACTAACCTCCTTAAGTACTCTAGGATAAATATTATCAGGAAATGGTTGAAATTTGTTAGCTATTAGCATATATAATCAAACCAGTTCATCTTATTCTACAATTTCCAAATTGCTAAGTACCTCCCTAGATTATATTAGATTAGATACATTTAATTAATCCCAAGGAGTAATTTAGATGGTGTGAACATTAGAGAGAACTATTGCTACTCGAACCCAACACAACAGACACAGGGGACAACTTAAAAGCACCAAGATTATATTTATTAAGAGGTAAACTCTTCACAAATGTTTCCTACCACGATAACCACAAGTAAATACTTGGCACAGCACACAGTTATTCTTTTCTTTCTCCCCCGCTCATCCACCTTCCACCCAAGTCTGGCTTGTCCCTTTGAAGTCAGTCAGGTCCTCATATATTGGCCAACCCTGGAGGAACGCACGCCATATGATTCCTTGATTTCCACAGCACCCCCTCGTGGTACCCATGGTACCCAACAAGGCTGAAATATAGAACTCCAAGTCCCATGGTGCCCTGTGGGAATCCGGGACACCATTGCTCACCGGGGAAGCTACCATCTAGCATTTGGGGTTGCCATGGGCAGTGTCCTAAAGAAGCTGCCTTCCCCCATCCTTTCATCTCTTGGGCATCCCTTCTTGGACGGGTTGCCGTCTGTCCCTTACAATGGATGCAACAGCAGAAACAAAAAAAAAAAAAGTCTCACAGTACAAATAATACAATCAATCAATAGATAAGTAAATAATTAATAAATAATGTATATTGTGCAGAAATAGCAAAATGATATTTAAGAATATAAGCATTTAGTCTGGGACATCAGGAGGAAGCACTGAATTGCCTGATTGCAGATGGTAAAAAATCCCCAAAGACACTTCTTAGCACATAGTGAAGGAATGAGCCTGTGGCTGAAAGTGCTGCAAGACCGTGACTCCATAACAGCATCCAGTGTGTCGAGGGATAGCCCTGTGATGAAGCAGTCTTTCTTGAAACATTTATTCAGGCATTGTGCATCTTTTGAATTTAAAAAGCTTCCCCAAGAGACCACAGTGTTGGAATACACAGGTTACTGTGGACTGGTAAAAAATTTCCAGCAGCTTGCTGCACACATCAAAAGACTTGAGTCCCCTTAGGAATACAGTTCACTTTGCTCATTCTTGTACAGCACCACTTAATAGTCCTTATCTCTTATTGGAGATTATGAACTTCTTTACACACATAAACTTAGATAGTGTTTTGAATTTGTATTTTTTTATTTCACTGTTTACATATTCTAGCTCACTTTTTCTTTTTCTAAAACTCCTCACCTCCTCCTGGATCGGAATTTTAATATAAAGACATTGAGTCATTCACCTTTTAAGCAATATTTCTCTCCATTCAGCTTTCCTTAATATTATTTTTAACATTTGTACTCATGCTCTTATATACCCTCAGTTATCATGTTAAGGTCAGTCAGTCAGTCAGTTATTTTCCAACCCGCTATATCCTAACACAGGGTCACAGGGATCTGCTGGAGCTAATCCCAGCCAGCACAGTGCGCAAGGCAGGAACAAACCCCGGGCAGGGTGCCAGCTCACCACAGGGGACACACACACCCACACTAGGGACAATTTGGGATCGTCAGTGCACCTAACGTGCATGTCTTTGGACTGTGGGAGGAAACCAGAGCACCCGGAGGAAACCCACACAGACACGGGGAGAACATGCAAACTCCACGCAGGGAGGACCCGGGAGGTGAACCCAGGTCTCCTTACTGCAAGGCAGCAGTGCTACCACTTCACCACCGTGCCGCCCCCATGTTATTGTGCTCCCCAATTATTAGGAACTCCCTTCTACCATTTTAATCTCCTGGTTGTTTTGTTCCTTTTTAATTGTGGGACACTATTCATCTAACAGTGGTCATAACAATTCCTGCCATGTGCATGATGGTTTAAGATCCCTATGACTATATCATGGATCTCCTTGAAGACTTATCTCATTATAAAGATTTTTGAGACTTATTTGGCTTAACGGTAAATGGTTATGTCTACACTGAAAATGAAAGAAGGTTAAAGACTAACGTTTTGGCTGTATAGCCTTCATTAGGTGTGACTTAATCATATGTAAACCAGATATGTTTTTGTTAGACTGCTTGTTTTCTCCTTGCCTTGGTCTAACCATAGTATTAAGCGTATTGTTCTCCACTTTCAAATTTATTCTCTGTTGCTTGTTACCTTTGTCCCTTCTAGTAACTTTTTAAAGTTATACCTTTTTAAGGTATAGTACAGTTTATATACTAGTTCCACAAGTCACCAAATAAAGAAGAAGAATTTGTTTCTAGATGATTATTTATATATTTTACTTTTTCCATGTAAAATAGGTTGCTATTTAGTTACAACCAACACAAATATAATCGATAACATGAGCACTATATTACTTTAAAGGCATTTTCTTCAAATGTAACATTGCCTGTCAGAAAGATTGCAATTAAACTGAGGCAGGACACTTTATGACAAAACTGCTAAGCTTTCCTGCTAATTCAATAAAACCATGTGGTGCACGAAATTAAGCACAACTCCCAGATCAGAAAGAATTAAAATCAACAGGAAGCCTAAGTCAAACCTTATCAACAGATCATTTATAATTCTAACAAGAGCAATTTATTTGATGGCAATATATTCAGACTAAAAAGTTTAAAGTGTGCAACTGCAAACTAGATCAGCATCAATTCTCTCTAATAGCTTTGCTAAAAAATATAGGCTGTACATGCACTGCGGTCTTATTAAACCAGATGTTTCTAAAGGTTTTTCTCTCCTTGTCTTCACGATGCTGTATAGACAAAGCAGATATTTCCCTGGACTAATTGCACATAAGTGCCATCACCTGCCTGACTTCTTGCTCTGAGGGGAGTTATTGTAGTTATCCATTCTTAAATAAATTGAAGTAATGATGTCAGCTTAAAAAGTATAACTTTCCTCCGGTTCAGGCTAGGATGAAATTTAAATTAAATGTTAATGGTCTTATCTGCGATTTGCTTTGAATTTTCTATTGTGTTCATAATATAGTTTCAGAAAAAAAGCCTTTCACCACAACCCATTATACGAGTTTTCTACTTGTAGTTCAGTTAGTCTCTCATGAGGCATAGTATCAAATGTTGGGTTTTTTTTAATCTAGTGTATTAAATTTGAACATATTAATGAAATTGGATGTCCCCGTCTAAACCCATCCTCACGGTCTCTTAATGTCAAACACAAGAAAAATATCCTCAAAAAAATACCTCACTTAATTTGTCTAAACCATTTTTTTTTATTTTAATTTCGTAGGTTGCAGGAATATGAATAGATACATAATTCATAATCAGAACAGCAATTGGAAACAATTCCGGCATATCTGGAAAAAACTGAAAGTTGGAAAACCACTGAAAAGCCACAAGCCCTGGAAAATAATTCTAAAATGTATGTTTTAAAATTGCCTCTGCTTAAAATTTAGATGTAAAAGTGTCAACAATAAGTGACATAAACATAACATTTAATATTTACAAGTCACAAATGCCACATATGTAACACCGAATGATAAAGAACCAGGACCATGGAAGCTGCCAGAAGACACAAAAAATTCTGACCGATCTCTCTGCTAAAATACATTCTATAGATGTAATCTTCATGTTTAGTTGGTAAAAACCATTTCTGGAAGATTTAAGGTCAACCAAAATATACTGGGTGCTGATAAATACATTTGGATTAGCTGAATCCTTTCAAGTACATCTTTTTCTTGTTGGTAATGGCCAAAAATAAAATTATTACAGTCCAAACTGAATACAGTGGTGGAAGCAAATCCTGGGACAAACTAAATTTAATATACTCCAGGAGAATCTGGTCCATTATTTCTTACTTTCACAGGTTTCCTCTTGAGAAGACATTACCAAAGATAGAAGTTTCTCCAGTAGTATAAATATATTACAATCTAAAAACCACTTAAACCATTGTCAAATTGATTTTTTTCACCCATAAAAATGAATAATTTATTAATAATTCATTATATTTATATAGTACTTTTCTCACTATTCAAAGTGCTTTACATTTAGAGTAGAAAGCCACTTCAAAAACCAGCAGTGTGTAGCACCCACATGAATGATGTGGCTGCAGCAGTTTGGTACCAGGATGCTTACCACACATTAGCAATTTAGGTGGTGAAGGGGCAAGGGAAATAAGGGACAGGGGATGATTAGGGGGTTAGAATGTCCAGGCTATGATGGACAATTTAGCCAGGGCATTACTACAGTTTTCAAAAGATGCCGGGGGATCTTTTATGACCACAGACTTAGTACCTCAGATTTGTGTCTCATCCAAAGGTCAATGCCATTGTTATAGTACAATGTGCCCGTTACTGCCATGGAGCACTGGGATCCATGCTCAGACTATAAGGTAAAGGCCATCTAATGGCCTCACCAACACCAATTCCAACAGAAACCCAATCTTTTCGCAGATAGTCTCCCATCAAAGTACTGGTTTGCCTAAACATGCTTAGGTTCAGGTGGATTACGTGTTCATGAGGCACTATGGCTGCTAGCAATGATGAAACTACACATACTAAAAAAAGTGATAATTTGGCCTGTCTTGATTTTAATCTCTGTAATCTCAAAATTGAAGAGTTTCTTATAATATTTCGCACATCCACTTATTCTATTTAATGGTTATTTGAAGGAATTGAGAGCCTTTCCCAGAAACATCACGTGCAAGGCAATAACCAACCCAGGGCATCCTCTATTTTGTTACTGGCCCTCTTGCTTATACACACACACACACACACTTACATGTAGTCATGCCAGTTTAGAGTCATCAGCCAAATTACCATATTTGTCTTTGGGATGTGGGAGGAAAACTGTAGAACACAGGGAAAAATCCACTTAGTCACAGGGAGAACTTGTGAATGCCACAGAGACATTGTTATGATCGGTAAATACTACAAAAGAATTATTGAATGCTTCCAATATGTTTCCAAGTTAATTTTTATAGCTAATGATTAATAATGGCCAACACTATCATTTTTCCTTGCTTTATATCATTTTCTTAACATTTAATTCCTAAAAGTGAAGGTGTGGAGTTCAGGGTTTAATGCATACCTACCATTACGCAATGGTAAGGGGTCCAATGACAGCTGTCAGTCATGACGGTGATAGGGTTGCACAGCTTACTTTCCATTAGCAGCGGGTCCTGGAAAAGAAGAGTGGGTCATACTATGTACCACTCAGTCAAGGGTGAGATCAAAATAGCTGACTGCCATTTCGCACATAAAACCCGAGAAGACTGTATTCAAACATAGTGGAAATGGGATTGATTACTGCCCTGACGAGATTCTCCCTACTAAAATATTATTATAAAATATAACCATGAAGTGCTTCGTTTCTTGTAGGAACTTCAATTAACTGAGCGTTTAAAAGCGTTCATTTTATGTATTAATTCCAGCTGCTGTTCCACTATTTATTTTCTTCTGTTTGCTTTATATTTGAGAATATTAAATCAAAAACTATTATCGCATGACTATCTAAACTCCCTTTATTGAAATTATTATAAAGTTCTTTATGGCTACCATTATCTGTCTTGGTGGATCTATAGCATTCCTCCAATGTCATGCCACTGTCATTCCAGCTTTTCATTCTGACAATAATAACCTCCCCAATATCTCATTCATCTCCCTTTTGAAGCAGCTCCACCTTTTTGATTAAGCCTCTCTTTTTTTATAAATGTGTGCATGCATTTATATTATACTCATTTTCCTGTCTTGGATTTAACCAGATTTCTATTGTTGCTATAGTGTTATACTTAATGTGAAGCATATTTTGAATACAGCTCAGAATATTTCATTTGAACCTTTTAAGCATGAAAGCAAGACTATTGTTGTATATTATTTAATCAATTTTGGTTTCTGTTTTTGCGGAGGAACATGGCAAAATAAAAATATATAAATAAATGAGGCATGCAAATTATATTGAAAACAAGTATGTCATCCCAAAAATGAAGTAATTACGGTTCCACTATTCTTAAGATTGTGTAGGAAAATGATGGGTATACCCAATTGCTTGTTATTCTCCCTACCATGACTCAAGAAAATTATTTCAGAAATGTCGAGAGAGAGAGAGAGTTGATTGTTGGAACATGTTAGACAGCAACTTTAAAAATCTATTGTATTTCATCAGGAATATGGGCTAAGTTGATATTGGCATGAAAGATCAGGGGAAAGAATTAAAAAGCTGTTGATAAAAACACAAATTACTGTTCTGTGTTGTTTGTTTGATTCAAGATGCAAGGAAAGTGGTTCATACAGCACAAAAAGTGGTCTGCCAATAGGTGAGAAAAAGTCATGTAGTTGAATGTGTTAACCTTCACCACATTCTTGACAAGAAAGCAGTGCACACCAAAAGAACTCTACACACTGGAATTCCCTTTCCCCACAATGTAATGTTCTATAGGTTTATTAGACACTTTGTAACCAATTCTGACAGATGGATAAAGAAAACATCAGGTTTGTGTGAGATGTCAGAAGATCTAACACACTATATGACAGGGTGGAGGAGTGGGAATTTGAGTTGTGGAAGCCAAACCTAGGAAAGTGAAGGATACAGAAACTGGGCAAAACATACCTAGCCATTGAATCAATACTTTTAAGGTGGGCTCAAGTTCCAAATACAATGTTGACTTTATTGTGTTAGAGATTTTTAGTTTTTTTTTTTAATTTATTTTATTTTTATAGTGCTCTTCACTGAATGCTGGCTCAGTGTGCCATAAGGAGGTTAGAGGTAAATCACTTACATGATGCACACATAAAAATAAGGATTAGTTTTAAACAAATAGTAAAACAAAGCAGTTTTTCAAATGATTAAAATGAAAGTGCCCTAACAATATATGTCTCTGAGTATTATCGTTGAGGAATGGTCAGTTGAGACCTGAGGAGAAGAAAACAAACTCCAGTCAGTAGCACCACTGGTGAAAATAAACCACTGAGGGTCCACCATCAGTTATAACACAAAGTCATAGACAAAGACAGACACAGTCACAGTCCTGAATACCACGGCCATCTGTGGTTTTCAGTGGTTTACTGTAGGTTTCAACTTTTTTGACTAGTGGACCATTTTTAGTTACAGAATGTCTTTGTGGTCTGTGGAGTTTCAAGAGACTCCATTAATTAACATTTGATTGAAGAGCTATGGTCCCCCTTGGGGTTCTGAGTGGTTCAATTTATTAATAATAGATAGAAGGGCGAGTTGCTTTTGGGTTTACTAACGGTTGAGTTCCTGCAACAGGTGAAAATTGAATAGCCAGCTTTTCGTGGATCAGCAGAAGGCAACAACAGCAGTAATAAACTTGCCATGCCTGCATCTTCACAGACCAGTAGAAAGTTTCTATGGACCATGGGAAACACTGGCTGAAAGCATTGGGAGGAGTGAAAACCTGGTTCATTTGTTCTTTTCCATTTCCATTCAAGGTGCAGGGAATACCTCATAAAGCAGAAACAAGGTGCTGACTGAAAAGCTTCCATGCATGCCCAGCTGGACTTGCAGATTCCACATTTCCCTCCCACCTAGATGCCCTTGCAAGCAGGCAGTGACAGCGAGTAACTTTCTACCTTTTGTACGCAGTCTGTTAGTGTGTTTCATTAACTTGTACAGTGGAACCTCGGTTCACGACCATAATTCGTTCCAAAACTCTGGTTGTAAACCGAGTTGGCCGTGAACCGAAGCAATTTCCCCCCATAGGATTGTATGTAAATACAATTAATCCGTTCCAGACCGTACGAACTGTATGTAAATATATATGTAAATATGTAAATATATGTAAAGATTAAGCACAAATATAGTTAATTACACCATAGAATGCACAGTGTAATAGTAAACTAATGTAAATACATTGAATAACACTGACACAAAACACCCAGGCTCCCTGCTCAGCTACACGAGCAGGCTCTCTCTCTTTCTCTCTCTCAGCAGCACGCGCTCGCGCTCTCTCTCTCTCTCTCTCTCTTTCTCTCTCTCTCTCTCTCAGAACAGAGAGGAACATTTGATCAAATCCGAACTTTAATTTAAAAACCAACCACAAGCAACCAAAAAAGTAACAGTGCAGGAGATCACGCTATTAGCCTTACAGCTCGATCGCTGTAAACACTTTTTTTAAAATGAGTTTTAATCACAGCGGAAAAAAAGGAACATTAGAACAAATCCGAAATTTATTTAAAAACCAACCACAAGCAACCAAAAAAGTAACAGTGCAGGAGATCACGCTATTAGCCTTACAGCCCAATCACTGTACTGTACAGTACAGTAAACAATTTTTTTAAAAATGTGTTTTAAGCACAGGGGAAAAAGGAACATTTGAAAAATCTGTAATTTAATAACCCACCAAGAAAAGGTAACATTGCAACAAATCACGCTACGAACCACTCCATGTAAACACTTTTTTTAATGAGTTTTAAGCACAGGGAAAAAAACAAACCTTTGAAAAAAGAGAAAAGTAACATTGCAACAATTCACGCTACGAACTGAAAAATTTACTTTTGAAAAATCTGTAATACAAAAACCATAAACCACCAAGAAAACTAACCTTGCATGAGTCGAGTTCTGGCATGAAGTGAGGAGGAACTGGGAGGAGAGGAGGTTACAGTTTTGAGGGAGAGTCTGGCTCCGCAATGGAGGGATGTTTTCCTTCAGGTGTTTTCTCTCTTGTGATTTCTTGGGTTTCTGGTGTTTTTAGTTGTTTAGCTGGTGGGAGCGAAAGCCTCATGCAGCCATTCCAAAAACAAAGTCCTTGTGACCCAACCCTTCGTGTTTGCCCTCCACATTACTGGCAGTCTAGCTTTGTTTACATTGTGCTGCTTGAAAGCACGAGGGTTCTCAAATTGGTAAATGAGTAAACTGGTAAACAGTTTTTCCACCTCTTCCAGCACTTGAAGCCTCTGGCTGGTTAACGCCGTAACTCATTTTGCAGTATCGGCTGCTTTAATAGATTCTTTCTGCTTTAGAATAGTCAAAATCGTAGATTTTGACTTCTTGTACTCGGCGGCAAGATCAGTAACATGAACGCCTCGCTCAAACTTTTCAATAATTTCTTTCTTTACTTCGATTTCAATTTTCTTCAAAACTTTCTTCTCACCACTCTTCACTTGCTTAGAAGCCATAATTAACTGCAAAAGCACACGAAATACTGTAGAGCACAAAGAGAGCGCAGGTAAAGCATGCACGTCTGACTGAGAACAATGAACAGGGAGCGGCTCTGCTTAAATACAGTAATCGGTGCATATGAACCAGCCAGGCAGGCACGCACATGCAGGCTCGCGCTCTCTCTCTCAGCAGCACGCACCCTCTCCCTCTCTCAGCAGCAGGCAAGCACTTCTGACCGATGCAACACATGCGGAAATCATCGGCGCACACAAACCGAAAGGGAAACTGGCTTGTTCGTATACTGAGTGTGTGGTCATGAACCGAGGCAAAAGTTTGGCGAACTTTTTGGTCATCAACCGAGTTGTACGTGTACCGAGGCGTTCGTGAACCAAGGTTCCACTGTATTGGGTATCTGTTTGCCATCAGTAGCCGCTACTGGAGGAGAAAAAAAGAAAAATATGCAAACTATATAACTTAGAGTTGTTCAGAATATTTCTCTGCTTTAAGATACAGGTGTTTGCAGATTAATCAATGCTTTTCAAAGGGAGATTTTGAAATTTCCCAGTTTGGTACAGGGCAATCTGTATATATTTCAACAAATTTCCTTTAAAAATGAGCGTACCACATTTCCACAAAATTGGTCCACTGGGAGCCCATGATAAGCCAAGTCCACAGACAATTTAGAAAGTTTTTTATAGATGTCTATAGCTTATCTCATTTAAGTAAATAGTTAAAGCTGAGGTAGAAGTTACTTAAAGTTATTTCCTTGTTGCATTAGTGCCCCAGTGAGGGAGAACACAGTGGCAGAGGAAAGTCTCGCCATTGTTCAGGGTTCTCCTCATGAGTTGCTCCACTGACTTTGAGTCTTACAAATCAAGGGATTTCTTCGGGGATGAACCGGCACAATGCTGAGGCGAGTGTCCAAAGCCACTATATAATACTCAAGCATGCTTTTGAATTGAAGCGCCCCAATGTCGAAGATCAAGCATGAAGCTGCTGCAAGAATTAAAACAGCAGAGTGTTGAGTTTAAGAGGTTGCCAGCAGAAAACACATGCATAGAAAAAGATGCATGAAAAGACTGAAAGTAGGTGAATGTTTACCACATAAACTTACGTAAGTGGTGAACGAGAAGCTGGCCCAACATGGTTTTGGAAAGGTGGAGTTCTGATATACATAACTGTACCTGAGTAAAGGTGTACATAGGGCACATGACTCAATGTTGCTTGAAGTTGGGGGACCCAGGAAGATCTGAGTGAGGATTGGCTAAGCAAGAGTCCAGATTGCCGGGGCCGTCTTTTGACAGGTTTTCCTGCTAGGCAGAACTTCTTTACTTCTGAGTTGGTGGATTAGAGAGAAAATTGCTTACGTTTGTATATATTATTGAGGACAATTTACTTCTGATTTGTATATATTTTTGGGTGAAAGTAATCTGTGATTGTGTGTGCTCAGTTTTGTGCTTAAGTTTTCAATTTTTGTTTTTGATTATTTTTCTGTCCATCCTTTGAACTGTCTGTGGAAGAAAAATGAGGAACAAAAGGCTTTATTCTCAACATGTTTTGATTAGGAATCAATGTAATTGTTGTATATAGCACCTGCACTTATTTTTCTTGTTTATGTTAATGTTCTAGCATTGAACTGTGTATATATCTGCAAGACATTATTGTAAATAGTTATTGGAATCTTATGAATAAACCAGAATTCTGTTTTTTAAACAGTCATCATCATCAGTGTCTCAATTTTCCCATCCCTTTGTTGTGCGGTTACGGCTCCAGGTGCCCGGTGTCAGAAACTGTGCAACAGTGCCATTGCATGGGGCATTACAGGGCCAAGTTGCTTCCTTGGGACAAACATACAGACAGATAGACAATGGGTTATTGCATTAGGTTCTGAGAGCATTATATGTGAACACTTCTAAAAAGAAAAGGAAAAGAATTTAATTTTTGATCAGTGCTTGGCATTGATTGATTAGTTGTTTTCATCAGTGCGTTTAATGTTTACTGACAGTTACACATTATATTATTCAGTCTGATGCCCAAAGGTGCATCTACTAAATGCTGCCTTAAAGGGGTGAATATCTTTAGTATGTAATCAATTATTTTGTGTTTTAGATTTCTAATTTATTTAGTACACTTTGCAGAGATCTGTTTTCACTTTGACATTAAAGAGTTTATTTTTGTTGATCAACATCTAAAAATTGAAATTAAATCCACTGTGATTCAATGTTGTATAACATTTAACTTGGGTGAATACCTTTTGTAGGTGCTGTTAATTACAGTAAATGATTTAATAGAAATGATCACTGGTTTAGCTGCTTTTGTAACAAAAATATTAACAGATGACTTGAATTAGCAAGGTATATGTAAGATGGGTTTAAAGACAAGTTTTATATTTATTTCTCTTCCACTTTCTTTTTTATGGTTTACTTTTTCATGTGTCACTGTTTACATGAAGCATGGAAGCTTTCGAGGCAACTCAGGCCCCTTCTTCAGGCAAGATGAAGAAGGGGCCTGAGTTGCCTCGAAAGCTTGCATATTGTAATCTTTTTAGTTAGCCAATAAAAGGTGTCATTTTGCTTGGCTCTTCTCTACATTCATAATGGCTAACACGGTACAACACCCTAGTACTACATGAAGCATGGAAAAGAGTATAAAACCTGTTTTATTGGATGACCAGCTTTGTGGAGGTAAATGCTCTTTATATATTCTAAAATATATAGGTAGATAGTGCAGCACAGTGGTTAAGGCTTTGGACATCTAACATTGAGGTTGAGGGTTCAAATCTCACCATTGACAATGTGTGACCCTGAGCAAGTCACTTCAACTGCCTGTGGATCCAACTAGAAAAGAAATATAACTAAGTTGTGTTGGATAAAGGCGTCCGCCAAATAAATGAATGTATTGGGGTCCAACTTTTATAGTCAATGTGTGCACCTAGCTCATTACCAAAGAGTGAGCCAACAATGGAGCTACACTTCACAGACATACTTATTAACACAATTAAGTCCATAGAATCACACTGCAGTGATTACCATAGCCCTCAGCTACTGGAAACAATCACATTTTTTGTAACCAACATTTCAACAAATACAAATTTAAAAATCTCAAGCTTAAAGTTTTTATTCGATTAGCTCATCTTTCATGAAGTTTTACATTTTATTTCTAGCTGTATCTTGTCACTAGCAGATAAATAACTTATCGGTTCCTTGCCTCCTAATTGTTCTTACCAATAAACAAAAGTGTCCACTAACGGGCTGAAAAAGGATAAAGCATTTTCAAAACCTGTTTGAAGCAAGAAAGTCCAACTAAATGCACATTGAAGCAATTTAAATTCAAAATGAGCAATTTACACTTACCAAGTCACCTTAAGACACACAAAGAGAATGCCAGTCAGGCGAGATGAAGCAATCAACTCAGCAAAGTAGATCCAGCTAGCATGTTAATAGCAGCTGAATAGGCACAGAGATAAAATCAATGGTGAAACCAGAAGATATATAAGCAGAATTTGCTAATGCAACAGAACAATGCAAATAGTAGAGCTGTGTTTTAGATATTTAAGATTGCTAGACTTTTTCCAGGGCTTCTATACATATAGCATTTAATGCATAATCTAATAAGACAAAAGCATTAGATCTGACTGAATCCTTATTGTATTCTATAGGCTGATAATGTTTTAGCTTGTCACATATGTGAGACATTTAATCTTTATTTTTTAAAGAACATGTGTTTAAATTTTCAGACTACAATCCATTTGTTTGTTTGTTTGTTTGTTTATTTATTTGCCTCTTATTCTGGCACACAACATAACAATGCTAAATGCATCTGCTGATGCCATTTCATAATCTCCTGCCAAGGTCAGAAAGACACAGGGGATTCTCTGGCAGAATGACATTCTTCCCAGATTACTTCTCCCTGTTCTGGACGGAGCAAAACCAAGCATTCTGCAGCCCAGGAGAATTCTTCATTTAATTAAAACTCGAAACGCTAAAGTGCTAAATTGCTGATTTCAAAATATGAAAACTAATTGTCTCTTGTCAGCTGTTTCAAGTAAAAATGTAATAATTCTGATGCTGGTAAATGACCTTCCACCTCAGGCCTGCAGCTTTTGACTAGTGGCTTATCTACCAGTTCATACATTAAGCCTTTTTGGAAAAATCAGGTTTTTTTTTTTATTGCTGCCTTGTAACAGATACTCCAGTGATTAGCAGTGTCAGGATTTAAAATGTTAAAAACAGACTCTTCACTTTTGGCTTTGCTATGCTGGTGATGTAGGTCATCAAATCTCATTAGGCATCTTGGCATTTAAATGCAGTAAATTTGAACCTGGTAGATCATCCTTCTGCCCTTAGGACTGTATCTTCAGATCAAATTTAAACTCATAATCAATATAAATATAGGTATTAAACCTGTAAACTCTAAAGACAGAAATTAGAAATGTATCTATTTTATAAATGTTCATCTAACCATTTTCTAAATTTTCTTATTTAATTTAGAATTCCAGGAACCTAGAGTCGATCCCAGAAGCAGCATGCACAAGTCAACAGCCAGCACTGACCAGGGGACACTCGTACACAAACAGTCATGCAGTAGCACCATGTCAGTTTAGTGACCTGTTCATCTATCAAAAACAGTTTTGGATGGATAGATAGATAGATCTGTCCAGTTATACAAGTTTATATTTAAAGGCATTAACACTTGAAAGGATCACATGCACTTGTCCACCAATGGTATATGCTGGTAGATGTTTGTTCCTTTCAAAGTTCGCCTGATTGAAGTCAACAGGGAGGGACTTCTGGAGGGATTATAAAGTGAACAAGCCAGTAGCTGAAATGCCTTTTTATCCCCTCAAATGCTCATGATACAGGGATGTGAGTGTCAAGTATATTATGACATTCATCTGAAGAGGGGTCCTCACATGAAACTTCGAGAGGCACAAGTGCAGCGTAACAATACTCCCAGGTATGCTAAGAAACATTGCCTGTACTCTTAGTTAAAATTGAAAGAGCACTGCTCAGTAAACTAATATAGAGCGAACATGCAGCTGATAGCGCGAGGGAATGGTTAATTGAAACCAATGCCCCTTGAACTGTAAAACGCTTCATAGTTATGCTAAAAGCAGTACTTACAAATCAAGTGTCAAAACTGTGATCAGAATGTGACTCAAGCTTTGTGTGTGACCATGCTTAAAGATGAGCTGTCGCAGAAGTAATTTATTTCCAGTCTTTGATAGAAAGGCTTGACATAAGTTGAATGACCAATCACAGACAACTATCATTATAATGGGCTGAAACTCAGCTATCCAATTGTGAACCTTTCACTGTATGTTGCTTGAAGCAGGTGAGCTCTTTGATAAAAGTAGATTCATTCAGCTGTGACTTGCTGCTCGCCTCAAAGTATATGTGTGCAAATCGCATATTTTAATAATGAAAGAGAGCAGACAAAATGGAAACTTATGAATTATTTCAAATCAGGCACCCTTGGGTATGTAAAAATTCCATTATTGCTTATGATTGACTTGTGGGTTTACTGGAACGTACACAAACAACTTTGAAATATGGCCGCGTGCAGCTGGCAAGACACCTTGTGCATAAGTGGCTATGCTAGTTCTACACAGTGCCCAAAATGCCACTGTACGTGAACTCGCTGTGATTCACCATGAAATGGAATTGGAAGAAAAACTTCAGTATCTGGAAAGAAACCTCAGAAAGACATGGAACAATGTGAGAGCTCCAAGTTTTACACAAACAGAACTTGTCTGAGATTTGAAACCAATATACTAGAGCTAAAAGGCAGTAGCACTAATCACTATCCAGTCCATTACACAAAAAACAATTGCAAAAACTGTAAACATCTGATGTGAAATCTACTATATATCTATACTAATAAACGGCAAAGCCCTCACTCACTCACTCACTGACTGACTGACTGACTGACTGACTGACTGACTCATCACTAATTCTCCAACTTCCCGTGTAGGTAGAAGGCT
This sequence comes from Polypterus bichir lapradei, assembly GCA_026402145.1. Classification (NCBI taxonomy): domain Eukaryota; kingdom Metazoa; phylum Chordata; class Cladistia; order Polypteriformes; family Polypteridae; genus Polypterus; species Polypterus bichir. Next base: position 50,456,629 of record JANRMT010062791.1, on the reverse strand, counting down.
GAAATTTGGCATGCTTATTCCTTACAGCTTCCTTACAAAAGTTGGGCAGGTTTCATTTAGAAATTCTACGCGTAATGGTCATAACTGGAAGCTGTTTTTCTCCATTTACTGTAATGGAGATGAGCTTGAAAGCCGTGGGGGCGGAGTTTGACATCATCACGCCTCCCACGTAATCACGCAGTACGTAGAAAACCAGGAAGAGCCCCAAAAAGCGCTGAAGAAAA
>JANRMT010062791.1:50426025-50456005 GCA_026402145.1 Polypterus bichir lapradei | reverse complement strand
GAGCCACTTCAGGCGATTGTGTAGCACTGCCGTTGTTCTTCTTCTGGCAGTCTTCAATCCAAATCCCTAAAGCAGATTCCATCCAGACTACTGCCTTATTACATCCACTTACAACTCGTTTTGCACCCTGGTTAAAAGGACACTGCGGCCTTAGATCTTATATTCCTTTCCTACTTTTTAAATAAAAAGAATCGTAGCCTTCAACAAATCCAAAACTTTTACCTTTTCGGCAATCGTTAACATCTTCGTTGGCGCTTGGGCACGGCCCCTGAAGCAGTAGCAGATCGTTTTGGAGCCATAATGAAGGGCTTGACTATGCACGAAGATAAACACAAAAGAGCACAACTCTTTACACAGCGAAACACGTTGATGCTGAATGAGCAAGACAAGACTTCCTGGTTAACACTGCATTCAGCACGCAGGAACTTAGCTGCGTGCTCTGATTGGTTAGCTTCTCAGTCAGGAGAACTTAACTGCGTGCTCTGATTGGTTAGCTTCTCAGTCATCCGCCAATAGCGTCCCTTGTATGAAATCAACTGGGCAAACCAACTGAGGAAGCATGTACAGGAAGTAAAAAGACACATTGTCCGCAGAACCTGCGAAGCAGCGAAAAATCCGCGTTATATATTTAGTTATGCTTTCATATAAAATCCGCGATAGAGTGAAGCCGCGAAAGTCGAAGCGCGATATAGCGAGGGATTACTGTACATGTTTGGTATCACTTTTTTCAGAATTTATCGAACTTTAATGTGATGTTGTCATATTTTCAGATTCTTATTCTGGTTTTAAATTATAAACTAAAAAATATTAAGAACTCGCGTCCCGTGAGATGAGACTTTGTACCAAGAGATTTAACCACTCCCAGGGCCAGAAATAAAAGACAAAGAGTAGGACAGCTGCTGTACAGGCTTTTAAATGTTCGAAGTGCCTTGCGAGATGCAGATCACACGGCATGGCAGCAGCAGCAAGACAGCAGCTGATCAAGCAAAGAGGAGGTAAAAAAAAACCTGTATTTGTTTTCCATTGTATCACTGTTTAAGAGGGGATTTGGAGGAGTGACCACGTCTCCTTGGGGTGTGTTCAGCCCCCCTCTTCACAACATGAGCGGCAGAGACGTGAAGTGGCTGACGCATAGCGCGGGCCGGGGGGTTGGTGAGCGAAGCGAGCAGAGGGGAACCCCCTACTTTTATTTTTATATATATATATATATTAATATATAGAGCATATTCTGAGTGATGCTGGATGGGTTTATATTGACTTAAGTTTACTGTTCTTCAGGTAATTTGTTTAAATGTTTAAAATTGTTAATAGAAAATGAAATTCATAAACGGGCTTATGAGTTAATTTTGAACTATTGAAATAATTAATGTCTTTATAATGAAATTGCGTCTCATCTAGCTATGTGAGCTGCCTGGTTCTCAGTGTAACAAAGACTGACAGATGTAGAGATAAGAATACTTTTTTGTGATCTAATACGTTTATGAATCTTTTTGTGTTTTTTTAGGCCCAGTAAGGGAGGTTTACGGTGTCCCCCTTGGAGAATCACTGACGCAGATTGCAAAGGAGCAATGGTGTTTGTTTAAACTGTCCGTGGCGTCCCATCACAAGACACTATGTAAACTGTACAGGACCCTTTTCCATTTAATATTATTGTGAATCACAGCTTTGCATAACTCAATTTCAGACAACACTCATTGTTTAAGAACCTGTGTAATGAATCCAACAAATAGAAGGTGGTACACAAAAAAACAGTACAGTCTTAGTTTAAATCTCATTAAGAATTTTATTAGTAGTAAAAGTAAAACAAATGTTATGTTACACTTGAAAAGTTACTTTATTTTTATTGTTATTTTATTAAGACATTACTGACCATTTTACAGGAAATGCTGATATTTGTCTTTAACAACAGAAATTCAAAGTCCACCTGTTTCTGCTGATATGACCTTTGTGACATACCTGTAGTTAGTATTGCTGCATCAACTTATGGGGGCTTCTTTCCATAATGTTAGTGACAGCCTCAGGAGTGTGGGCAGAAGGGTTTCTTGTTTTCAGTATATTGATCACAAAATCATTAATACAACTTTTTCACCAATTGGTAAATTTTACAGAAGGTCTCAATGGGATGTCATTGTGAAAGACCTTGAATGAACACAAAGCTCTACAACTGAAATATGCTGTTCCAATAAACATAGCATGTCTTCACTTCATCAAGCACACAGATAATAGATCTAAAACCAAACAAAACCAAACAGCATGCACACGGGGACTCCCTCCTAGCTTCATCTCCTTTCTTGTGCACTACTCTGCGCAATAACTTAACAGTTACAATAGATTCCAAAACAAATCGAGAAAATAGATCCCCTTCAACCTGGATGGACGTAAAGAAAAAGGGAAATGAGGGAACTACTAAGACTACTAAAACAGGCAAAAAAGATTGGCAATTCATACACTGAGCAAAAACTATAAGGCTAAGAAGAAAGGTTAAAATGATTAAAGGATGCTCACTTCCTTAGTTCTTAATGAATATTATTCTGTTTAATGCTGCTTTTCTGGTCATTGATAAGTGATCTACATAAAAGACCAGAGAAGTGCAGTGATATTAACGATTTAGTGAAGGAGCATTGATTATGTTGGGAATATGTACAAATACTTTAGAGAAGGTTGCTTCTGAAGTTTCCAGTATTCCTATACTCTGAATTGGTCTCCTTGCAATGAAAGGAGCTTACATGAAAATTTGGATGCTTGAGCTCATTCCATTTCACAGTCAGACAGATTAACAGATGAACAAATGTGAATGTATTATTAACTATGAATATTTTTTCTTGCCATACAAAATTAAAATAAAAACTGTATGAAAGTGATTGCTGATGTTAAATTAGTAATCAGTGCCATTGGAATGCTGAAATATTAGTTAATATTGTGAAGATCTCACATCATATTGCTTGCCCCATCCTATAAAGGTCTTCATGATCTGCTCTCCCTCAAACTAGTAAAGGTCTTACAACTTTTTGATTTTACACTAGGTGTACATTTTTAGAAATCTTTGGAAACATAATGCTAGTTTTTAAAGTAAAACTGCTTTATTTTATATTTTTATTTATGTCAAAAAGGCACAAATTTTGAAAATGTAATCATTTCAACAATAATCAGATGAAAATCTGTCATTTGCTAAAGTGATTTTGACATCTGTATGCAGTCTTAATTTTTTTTTTTTAATTTTATTCTTCTATTAGTAATCAGCAACACAACTGAATAATGGACTGAACATTCTCAAGCTCATCATATAGTTTTATTAGAGGTTTACTTCTCATGCTGAGCAATTTTAGCTGCTAAAACATTCATTACTTTTAAAAAATAATTAGGTATCAAGTACAGCCTGGCTGGAAATATAACTATGTTCATGTTAACCCAAATAAGACAATTTGGTATTTAATACAAGAAGAGCATTTTTTTCCTCGTAAAATCTTCTGTCTAACTAGGTCTTTAAAAATGGCATTTAGATTTGAAAGATGAACTCAAACAGGCGTTCTGAAACTGCTGATCTGCAAAATTGTCACTGATGAAAAATTGAAGCAGGGTAGAGGATGTGTGTGTGTGTGCTGCCGAAATAGCAGGAGGGCCATTTTGGAAAACGCCAGCACATGCTTGCTTTCTCCGGGTTCACATGCTTTAGCTTTTATATGCTATAATCAATCATTCCTGCTACATTCATCAGTAACTCATTCATAAGACTAATCTCGACCAACTAAAAAGATCAAGGGTCTGCACACCCAACAGAGGGTTTTACATTCTAATCTGACCATTTTCCCATTAGTATACTTTCTCAAGGAGTTTTCACAATACTAATCATTTCATGTGTATATTTAAAATAAAGAGAGAGTGCGCTGTGCCAAAACTAATTCAAGCAAAAAATACATTCTATAAAGATTCCTTATACATTCTATAAAAACTCTAGTTACAATGCAAACATGTGATACAGTTCCACTCGCCTGCCAATTTTCTGAATCTGCTTCATCCATCTCAGGATCACAGGGTGCTGGAGCTTACCACAGCCTTAGGTACAAGGCAAGAATATAAAAGGCAGTTTATTTATGAGACCAAGCATTCTAGGCCTACATTCCCCTAGATTATTTCAAAAACTCACACTCCAGGTTTATATGTTCCTACTCTGAATGGAAGTAGTTGTCATTGCTAGTACCTTTTCATTAATTGTGCACATTTGTGGTGTATCTGCAAGCAGACTTTTAACCAGGGGCAAAGCACATTACTCATCCTTACACTCCTCTTATGAAATAATGGGAATGGCTGTGTCATTAATATGTTACTCTGGGTACTCAGAACAGCAGCTATAGATATGGAAAACTAAAGGAGTGAGTTTAAGAACAGATAAATAAAGTTAAATTGTCTTAAACAGTTTTGATTGTATATCGATCGGCCATTACGCTGCAAAGCTTAAGATTCACTATTCATTCTTGAAGCATCTCTAATACAGTTGACTTCTGGCTGTTCATTTGATTACTTTGACATCCACCATTTAATTCCAAAGAGAACATTTTAAAAAATGTAGGCTTTCATATATTTAGTTTTTACATCACATTTTGATTTGTATGATGTTTTGTATTTTTGAATTTATTCACCTTTTATGTTTTTCTAAAACTCTGTATGATGTCTTTATTTAAGAATAGTAGGTAATAGGCAAAACACATTGAGGTCTTTCAGCAAAACGAAAAAACATGACTGGATACTGGATAGCATTATATGACAAGGAAGACTATGAGGCAACCACACACACCAAAAATGAATCCAAAGTGGCAAAATGTTTACAGAAAAGGTGTCCAGATTCAGCAAAACAGCCACAGGGAAGGAAACAACTCAGAAAGATCACAAGGCACCAAAACAAACCAAAGCAAAATCCTCCTGCCTGATTAGGTCTTGAAACCTTGTCTAAACAGGAGGGTCCACTTGCCAAATCAAAACTATATCCAAGCTCTCTCCCATATCTCATTCTCTACCATATTCTGTTTCTCTTTCAGCTTTGGCCTTTTGTCCTTCTGCCAGTTTAACTTTCACTCCAACTGCTTCAAATTCCCTTTGGACTTGAGGCAACATAAACCCTATATTTGTTACTGGAATGACAGGCCAGACCATCCTCCAGTGGTCTTTGGTGAGACTTGGGGGACCGGGTCTGCTTGGTAAACACAACAACATCAGCTTTTTTAAAGGGGGAACACAATCCCCCAGGTTCCTAGCATGCACAGCGGGTCCACTACTGACCAGAGTTCTTGCAATCTCTCGACTTCTGATAAAAATACATTTTATTTATATAGGACATTAACCATGCTTCTCTCCCCATGCTGTCCTCACTCTGTCTGTATAGAGCACCCTGAAGGAAGCATTGCCTGCTTCTGACCAGGACATGGCTGTTTTTTCATTTGTGCTAAGGCCCTTGTCTATTGTCACTGTAGATCACCCAGCACACATACAGGGTGTACTTACCCCATCATCTTTAGAGCTCTCACACCCTGGCATGTGCATGGTCTCACTTCGTTCAAGTGTTACTTTCAGCCCATTGCGGCACTCCTTATGAGATTTTGGGATATACAAAAATAAATTGTATTGTATTTTGCCGTGGTGGTTTCATGCAGGACAAATGGTTGATCAGTTCAAATCTGGTACTCCTGCTCCTGCATTGTGTTGCCAGCCTGGCTCAACTGTAGTAATTATGAAAAATTACTCAATTAAGAAATCTCTGAGCACCAAACAAACTTATTGATCACTGGTGGATATGTACTCAGATCCTGGACTTTTTATTGGTGTATTAGTGTATTTTTCTGCCCCACTTAAATTTTTCTAACACTGTATCTCATAGGCCTTTCAATCTATGCCGTTCCAGTTATGTTTTGCAAGTAAATGCTTATGTGGGATGTCTGGATTATGTCCATTGCTGAAATATCACAGTTGGCAAATTTATATTTGTGTAATGATGGCAAAATATTAATCTTCCTAGGACTTTGCATCTGTCAAGTCTAAAGCTTTTCTTAACTGATGCATATAGAAAACTGCAACAGAAAAATGGTGGATTATATTTACCCATCCATTCTTAATCAAACCTGCTTAATTCGATGCATGGAGTAATATATAGCAGCACTGAGATCAAGGCAGAAACCAACTGTTATTGTGGTACCAGTTCAATGTGGAGCACATCAACTCAGTAAAATTCACACTTATTCACATCTTTTGGATGTGGGAAGTAAGCCAGAGTACTCAGAATAAAATCTCTGCAGCTATGAAGAGAATATGCAACAAGACAGCGTTCACAAGTCAGGAGCGGCGACACAACTAACTACTGTTGGCCATGTGTGCATTGAGTAGGAAACTTAAGACCCTCAAAGATCGTTCATGGTGGGACATCTCCAGGTATTTCTAGGAGAAGCAGTCAAAGATTATAAAAACTGGACCTTTCAACCTGGTGTCTTCCTATTTATTAGATTTTCTGATTATTCACAAATTTTGAAAAGCAACACCAAGCACAGATTCAATCCACTGTGAAAACTGGATACACGTACCTTAAAAACCCACAGGGAGCTAATTAGTAAGTGTAAAGAATAAAAGTCAAGGACAAGTAAAGAAAAAGCAGAGAAAAGCAGAAAGAATGAGACACAAGCCCTGAATAAGGTATAGCTAAATAACATTTAAAAGCAGAGATTCCTTAGCTAACTCAGTATGGCAGAACCTAACATTAAGATCTGTACCTGAGTGGAACAACACTCAACAAAATGTGACCTTACTATAATTCAAGGAATTCTGTAACCATATAAGAGAGTTAAAAAAAAAAATTGTACAATTAGAAATTGTTTCCTTTTAAAATATTGCCACTGTCTAGTTCAAAAAAAGAAAAAAAAAACAAAAAAAGGTTACAAAAGATTGCAGCATCATAAGACATGTATTACTCTTGCTGATGTCAAAGAAACTGGTTTTATATCTCAAGGATTACAGAGTATAATACAATACAATTTATTTTTGTATAGCCCAAAATCACACAAGAAGTGCTGCAATGGGCTTTAACAGGCCCTGCCTCTTGACAACCCCCCAGTCTTGACTCTCTAAGACACGGGTGTCAAACTCCAAGCCTGGAGGGCTGCAGTGGCTACAGGTTTTCATTCTCACCCTTTTCCTAATCAGTGACCACTTATTCCTGATAATTCACTTTTTACTCATCATTTTTTAATAGTTCTGTTAGAAGGATTCAGTCCTCTGAATTGATACTTTTCTTCATTAAATCGCAGTAAGACAGAAATGAGATGTGAAGCGAGCCGACAGATGACCAGCTAAACTGGGGCTTCAAACTCCAACCAATTTCACTCCAACTAAACACTTAATGAGAAGCTGATTCTTGCTGTTAATTAAGCCCGTTATTTAATTCCATGGCTTGATGCTGCTCTCATTCTGTCACAGCAGATGTTTCCAAAACTGTTGATTTTCTGTTTTTTTCCATCAAAATGTTTTGGTGACCTGAGAGATCAGCCTTACCGAGACCTTCACCTTTCTTTATATTCAGATATTGTGTGATGGGCACAGGTGAGCTGGTTATGTGGCAACTTGTTTTGTGTCTTGTTATTATTTGAGTGCTAATTAAAAAATAAACAACTAAGGGGAGGGCAGAGTCGAGTTAATTAAAAGAAGTAATTAGCAGCAAAAACGGGTCACTAATTAAGAATATGGTAAAAATGAAAACCTGCAGTCATTGTGGCCCTCCAGGACTGGAGTTTGACACCCCTGCTCTAAGAACACAAGGAAAAACTCCCCCCCAAAAAAAAAACCCTTGTAGGGAAAAAATGGAAGAAACCTTGGGAAAGGCAGTTCAAAGAGAGACCCCATAAGCATTTGTCTGTATGCATATAAAAATGTGATTAATCAGCAAAAGAAAAACATTAAAATGTAGGTGTTGTTTCTCTGATCTGGTAATTATTTTAAAAGGACTGAAGGTAAATGGGCACATTTCATGCATTGAACCAGATTACCATCTTTTCCTGAATTTAACAAGCAGGTTATGCATTTTTTACAGTAAATGGAAGGGACATACAGGTTATACAGGGAAGTTGGGTATCTAAATATTTATAAACACAGTCTTCCAAGACTATATTATGCTGTACAGGTTCACAATGAATATATTATTTGCAACACTGAAGCAGAAAAGTTCTGAAAACCAAAAGTTTATTTCTTCCTCCTCTTTAGGTGTCACATTAACAACCTTTTCACACCTTGGTGATCAGAGAATGTTTCCAGTGATTATTTTTGTTGTCCATTTTCAAATGAATGGACTGGTTGCAGCCTGTTCTAAAACCTGTTGAGTGTCTTACAATATGGTAATAAAATAATAATAATCAAAATCATAATACCTTTAATTGTGACAAAACTTTAAAATAGAGTGAAAGTAAAATACTTTATTGAATAAAACAGCAAATCCATCACAATATTCATTGGAATATTTGCTACTACTTGATTGTAGTGATCCCCCAAAAATATATTCCAAAAATGAAAAAAGGAAGTTTAAAGATATCACAGTGATTTTTGTTTCCCCCTAAGACTGGGTCTAGTGGGTTTATGATGAAGAAAGCCATCACCGTGAAGTGAATGTGTACGTACAAAAACTGCTGCATGTATATTAGATAGGTTAAAGAGTGCTTTGTTTTTAGAGCAAAGCAAAACCATGAATGTTAATGTAACAGTTAAAGTGTAAATATAAAAACAATTGTATTTATACAATTTACTTGTAAATTTAACACAATAAGAGTGCATTTAACATTGGTGATTCATACAACAAAATAATGAAAAGCATTTCAGTTTTCGCTCATGTTTAATGCCATTCTTCAACTTGTTCACTTTTGTCAGTAAGAGTTTCTTTGGATTGCAGAAAAAATGTTCAATCTTTTGAACACAATGAAGTATGGCTCGAAGTTTTAGCTGCCATAACCACTTGCAGGGTTTGAGTGACGTATGTGTGCTCTGCACCACATCTTGTGTGCATTCTCTTAACAAGAAAGTAAGGAGCATCTCATAACGTAAGTTCAGTGGGAGCCAAGTTGCTTCATCATCCAACAATGATGGATGGATTAAAAGGCAGAAGTCTACGTGACCATCATCATCAAGCCCTTCCGTGAGAACCCTAAATCCAAAGAGAACTGTTTCATTTATGTTAGGTAGAATGCCCAGAGGGGACTGGGCGGTCTCATGGTCTGGAATCCCTACAGATTTTATTTTTTTCTCCAGCCGTCTGGAATTTTTTTTTTTTGTTTTTTCTGTCCCCCCTGGCCATTGGACCTTACTCTTATTCGATGTTAATTAATGTTGATCTATTTTGTTTTCTTATTGTCTCTTTTATTTTTCTATTCTTTATTATGTAAAGCACTTTGAACTACTGTTTGTATGAAAATGTGCTATATAAATAAATGTTGTTGTTGTTGTTCATGGAGACAGACAGACATGCAGTTGACAGAAAAAAATGAAAACATTTTTTATTGTATTTTTTTCCCCATACACAACTGCAAAACTCAATTTACAAACCTTATTGCAACAAAGCTTTAGAATAAAAATTACATTATGGAAGGCAGATTACTTTAGAACATTATGATGTAGTAAAAAATATTCTAGTTGCTACATATATATTTTTATTGTACACAGTTGACATAATCCAGTATTCTACATAAGAAAGACATATAAAATCACCCGTGATTGCTAAAACACATTAAATACAATTATTAATCAAACCTGCTTTTATTCCACAGCTACGCCTTCTGTTTGTACCCAGGGTTGGCTCCACTATTACGCCGAATTAGGGATTCACCTAGGGCCCAGATCATTATGGGGTGGTTGGGGGGCAGCAGCATGGGTTAGCTACCGAACAGTCAATTGGCACACTAATAAGCTTGTCCTAGGGCACAAAATAACCTAGCATCAATACTGTTTGTACCAGGTTTTGATTCACTAGTACAAACCTGATACTTGCTAGAATCTACCCTCTTAACTTTGATGGGTGAAAATGAGTTCAGATTTTATGGTGTATTTCATGTTAACTTTAAACTCAGCCCCATTGTTTTAAGCCCACCAGCGAGACCGAACAATAATACAGAATCAATTTATAAAATCATCCATTTCATTATTGTTATATTAAAGAACAGTGTTTTTCCGTCAAAAGTCTATACCACGTTGTAATGTTTTTCTTTCGTCCCTTAAAGACAGCTAAATTGCTGTATCAAAGCAACACCTGCCTTCAACGCAAGAACACCCCCCTTTCTTAAACATCCTGATTCAATTGTGTACATTCAACATCCAAATAATATATTCCACTGTGTTTTCCACTTTCAATATTTAATTTTTTTTTTTTTTTTTGAAGGTGAACTGGGAGCGTGAACATGACTAAGAGAATAAAACTGAATTAAAAAAAAAAAAAGCTAAACTTTACAAGTACCATAAATTTAAACCAGCTGTTAGAGTCAAATCAGATGTATGTTTTTATTGTATAATAGTAACGATAAGAGCAGCTCACTACTCAAAACGGTAATTCTGGGAAGTGCCCAGAATTGAACTGGCAACCTCTTGATTATGAGTCAGCAGTTCTTAATGCTGCACCACCCAATCAGTCTTCTCAGTGTTGTACTCTAACCCAATTTATTTTTCTTCGGTTATATCCTTGAATAAAAGCGCACTTGTTTTGTTATACGTGTACCTTTTGTGAAAGTGTTTATTTGATATTTGGATTTCAGTCTTCACACATTATACACTTCATGTCAAACTTTTGTCGTTAGTACTATACCATGAAAAAAGTTTCTGTTTTAGGTATGTGTTCAACATTTCTTGCCTCACATTTCCTGTCATCCTACATTTACATAGGTCATTGTAAACAAAGAACAAACATGATATGCATATGCTCCAAATAACGATATATTATTTACCTTATACAATGTCAGGCCCCTCACACCCAGATAAAGAGCCTTGAGCTGGGAGAACTTTTTGTCTAACTTGAGCTGCGGCGGTGGGGTGATGGGATAGCAGGTTGCTTGCTGCTTGTTCTGATCGACACATTTACAAAACAAAGACACTGATGAAGAGGTGCGAAAGAATTTAAGGGGCCAGGCTTAAAAGATTTTTTGTAGGCTTCATGGATTCTAGTGTTAATCTGACGTAGGGAGCAAATGCAGGACGACTGACAATATCACTACTTGATTGATGTATTTGTGTGTACTGATGTGGCAGCTCCCCTTTGAATACAATGCATGAACCTGTTCCTGTCTTCACAACAATAAAGCTGATTTTCTCAGAAACCTGGGTTCTCTGTGACCCACAAATCACAACAGATAATTGGATAAATGGATGGACCCAAACTTTTCTCTAAGCAATAATTACCATAATTCTGGTAAAAACAAAATGAAAGAATAACTACCAAGTCGTTCCTTTTATCCTTGGTCTACATAATGTTTTGGAAATAGTCGTCATCATCATCTTCCATACACTTTTTTTCTTTTTTTTTTAACGCTTTTAATGTGCTTTGTTATAAAAAATATCAGACATTAGTAACTTACCTGCAGAGATCAAATTGCTTAATTTGAGTGATGCACACATTTTAAAGTCAAAACAATTTAATTTTGTATTTAAAATTATCCCAGAATGGAATGCTCTATCAATCAAATCAGCCATTTAATGAGCCCCATGAAGTGAAATGGCTTGCAGTGAAAAAACTAAGTTGTCATTAAGTTAAACACTTTATTTCTTCTATGAATTTGAGCTCATGTTTCAAAAAGGCACAATTTACATTATAATTAGTCACAAAGCTGTATATTTAGGAAATGCTTTTCAAATAATTTAATCAAAGTTTAGTAGTCTTACTTATTTACATTCAGAACTGTAGTACAACATAGGATTATTGTAGGCAGCATCATTGACTAGACAGAAACCAACTTTGAATAGTGTGCCATTGCAGTCCGAGCAAACTCGCACACGCTCCAACATTCATTCAAACATGGCTAGTTTAGAGTTGACAAACAAGCTGAACTCTCCCTCTTCTGGATGTGGAGGGAAACCCACATAGATATGAGCCAAACGTACAAGCTACTCGCAGATCGTGTTTGAACGTAGTTTTAAGCTCAACTCTCTCAGACTATGACATAGCACTAGCCATTATGCCACCATGCCACCTCTTCAGTTTCTTGTCCAGGTCAAAATTTGAATGCTTATGTTTGGCACTCTGAGGGATTTCATTTTTAAGTTAATTAATTTTTTAACTAACTTATCCAGTTTAAGGTTGCAAGAAACCAAAGCCTTTCTTTTCAGTGCTGGGGGGAAAGTGGGAAACAACATTGGAGGTCTATTACACATAAAAACGCTAAGACCAGCAATGGCTGGTGAAAAAAATTTAGGAGGGAACAGTTTTTGGGGAGACAAACTGAAGCAGCATTTACCTATTATATAGTGCCTTTTACATCTATCTGGTCATTCCACATGCTCTTGTGGTCCTCATCACAGTGTCAAAGTACATTTTGGCCTGTCCAGTACCAGACCCATAGGACAAATCCAGGATAAACTGTAATATACCCTTTCCACCATGTTGCCTGATCTGATGCCAATTTTCAAATTTCTGCAATGCTCAAAATTTTCAGTCTGTGACATCCACAGTCCCCTTATTCTTCCCATAAATTGCCCAATAGATATGGAAAGGAACAGCTGCGTCTGCCACTCAAATGTTATACTACACCTGTCTCTAAGTAAAGGTAAAATTCTGTTACAACGAATATCTTTACAATGAAATTTTCATTACAACGAAGTACTTTTATGGTCCCAACAATTTCCTCATATGACGCGAGTCTATAGAAATCTCTTTACTACGAAGTACATTCAGCAGATTCTTTCATTACAACAAAGTGCCCAAAAGACCATGAAATGCCTGAATGAATCATCCACAGAGCAGTTAGTTCTGTGGCCACAGCTCAGTTGTGCACAACGAACCCCAAACAGAAACATTGTAATTTTTTTTTTCTTTCTTCGAACTTTCCTTGTACTGTTTTTTTTTTTTTTTGCCTTTTTTGTTTCCTGTGGTTTTCAGTGATACCTTTTGCTTATTGCTCGTCAACATTTGAAAAATATCCATTGGAATTTAACTCATTGTCACCCTCCTATAGAATCTTCAGACACGAAAAAACAATAACAGTTCATATTAGAAAAAAAAAACTTTACATTTTTGCAGATCTCAATTGCAGCAAAAAGAAAAAAGACATTGCCAGTGAATTTGGAATTTCGCCATCAACGCTGTCAACTTTCTTGAAAGACCGAGCAAAAAAAAAAGAAAAATCACGGGTTGCAAATGTATGTGAACTGCTGCATTTGAAGACGTTGAAAAAGCAGTTTTTATGTGGTTCAGTGATACTCATTCAAGATGTCTCAAAATAGTTCAGAAACCTCACAATATGAAGGAGAAAAGGATGATTCGGCTCCTGATTTGATAACCGTGCTGCCCACAACATGCTTTTACATTTAGATAATGTTCACGTTAAATTCCTCCCACCCAATTGCACAGCAGTGCTTCAGCCATTGGGTTTGGGCATCATTTCCACCCTGAAAGCGTATTATCACAAGGAAATGCTGAGAAAAATTCTCGTCAGCATAACTTGTAGGCAGGAGGAGATTAAAATTAACGCGAAAGAAGCTATTGAAATGATTGCAAACGCCTGGGCGCAAGTTAAAGAAAGCACTATAGTTACAAATACAGAATCTCATTACAACGACATTTTCGTTGCAACCAAATATTTTTTAGGTCCCTGGGAGTTCGTTGTAACAGAATTTTACCTGTAGTTCCACTTGAACTTGCCAAGTCGCTCTTGCTCATCTGCAGTTATGTTAATGGCAAGTGTAAACTGTAAACCATTGACGTAAACATGAAATAGTGTGTCAACAATTGTCCAACCACATTAGATTAAAAAAACCAAACAATATTAATTCACTGGCAAAAAATATGAACATATCAGGAGCAAAGAGCTGCGTCCCCAGAAAAATCTGAAAGTAACCAATTAAAGGAGAGCCAAAAACTAACTTACACTCTTTTGGTCAGTGCACTTCACTCAGGAAATATAGATATTCACACAGAAATTAAACAAATACAAGTCAGATCCCATTTTTAATGGATGTTGACATGCACTGAAATCAGACAAGCTGTGTAAATAAACAAATTTCTTTCATGTTTATTTAGCATTACCTAATTAATTTAAGTAGTGTTTTTAAAATATTTGTAGGGGCAGCAGCGCCCTGTATTACAATCTGCCACAGTCGAAGACCCAGTTTGAATCGGCATATTATGTAAAATGATGACCAGTGAATGTAGAGAGGAAACAAGTACTTCATCAGGAACCCACGGGTATGTAACCTTGCGCTATGCTGCTCTTTTTCCTTTGTGTCAGGTAACAAAACACAATACACCTGTTGCCTTGAATCCCCTTGGCATCCAGGACAGTAAAAAGAAATTTAATTTAACCAAGGCTCCTGCACACTTACTGGGGATACTCCTCCTTTTTTCAAATTTCAGCTAAAACAGAGGAAAAACATTACAAATAGAAATACTAATTAATGTTTAGAAAAATTAATAACAAAAAAAAAATTGAACAAAGCTCTGCAAAGCCTATCCTGCCTCCAGCAAGGCAAGTTCACACCTGCTGAAGACAGGAAATGAGTCCATACAATTCAGGCACAGGCAAGAGTCTGCAACTATTTCTCTACCCTGGCTCCTGTCTATATTAAACACACATTGTACAAAAGGGACACAACAATTTTGGGTAAATACAAATAAAAAATATACATGTATAAAAATACAAGTATAACATTGAACATGATTTAATCCTGTTACACACAAACAGGTAGAAACAATGCGTTACCTTTGTCAGATTCTGCGTGATTGTACATTTTTATATTCAGACAGACTAGGGTTGTTTTCTACCTTGTACTGTATAGTATCTGTTTCTATTTTTTTTTTTGTTCTGCCCGTTTTCCCAGTCATCATCTGAGTTTGTTTCAGTTTTTTCTATTAGAACCTGTCCAACCATCCTCACAAGCCAAAAGACTGCCTGCCATAGGTTTGGGAATGTTTGCTGCACCGTGGTTGTAAGGATTATTTAATGCCACACTGAATTCTTGGAAATACAGTATGATGCAATTCTAGGGATAGTAAAAGGGACAGTATCCCCTTCTTGTGTTCCATTTCATTCCATGGTGTTACATTTATTTCCATGTAGAAACTTAATGCCGGTCACAGCCATGACTGTACTGATATGTGAAGGGAGCATAGTGCATATTAGACGTTGAGAATAATATAAACCAGTCATCAGAAACGATAGCTACTGTGCATTACAAAAATGTTATATACTGTAGTGCCCTTCAGAAAGAACACAATTGGAAGCTGCTTTTGTTAATTGTAAGCAGTAACATTCCATTAAAGCACAAGCCATCTTTTTTGTGATAAATTTTGTATTGATTTAAGAAATTTAGCATACAGATACAGGTCAATGGAAAAAGGGAAAAACTGTATACCCCAAAAGGTACTAAGAGCACAGCAGCAGAGTTAAAATCAAGAAATGCATAGATAAAGAGAAGGAAAATACTTACGTAGCAAACAATTGTGATGTTAATATGCATCAAATAATAGTTTTCATTTTTGAAACTGGGGTATATCAGTTTTCAATGGATTCTAGGGATGCTCAATTAATCTGAGAGGTAGACAGTTGCCAATCAATTAGATTAAAAAGGAAGATCAGCAGTTGTCAAAGAAAGAAGCTTTGGAGACATTTAACAAGCTAGAAGCCATCATGCCATGATGAGACTGATAAATGTTGTGGCTTGGAGGATTGGGTCAACCCATGATTAATTTATATGCAAAGTACTGTAGCTCTGGCAGACACGATGGTATTATATGTGGTAGTTGGCTTGTTGGTAATGTAACTGGATGAACCCTCAGTTTTTCATATTGCCTGTATTCATAGTAACATTACATGTACCAGGCTGGTGCTTATGCCTTTTCCTGACCCCCAAAATGGAGATGATATTTGCTAAATTGGTGCACATGCTCGTGGCATGTACAGTTGTGAAGCATGGCCTCGATTTGTCTGGTTGGAGGCTGTTCTACCAAGTTAAGGGCTGCTGCATTGTGATGAAGTATTTATGAGGTTGATTAACATGCTCCATATATGGATGTTTGAGGGTGGCAACTGGATGGGGTTTGAGGCGTATTCATGTACGCACATTTACACAATGATTGTAATTAATAAAGGTAAATTGTGTAGAAATGTGTATATACAAGGTTTTATAAATTGGATTTTTTTTTTTTTTTGCCGTACACATTGTCACATACAGTATGTGAACGTGGTGATCATCTTCCTGGCTCTGCTGAGGTAAGTGATACCACTTCTTTTCCATCCACAGCTGAGAGGAGTCCCCCAATGAAGACAACTAACCCGCCTGCGGCTGTAAAATCGTCCAGACCCAGATAATGGCTTCTGTATTTGGACCTAGAACCTAGAACCTGACCTGGAGCAAGCTCCAATTAGTTATTTTTGCCTCCTTAACATGGTATAACCATTATTTGTATGCTTGAAATGGCTTGTGGTGTTCTGCCCACCAATCACAACATATTTTCATGCTCAGAAACATGCAGAGTTTTATATATGATGTCCCAGGTAACTAGCATCACTATTTATAAGAACGTTGAACACCATTAGACTCACCACCACAGACATTCACCATTTTAGGCACTGGATATTCTTGTTTCTGACACTACTTTAACAGACCTGTAAACTGAGTCCTGTCAGAGATATGAATATAATCTTTGAAACTTTTATTCACTTTAATATTACTAACTTGAATTGTTCATTGTGTAAACTGATGACTAAATTTGTCATGAAAGCTTTTGTTTAGGAGTGGTTGTGTTTTTAAAAGCTGGGTTCTATGTCATTAATTGCATCTGCTGAGCTTTTAGGTTTAAAGCATATTAGTGAACTCGGCCAGCGGATTACCATTTATTCAAATTTTTTAATTAATTAATGAGAATGTTATTTCATTTCTTTAAAGTAGAAATCTAATACATTATAACAAAACTTGCTGCATCAACCTGCCAAAATAAAAGTGTTGGAATCAATCCATTGACCTTATTTGGGAAAACCGGTGAGTCAGCATGCATTTCATTTTAATGTGAAAGATAAGATAGATGTAGATTTCTAAGCTAGCACATGGTTACTGGGAGCTGAAGTGGATAAATGGTGTCATTGTAGAGAAACAGACCATAATATCATTATAGTACAGTAATAGAGTGCCCTCATGGAATCTTTGTACATTCAGAATGCATGCCAAGGACATACAGTGTATCTCTCAAAGACACTGTGTTTGTTGTAATTAGAAAATAAGCAAGGTTAGGATTATAGAGAGGAGAATAGACCTGATCTCTCTTACTGTACCTGGTGAATCTTCACTCCAGCTGGACCCCATGGAAGGTGTTAGCATTAAACCACCTGCATTGGCTAATTCCCAGCCAGATCCTTGAATCAATGCTTGGGTCGGGAAACAGAGGGGTTGTCTTTGGCTACTTGAGCACTACAATAGAGATCCCACTGGCATCCCTTGGTATTCTTGTACCATGGGGTCATGTGTAGTACTTAAAGACTGGGTTCTGCCATATAATCTTCCATTCATTACATTTAGGAACTGTAACCTACCACATTCTTCCAGCCTTGCTGGGCACTGTTCTTAAACAGGTAGCATAATTATCAACTTTGCCATCTAAGGCGCATGTGCTTCCTAATGCCTGTTGCCTCTGAGATTTCTTTTTGTAAACTTCATGACATCACTTTGGTTTGAAAGTCAGGGCATCCTTGGCGTAAATTGTATTCCATGCCTTCTGTTATTGCACGGAAATCTTTTCTGGTTACTCCCAACGTGCTATTATTTTTATCTCTTGCCTCTGGTGTTCCCTGAACCCTAACCCTCACTGCAGTGACTGAAAAAGTGAGAAGAAAAATGGAGTGTGTGTATGGTATGCTGTAGGAAGTAAAATGGAAAATGTACCCTATCAGTTAGTGAATATTTGTGAAAGTAAAAATACAATAGGTGAAAGTTAATCTCGAAATGAAAGACATGTTTTTATTTTGAACATTTAATATATGTATGCATGAAGGATGAAGTGAAGTATAGGTGTACAGTATGAGTTTGCAAGAATGCAGGTTCTAGCCTGTCTTATTGTCCAATATTTGCTGTTTTTTCCACATTTGTATTTTCTTCTAAATAAATTGTAGATTTTATCTACTCGGTGTACTCTTAGATTATTCTTTTTTGAGCTGGAATGGTATATGTTATCATTTGGTTAATTGGTATATTTTTGTGTGTATGGTTAAGCCTTTTAATTAACGGTTAATTCTAGATATGGGTTTTTTGAGATGATGAATCAACATTTATTTTTATTATCGAGATTATTTTCAATTATTATAAAATATTTCACACCATTTTCATTATTTCAGGGCATTGCAATTTTGTGTTGTCATGACACAATGGTGGTTGCTATGGTATGGCAGTCCAGGAAGTCACATGGCTGATGTGATCAGCGTGCTGCTATAACAATCATTGCGCTGTACGAGTCACTTTCTGAGTATGCAGATACTCAAAGAAAAAGAACCACCTTGCTTGCATTCGTATTGCTATTTAGACTTCTTATTTTTATTTTTTTTTTTCCCAATTTTTGCTATTTTCTTATTTTGATTCATTGCTTATTGGTTTGACTGTGGCTATGATGAAAGATAGGACTGATTTTTGGTTTTGATTCTCTGGTTCTCTTACACTTCCTCTCCTGGTCATCCCTTTAAGCTAAGCTTAGTACTCTTTCCTGTGCAAGGCTGACAGTATATAGAAGTAAAAGGTAAAAACTTACTAATGTCTTCATATTGTTGTCGCATTGGTATTCACCCTTTACTACCTAAATGTAAAGTTTTACATGTTTTTTCTCTTCTGTGTCTTCAAATGTGTTCAGCATTCAAATAAAGTAGTGAATGTGATACTATGAATACATTCACGTTTTTTTAAACAAATTTGTATATGACATACAAATAATATACCTATAATTATGCACTCGTAGATTAATAGTCTGGGGTAAAATAAGTTTCTTAATGTTTTAGTGCAAGTAATTTAAAAAAAAAAATCTGTGATACATTCATATCCCAATATAAATAACCAAGCCCTGCTTAGGTTTGGCTCCTGCCTTGTGCGCAGTGCTGCTGAGTTAAGCTCTGTCTCTCCAAGGCTCTAATGTTTCAATAAATACGTTTAAAATGAATGAATGAATGAATTAATTGAATGAATGGATTATGTATGATGATGTAACAGTAACTTTAACCCAAAATGAAATCAACTTATTGCACCTCATTATTTACTTATTTTAGGAATTGTCCAGTAGGTGAATTCTTTTTTTATTATACACATTTTGAAATAGTAAGATTCAAACAGCACTTTTTCTGGCAATGTGTCTAAGAAGGCAATGAAATATGTATGTTGATACTGGCAGATTTTGTCTGAAAATGGTAAAAAACTAACAATTGATGTATCTTTTTTTATATCCAACTCATGCACAATGGCCATTTTAGTCTTTATGCAAAACAGCAAATAAAGGGATAATTTTGCATCCTGCTGGAACTAACAACCTGGTTAATTCAAACAAAAGTATTTTAAGTTGAACTCTTTTAATTTATCTATCATTTTCCAGATATGTAACCTCTATATAAATCAAGAGGAAGTTTACAGTTATGATGGAAAGAAGTTGGATTCCTTGCATATGACACAAAAAAAATGAGTGTGCTCTGTCAGGGGTCACTGTGTCAAGTGGCATACCTATCATTAGTCTGCCCACATGAACCCCTACTAGTTTGAAAGCCAGACAGGCACAAGTGAGAGACAATAGCCTGATTCCATTAGCCTTAAGTGCATAGTGCATATTTATTAAAACAATGTCCAATCAATAAAATGTAGTACAATAAATACAAAATACCATGCTTCATGTGCAGGATAAAATCAACAATAAACAGAACCAATCAAAATCCACAAAGGAAACCAGGTCCCAGGAGTCAATCAGCAGACATGTCAAATCAGCTCTTTTATTCTGTCTCCCTAGCTCACCCAGATGGGACTTCTCAGCTGATGGTGATCCCAACAGCTGGGGTCCAGCCAGACCGTGCAAGTCTGCATGAAAATGCATGATCCACTGACCATCTCATCAACACCATGGAGCCACTCCAGCACAATACAACACACCTGCATGCTGCTCCTTGAGCTTACTGCACTGTTTTGAGTTAACATTTGCACCACCATGGATCTTGCTTCATGACATTCTCAAATATGCTTCACTGTGGGTTGCTGCAGTGATGTCCCAAAAAAGTACTTTATACCAAATGGCTTGTAGAATAAACAGCAGGCAAGTATTTAATAGTTTGCTTGGTTCTAATATTATTTCTGTCATTATTTTTTCTGAATCTCTGGCCATAGAATTTCATTGAATTGTCACGTCTTGTGTCTTAGTGTGCTTCCAACAACCTAGTGCTCGATACCTCCAAGACAGTGGAAATGGTCATTGACTTTCGCAAACAGCAGTTATAACCTCCCCCACTAGAAACTAATGATTCTGCAGTCATTATGGTGGAATCCTTCAAATGTTTGGGAAAAACTATCACAAACACTGTAAGCCGGGACCTTAACACCACCTACACCACTAAAAAGGCACAGCAGCAATTGTACTTCTTGTGCCAACTAAAGAAATTAAATATTTCCAAGACAACCCTAGTTCAATTTTATAAAGCCATAACTGAAGGTTTAATCCCACTCTCCATTGTTGTCTAGTTTGGTTCAGCAATGACACACTTCAAAAATGAATTACAGCGTCTTGTGAGGTCTGCTGAGAAAATAATTGCCTGTGCTCTTCTGTCTGTCGCAGACCTGTATACATCTTGTGTCTCTAACCATGTCAAAAGGATCACCACGGACTCATCTCACCTTGCTCATCATTTATTCTATAAACTCCCCTCTGGTAAACGCTTCAGGTCAATTAAAACTAAAACTAACAGACACCTCAATATTTTCTTTCCTAGAGCCATGGCCCTCTCAAACCAGTAATTTAGCCTGACTTCTTTGTATATTCTCACATTCTGTCAGATGTTGTATGAAGGTGTGTGTCTGTGTGTGTGTGTCCAGTGTATGTACATTTGTGTAAAGTAAAAATGTGTATGTACATTTGTGCAAGTAAAAGTGTGCATACACACGCACACTTTTACTTGCACAGCATCATTTGCACATCTCCTTTATAATTGTACTAATCTGCAGACTTGTATGAAGTTTTTCTTTTTAAATAATGCTATTTATATTATTTGTATGTGATGTTGTGTTTTGTTATAAACAGCTCCAAATCTACCAAGTCAATTTAAATCATTAAGCACTGGCAAATAAAAGTGATTCTGATTCTTAATTGTATTAGTATATATTGCAGCTATGATCTTTAGCTATATTATGAAGGTACAGAATTAGCTAAAAGCAACAAATAACCTCTAAAAATCATTTGTCATGATTCCATCAATCCTGGTTTTAAAATATTCAATACTGGTGAACTTTCTATGCAGAAAATTTTGAGACATTACGGTACTCTTGTGTAATACTGATGCATTTATGTGTTTTTTCTTCTCATTTATAGCACTGTGTTACTTGGCATTGAATATTTCTCTGTTGTTTTCCTCAGTCAAATTTCTTGCCATTTCTTCTGTTTTAAAAAATTTAAATATTCTGACTGTATGCCCAGCAGCAACCAAAAACGAAGACTGCACATTTTTGTTTAGTATTGCAGTATTGTGACTACCAGTAGGCAGACCTGTTTTGCCATATTGATAGATAAACAGTTTGAGTGGATCATTCATATTGACAGGTCACCTGTTAGCATCACTAGTGCACATGGCCATTTGAACGCACTCCAATATAAATATGCAGGTGGGAAAAGCAGTACAGTCTCATTACACCTAAGAGGGAATAAAATAAGCTTCAATAGAGGCATCATGTTAACCTAAAGATAACTCTTCATGTTTAGATATGGAATTTATATCAATGAGCAGAAAAGTTACCAGGTTGGTATTGTATGCTTCAACAGCACACTACAGTTTTAAGATGCCAGTCAAAACAGGTTTTTGGGTTCTCCTATTTTTGCACCTCATTATACTTGCCAAATTTGCTCAATCTGTCTTAAGGTGCATGGAAAACAATTGAGAGCTGGAAAAGAGCTTTGGCTCACAATATATGTGGTTGCTGGTCTGCTTTGAATGCTCTTTGATCTAAATGGATATATTAGGCTGAAAGTCTTTATTCTCCAACGAGGTTTACAGACTTGTGTTTTTATTCCAAAACAAATGGGCTGCTGACAATGCACAGAGGCCAAATAAATATATTGAACTTTATTGGTAGCTTTTTGTGCTGGAATTTGCACTTGTTAATGAAAAGTATTTAGATAATTATGTAGTTATTAGTTTTTTGTCTTATACCTGAAAGGGCAATTAATAAATGTGTTTCTAATATACACATAAGGATAATGATTGTGTTGTTTACCATCCTTGTGTGCCTTACAGTCCTGATAAAAAGTATTCATCCCCTAGGAAGTTTTAACATTTTGTTTGTTAAACAGCATTGAGTCACATTGGATTTAATTTGGCTTTTTTGATACTTACTAACGGAAAAAGATTCTTTAACTCAAAGTAAAAACAGATTCCTGCAGAGCGAACTAAATTAATTACAAATATAAGACACAAAATATTTGGTCACATAAGTATTCAGTCCCTTTAATATGACACACCTAAATCCTCACTGGTACAGCCAATTGGTTTTAGAAGTCATGTAATTAGTTCAATGGAGATCACCTGTCTGTAGTCCAGGGGTTTCAACATATGTATGTAGAACGTCCAAATTATTCAGAGTCAGTATCATGGCCTAACCTACAAAACATAATGAAGACAAAAGAACACTCCAAGAAACTTCATGAAAAGATATTGAAAAGTACAAGTCAGTGGGTCGATACAAGAAAACAGCCAAGGCATTGAATATCCTTTTGAGTTCAGCTACGTCAATCGTAAAAAATTGGAAGGAGCATGGAACAGCTGAAATTCTACCTACAGCAGACTGTCCAAAAAAAAAATGAGTAATTGTACAAGAAGAAAACTTGTAAGGGAGGCTACCAGAAGGCCTGTGATAATTCTAATGGAGAGACAAGCAATAGATTGGAGAATAGAGGAACTGTGTATACAATAACTATTGTCCTGATGATTCACCAGTCCAGATTTATGGGAGAATGGCAAAGAGA
Organism: Polypterus bichir lapradei; assembly: GCA_026402145.1. Classification (NCBI taxonomy): domain Eukaryota; kingdom Metazoa; phylum Chordata; class Cladistia; order Polypteriformes; family Polypteridae; genus Polypterus; species Polypterus bichir. The sequence continues at coordinate 50,432,613 of JANRMT010062791.1, read as the reverse complement.
AAAAAAAATGCATACAAACTCTTGGCTAGAGTTGGCCAGAAGACACATTGGAGACTTGGGAGGAATCTGGAAGAAGGTTATGTGGTCTGATGAGACCAAACTTGAGCTTATTGGCCATCAGACTAAACACCATGATTGACATAGACCAAACACTACGCATCAACATGTGGTTCATGATTCATTCTGTATGGATGCTTTCCTACAAGGAAATCCTGGTAATAAACCTGATGCAGTCTGCAAGAAACCTGTGCCTTGGTTGAAGATTTGTTTTCCATCAAGACAACGACCACAATCATAAAGCCAAAGCTAACCAGGAATGACTTAAAAACAACAATGTCAAATCCTCTTGAGAGACTGAGTTAGAATTCTGATGTCAATCCAATTGACAGTTTTTGAGTGGACTTGAAAAATGCTGTTCATTCAAAATCAACATGCAACCTGACTGAGTTTGAACAGTTTTGCAATGAAGAATGAGGAAAAAATTGCAGTGTCCACATTTTGCAAAATTATTAGAGACCTGTCCACACAGACTCAAGACTGCCATGGAAGCCAACAAGGCATTTACTAAAAGTTGACTTGAAATGGTTGAACACTTATGCAATCAGACTTTAGAATGACCTCCCTAAATGAATTAGATTAGCAGACTCAATCAATTCTTTTAAAAAACAACTTAAAACTCATCTGTTCAGGAAGTCATTTAACTTAACCTAATATTCTGCTCTTTCTTTCAGTTTACCTCTCTGTCCAGATGCTCGGGATAATTTGTGTGTATGTTGTACTACAAATTATGCTATTGGTTCAGACTTTTCTTCTAGTATTGAAAGTAGTATTTTACTCTCATTTATTGTCTTTTATTCTATTTAATCATTTGTATATCCTATGTTTATCTGTTTTTAGTGTTCTATGCAGATATTATTTATTTCCAATGTCATATATACCTGCTGTTCTTTCTGAGACCATGTGACACGCCTTGAGCATGGGAAAGGCATTATATAAATAAAATGTATTATTATTATTGAAAGTTATGTTGTGTTTTATATTTGTAACTAATTCAGACAACTTTGCAGAAATCTGTTTTCACTTCAACATTGGAAAGTCTTATTCTATTGATCAGTGTCACAAAAGTCTATTTAAATCCACTGTGATTCAATGTTCTATAATATAAAAATGTGAAATCGCCCCAGAGTGAATACTTTTTGTAAACACTGTTTACTTTGGCTGAATAATTTTGGTTCACTAACAAAGATATCAAAGACATAGTCTCTATCAAATCTTAATTTTTTGTAGGGCTATGAGGACAATTTAAAACAATCATACATTTGACTCTGATAAGTGGAATAGAGAATGCACATAATGCAGGTCATGAAAATTTAATGGTAGGACAAGAATTGGTTACAACTAGTTTATAGTTTTCAGAGTAGCTGAACAAAGACATGCATGTAATATTAATTAGGTTTTAGTTTTACAATACTCCCAAAATCTCAAGTTCTCAAAGAACTGAAAGTACAGTATGATGACCACTAATAAAACTGACATAACGGAAAATTTAAAGGGGAGGGCATCTGAAATTTTGAGGAGGGGCACAATGATATTTGGTTAAAATTAAGCCGTGCAACTACTCACAAGAGTAGTTGTCAGTTAAAATGAATACTGACAAAGTGTGACTACTTTTTATGTTACAGGTTAAGTTGATGAAAGCTTTGAAAACCCTGTAGTTCAAAAAAGAGGGGTTGGGGCAGTTCAGTTGAGGGTGGCATTGCCCCCTTTAGCCAAGCTCGATGTCAAGTCTGACCACTGATGAAATGTATGGTTTATATTTATAGAATTTAGCAGATTGCCTCTTGATTGCTACAATAAAAAATGTTGCTGTGGATCCATTAATTTTCACAACTCCGAGTGTCACTACACAATTAGAAGTGAAACGTTTGGAGCTGGAAGTTCACCACAACGTAAATTATGGATATTTAGAACTTAGAGAAAAACAAAGGGCAAAAAATAAAGCTGCCTTCTGCTATTTCTGGCTTATAGCCACAGCAACAAATAAAGCAGTTGTTAGATGATGCTGCCAACATCTCTGAGCACAAAAAACATGCTGTAGCTGACTCAGCACTGAAAACAAGTCAAATTATGTTCAAAGGTTCTATTACTGTACCACATAGCAGGAAGTAATTTTTTTAACTTGTCGGTTTAGTTGTAGTTTGGTATTACTGATTAGGAATCAGAGAAAATATGTTTTAATAAAGGCCTTGACATAAATCTGGCTATATGGTAAATGAAAGGCAGAAATAATACAGTTTAGTGTAAGATATTTGAATTACAGATGAAAGAAGAGTTGAAATAAAATCAGCATAAAAAACAAAAAAATAATCGTTTTTATGACCTAATTTTTGAAATGTTTTGTCCCTACTGGTCTGAACATGCTAAGAGGATCCCTAGGGATGAACCAGTGATCCAGTACTAATGCAAGTTCTTTCAATGAAGAGTCAATAGTCTGCAAATACCAACTGAAGTTGGTGAAGTCTTTATTCACTGGAAAAATATCAAATAGGGGCAGACGCACCAGGCATGAATAAACAACAGAGTTGAATTACACATTTTCATTATACTTAAGGTTTCTAGAACATCCAGAGGCTTGAGTATTAATATTTCACAACCTTACATGAATTACTCTGTTCTATTTTCCATAAAGATGGTGGTTTGTGATTTCTTGTATGGAAAGAATGGGGAAGTTAAGCACCCTTTTGATGTCTTTTTTTGGGCATTGATTTGAAAAGTACCAATCTAATACACATCCAGACACCAAATTAGCAGAGACCAAATTAACAGGTGAGTACTGTATGTAGTTATAATTTTTGGTCCCCATAGGAAAATAACCTTAAGCTTACTGATAATGATTCTGTAACATTTTCTGTGAACTGTCATTTTTGGGTAAGATGGAGAGAGTGAGCAGCTGCCTTTTATTAGACATTTTTTCAAAAAGTGCTTTCACTCAGCTGCTACTCTGGACACTTTTATTGAGTTTTCTCTCAGTTGCTGCATTTCTAACACTTATTCTTCTGACTTTGCACAGTTTTGATAAAAGGATCAGTATGCATTTCACTGTGTGTTGTCCTGTATAACTATGCATGTGACAAATAAAGATTCTTGAATCTTGGCAAAGAGCCCAGCTCAATTGCTGCTTGCTAAAAAAAATGGATACTTGCAAGGCCCATTTCTTTCTCAGCTGCTATGGACACAGTGCAAAGATATATCTCTTCAAAAAGAAACCTTTTTCTGTTTTCATTTTTTGATTGAGGCTATATAATTTATAACAGCATCATGTAGGAAAGTGTTATCTGGATCATTGTTGTTGAACTGAATAAAATCTAAATGAAATCACCTCTGTGATTCTTTTGATCACTTTATGCTGTATTTGCTGCTATTGTTTTTAATGCAAATAAATTCATTTTTTAAGCAAAAGCTTAAATCAAGTGTTTGTGGCTGCTGCTGGCATTACCAAGAGGCTTAGATTGTTCAATTCCTTGTCTAACTGCTGTCTCTTAAGGGCACAAGAAGATTCTCTTGTGATGCCCTCTATTTGGTGGCAAACTGGGCCGAAGTAAAATAAAGTAAAGTAAAGAAAGTCCCAGCTAGCAAACAGCTTGCCATAGAGGTCCCTAGTGTTAAATATGTGGGTTACAGCATTGACAGTGAGACAGGATGCCAGAGAAATGCGTAGCATGTGGCAGGAAGTCCAAGCCCTCACAGAGAATAACACCACCACCTGCAGTAGTGATGCCTCCCTTTCAGATGTTATAAATAACTGTTATGCATGGTTTGATGCCTTGAACAAGACACCTGTAAGAATGTTCATCCATCCTCTGGAGCAATAGGTATTGCGTTTGTCCACAGCTGGTGTGAGAAGGTCTTTGTTGACTATAAACCCGCACAATGCTGCTGGGCCATTTGCTCAGGGACTGTGCAAACCAGCTGATGGATATCTTTACAGACATCTTTAACATTTCCCCGAGGCAGGCAATTGTCCCCAAGTGTGTCTAAACCACCACTATCACATCTGTGCCAAATAACTCCTCTGTCCCTAGCCTCAAAGGCCTTAAAGCTGGAATTTCCACATCATATGACTCTCTCTAATTTGCCTATCGCTCGAACCTTTCCTCTTAATATGCCATATGCTCTTCATCTGGCCATGTCCCATCTGGTCAAAAGAGACATGTATGCTAGAATGCTGTTTGTAGACTTCAGTTCAACATTCAACACCATCATCTGTAAGAAGCTCATAGGGAATTTAGGTCCTCCTAGGCTATAACTATTTCCTTTGCTACTGGATTGTGGACTTCCTGACAGTAAGGCCCCAGACAGTCAACACTAGTAGCCCATCTCCAGCACCATCACACTAGGCACTGGCATTCCCCCTGTGCTGCACACTTCTGTTCACTCTGATGATTCATTACTGTTTTGCTACATACAGCTCTAACACCATCATCATTTTTGCTGGAGACACAAAGGCTATAGGTGTCATCAGCACTGAAGACAAATCAGCTTACAGAATAGACATACAAGGATTGGTGGACTGATGCAAGAACAACAATCTGTCTCTTAATGTGAACAAGGCAAAATGATAATTGTTGATTTCTGGAAGACCCTTGCTGACAACATCCCACTGTACATTGAGGGTTCTGCAGTTTAATTGGTCAACAGCACCAAATTCCTTAGTATGCAACTAGTAGCTGACCTTACTTGGTCAATTAACACCACCTCCATAGCCAACAAGGCACAGTAGCATCTAATTCAGCAGCTGAGGAAGGCAAGAATGCCGCTCCTCTTTGTCACCACATTCTACAGGGGTACAATCAAGAGCATTATGACCAGCTGCAACACTGTGTGGTTTGGGAAATGCAGTGTCTCTGACTGCAAAGTCCTACAATAGAAAGTACACCCTGCAGATCAGATCATTGGAACCTCTCGGCCCACCATTAAAGACATCTTTATTAAGCATTGCACCCACAAAACCTATAACATTGTGGAGGACCGCTCCGATTGCTCTCATGGTCTCTTTGTCCTTTTTGCATCTGTAGCATCCAAGCCATTTCTGTCAGGTTCTGCAACAGCTTCTATCCCATTGCTGTCTAGACTCTGAACTCTGTGCTGCCCCTCAGACTTGCTCCTGGTAGTTTTATGTATATGCAGCACATTTATTAAATTTGTTACTAGTATTATTTTTATCAATAGTTGTTTTTATTTGTTTATTATTTATTTCAATTTATTACTGTCTACACATTTACTATTTATTTAATTATTATTTTATAGTATAGTTCTTCAATTGTCTTGTAGTTGTCCTGTGTTTATGTACTGTATAAATTGCACCATGGTCTTGAGGAAAATTATTTCTTGCTACTGTATGCTATACAGTGTATGGATGGTATAACAATAAAACTACTTCAGTTGACTAGGCAAGAGATTACAGCTAATGGATATTTTTTGATGTGTCCTTCTATAACCATTGAGGAAAAAAACCTAAGAAGTTATTTGGTAGCTTTTTTGTTTGTTAAGTGCATGACTCCTTCCTTCCCTCTTCCTACTTCGAACTTCTGGGAGAGGAAATGTGTGTCCTAACCTAGCTCCACCCACTAGATCCACATTAAAAGATTTCCCCAGCTACGTCAGACAGTGTGATGAACTGGAAGGAACATGAGACTGTCTCCTCTCAAAGTGAGAGAAGACACCTTAGCGTACACATTACACAATATTATATACAACTGTGCACTTGCACAGTTTCCTAATCAAATGTACAAAAAATAGGCAGCTCTAGCTGTACTCTCAACTCTGTGTTTGTATTAGTCTATTTATCACACAGTTTTACAACTGTTTCCCAACAGTTTATTTTTTTTAATGGTTTAGTTGTTTTTCCATTTCAGCAAAAATGCAGTTCTCTTTTATAGAAATATAAAGCAAATACCTCTTGTGTGCACAGAGGATAGGTTTATACTGAAAGTAAGAACTAGGGAAGAAAGATTAAAGAGTTAAATTAACTCATGGTCCAAAACAGACAATTGTTTGTTAGCAAACAAAAAATATCTCTTCAATAAAGTCACAAAATGGAGAGTAAAAGTCAAAGGAAAAAAGGTAGGAGTGATGGGTCAACATCAGCACTAACAAAATTATTTTGCCTAGCCAAAAGAGTCTGCAAAAACATGCAACGTTTATTATGAAGTAATGCAAAACCTAGGAAGAAGAGCATATCCCACCATAATTTAAAATGAGTTCTTTGCAATGACATCACACATCATGATACTGGGAGTCATTTAACCAGTAACAGCTATCATTCTAGCATTAAGCATCTTTTATGCCTATATTTTTTGTTTGTATTTTGTGTATTTCTGGCATGGTAAGAGTTCATTTATGAGGTTTATTTTTCATTTTCACTTCATTTGAAATAGTCATATTGTAGTCCAGTCTTGATTTTCCTGTTTATCCATCAGGGCATGTCATGTGACACAGAAATTATATTAGAAATGTGTGGTGGCTTTACTATGTGCTGTCCCATGACGTATACTCTATGTACTGTTTCTCTGTCTTTTTTTTTTTTTT
>JANRMT010062791.1:50367111-50421025 GCA_026402145.1 Polypterus bichir lapradei | reverse complement strand
GCCATGTAGTGCTATGTCCATGGCTGTATCTAATGTTACCTAAGTCCCGGCACTTAAAACTTTCTCTCGCAGTTTCGCTGAGTTTGTGCCAAACACCACCCTGACCATCTCATCTTCCTCTGCATAAGCACAGTCCTTCACCCGTGAATATTTACCCGTGGCAGTGTTTCTATTGGATTGCCGCTGACGGACGGCCTTATATGGGCAGGCACTAAATTACAAACGCCAGCGGCAGCCTGTCTATGAACTTAATTTAAAGTTTAGGTTTACATCGTGCTTTGTTTCCGAAGTAGCAGAACTCATGAATATGGTTGTATATGTCACTCGCTCGCTTCTTATTGTTTCGCTGCCCTCTCAATTATAAAATGCATGTTTTCTTCAGCGCTTTTTTGGCCTCTTCCTGGTTTTCTACCTACTGCGTGATTACGTGGGAGGCGTGATGATGTCACACGAAACTCCGCCGCCACGGGTTTCACGCTCATCTCCATTACAGTAAATGGAGAAAAACAGCTTCCAGTTATGACCATTACGTGTAGAATTTCGAAATGAAACCTGCCCAACTTTTGTAAGGAAGCTGTAAGGAATAAGCCTGCCAAATTTCAGCCTTCTACCTACACGGGAAGTTGGAGAATTAGTGATGAGTCAGTCAGTCAGTCAGTGAGTCAGTGAGTGAGTGAGTGAGGGCTTTGCCGTTTATTAGTATAGATTTTAACTTTTTGAATACGGGGCAGGTTAGGTGATTTGCTCTGGGTCAAACTTTATTAGTAGTGTGGATTGAACTGGGAATTTTTGGGTCTGAATTCCAGTAAATTAACCACTGGACTACAAGTGACAAATATCTTTTACCAGTGGTGAGACTGGATTGATTTACATTGCAAATAAATCTCAGGATTAGAAATCCCATGGCTATATCAGATAAGCAGAATATGAAATAGGTGTAATTGTACTTGATGTACCTGTCAAAATATCTCCAGGGCTTATCCTATTTAAAAAGGTGTAACCAGAATTAATGGTTGATAAAAGCCTAATGGCATATGCATTTTGTCTGATAAAGTCTCCATCTGTAGACTTCATTTTGTGATGTTGCAACTATGGTGAGCAATTCATTTGAGTAACCAATGCAATGAAGTTCCGGTATGAAAATTAATTGTTAGTTAATTTTTAACACGGAAACATAATTTCTTTTTTACAGCTCGATGAGCTAATTTCTTGCCAAACTTTTTGGAAAATTTTAGTGACCTATTAATCATTTATTAATATTAACAACTGCCGGCTTTTATCATCTCAGGAGTAATATTACAAATGGAACTTGGAACTTTTCCATTTTTTTGATTTGTTTAGGCATTTGTTGACCCCCGGATCTTTGACTCATTGCAAAAATAATGATCCCATAAATGCTGTAATATTATCTTTGCTTAAATTACTTGAAATTACTAGTTGAAAGTTATACTTTTTGTTTGTGTGTCCATGTCGATCTGTGAATCCAAGTTTTTCTGCAAAATCTTTCTTCAAACTGTGATTCATTTGGCAACAGATAAAAAATAATAATGATAATGAATTCTAATCAAGCAGCAAGCAATTAAAATGCATGCAAGCAAGCAGACAGTGTTTCAGCTCATAATTTATCCATAAACCTAGATACAAAATACCTCTCTGTAGCAAGTGTATGTAACTTTAAAATATTAATGAACAAGTAATTAAGTGCATTTTTGTGTGCATATTATAAGCCTTTAGCACTATTGTGAACTTAAGCTGAACCCAGTGTAAGTATTAAGAATGTAAAACTGCTGCAAATGAACACAAAACTTTAATAATCCTAATCTTATACCTCAGGTTAATTAAGTGATCAGCTAAAGACATAATATGGAATTTATTAATTTGTCTATATAAATGTACTTTCTGATTTCCAAAATGATCAGTTTTACCCTGTAACAACCTCATCCTTTAGAGAAATAGGTGAGATCATTGCATGTAAAATGCGATCTGAAGGGTGTAAGGGCAGCACTCTAATGAAGTATTGTAAGGACTCTCATGTTGCTCATGTGTGCATTCATTGCTGCACTAAAATAGCTTCACCTCCTTAAGTGTCTTGTTTTTTGTCTTATTTTGTAAATGAATGTGCAAAAAGCTGAAAGAAATTGCAAAGGTAACAAGCAAACCACTATTAGTTGGTCTAAAAGGTGTGAAGTTGATTATGTCCTGTTCATGAAGTGTATGATGCAGTAAGCTTGATCTGACTAAAACATGAAAACACAACTACTGGCAGATTTAGATGAATTCATTGTGACATGGGCAAGTGGGAAGTCTGTTTTTGCTCTGTGCAGTAAAATGTAATTATATTATTGTAGTAGATGTTATATGTCTTGTTACTGTGTTAAGTAGTAAGAAATCCCTAAACTGTAAGTGCGCTGTTTAGTTTGCTTGAAATACTGATCTCTGTAAAAAAATTGGCAAAACACATAAAAAAGGAAATGTTAGTAGAGACAGAAGCCCATTTTACACAGAAGAACAAACAGACACCTTTTCCAGGCAAGTAGGATTTAGACGAAGGAACAAAACCTTGAATGGTAAATTTTTCTGGACTTTCCACATGCACAAAAGTGAAGTCCTCAAATCATTGATTATTTTTATATGGGCACACACTTTCTGAACATGTGCTGATATGGTCTGTCAAAATCACATTGAACAGAGAGGGGCTAGCGGTGTTCACGTTGGCTCTGACAAGTTTCAAAAGTTTGTTTTGGCCACTCCTCCCTTCATCCAATGTTGTATCTGAATAATTTCTTGCATAATATCTTGATCGCAGAACCACATCTCCAAGATAATTCATACAGTTATATTTGAACCACTGAAGATGAGATCCTAGGCACATCTGTAAAGTGTGACAAGCTCTGCACAAAGGTACAGTTACTAGGATCCATAGCTAGTCCTATCATTACCATTGACCCTGCTAAGATGATAATGATGGTAATGATGTGAGATACGAGGTGAGACACAAAAATAACCGGACTGGGCTTGGGGCTTTCCTGGAAAACCATCAGGAGGTTGGCTGGACGTGAATCATAGAACTATATCCCCTCCTCTACACTCTCTCAAACTGCTGATCGGCTAGGTATATCCTATGTATAGCCCAGTCAGCATTTGCACAACAATCGCTACATGAGTTGCTGCGACAACTTTGGGTGGAAAAAGCGAACAGCAAAACAACGCTCCCGCCCACAATGTTTTTTCCGTAAAGCCATTTTTGACTGACAGAAACATTCCTGTCCTCGATCATCCTCCCTATTCACCTAATTTAGCTGCTGTGATTTTTACTTGTTCCTGAAAATCAAAAGTGAACCAAAGGGAACACATTTTTCTTCAATGGATGAAATGAAGACAGAAACAGCAAGCCTGTGGAAGAGCCTCAAGCAAGAAGTCTTCCAGCACTGTTTCAATCAATGGAAGATACGTATGGAGCAGTGTAGAGATCGGGAGGGGGAGTATATAGAAGGTGACAATGTTTAGAATGCTGTAACTCATCAATAATTTTTTTTTTTTTTTCCAATCCAGTTATTTTTGTGTCTTACCTCATATACTAGAACCTTACCCACTTGTCTGGGGCTGGCTTTAAACTACAACAACAACAACAACAACATTTATTTATATAGCACATTTTCATACAAATGATGTAGCTCAAAGTGCTTTACAGGATAAAGAAAGAGAAAAAAGACAAAATATATAAGAAAATAAAATAGACTTGCACCATATTAAACCCATGGATAAGTCCACTCAATTCTGTCTTAAATGGAGCACTGCTGCTGATGAAGAGCCAACGCAAGGACATTTTAGAGAAGGATGATGATGTAGGCCATAAAGTAACTTTGATCAGTTTGAAAAGACAACTTCAAGTACATCATATGTAGAATTAGAGGAGTGTGAGGTGTGGAGTGTGATATTGTGTCTACTAGAGTGAAATAGTTTTATTAGAGTATGTACCATAATTGTATCTTATTTGGCTCATCTTTAACAAGGCAGAGCCTTGTGTTTTATACCAATGGCTCCAGAACCATCCTTGCCCAATTTCAGTAATAGAAAAGTGTGTATATTGAATCCAAGGATACATTATTTTGAGAATATAGTATTTTTTAATAAAATATAATTATAAAATAAATATACTTCAGGTTTTATCCCTGTGTGTAAAGCTTAAGATGATTTTTTTAACATAACCCTAATTTTACAGTGTTGTTTTTTAATCACTAGTGAATTGAAAATTCAAAAAGTATCAGGTCAATTAGAAAAGAAAGTGATGAAATACATGTCTCATTACAAAATTCTGTTACATATCAAAAGAAATGGCATGCAGACAAATTGTAACAGAGCTCATTAATAGAGAATGTGAAAACTGTAGTTTGTCATCACCTTAGTCATATTTTCAGCAGTATTACTGTCACATCACTGGGAAAAAATACTAAATGTGTCAAATGCTTACAAAAATTGAACATCCTAAGTGCTAATTATGAGTTTCAAAAATCGTTCTCTATGTAAAATGTGAAAAATGGTGAACTGTTTTAATTGATTTGCTGTAATTTCAGAAAAATGAAGATACATTGAAAGGTACCAGTAACAAGTTTGTGGTTTATTTTTTCTGATTGAGAATGCTGAGTGTAGCAGGGTGGTGCAGTGATTAGTGCTGCTTCCTTCACTCCCTAGTTACTTTTTGTGTGTAGTTTGTACATTTTGTATGAGCCCACATCGGGTCTTTCTGTGACAGAGAGTACTTATCAAATGTGGGCTTTGTGTGAAAGTAAAGAACATTTTTAAAAATGTCAATATCAGAACTTGATAGAGCTGGCCCAGATGTTAGTAGGAAGCATTAGGATTAAGTGTAAGAAAAGTCTTTAAAAATATTAATTTATGGTCTCATCAGATGCAAACTGACACTTCTGGCCTTAGTCTTTAAAACTGCTCAGTTTAACTGTAAAACCAGCATTATATTGTAAAGCACGATTATGACAGTATTGTGTTTTAGGCATGCTTTGCCGAGATGATTTTATGAAAAAAGAATGTGAAATAAACGTGGCAAAATACACAGTCCTGGTGAAAGTCTATAAAATATATGGGATATAGGAGATGATTTATCTTCTCAACAACATACAACAAAAACCATCCAGAGTGGCTTAAGAACAAATACAAAGATATTTTTCTGGAGTGGCTCGATCAGTTTTGTATGGCAGGAGACATTATGTTGCTCACCACTGGTCAATATCAATTTTTATAAAGCTTGAAATATTTTGGTTAATAAAAAATAGACAAAGATGGCAGTGCCTAGATGCTCAAAGCTGGATGGGATCCATTCTAAAGTACTATAATTCCTTCTAAGTGTTGGCTTGTATCTGAATCCCACACTAGGTCACTATACAGCATATTTGAGATTTTTGTGTTTACCGTGTGTCTGTATGGGTATTTCTCTAGGTAGTCCAGTTCTTCTCTCACATTCCAAAATCATGCACTTGAGGTTAAATGAGGTTAAATGGTAACTCTAAATTGGCTATAAAAAATTGGTGTGAGTTTGTGTTTGTTCTGCATTAAACCAGTGTTTGCACTGTGATTACTGGCCCTCCATGACCCTTTACTGGATTAAGATTTGTCTATTAGGTTAATAGATAGTTCTAAACCAGTGATTCTCAAGTGTGTGGCACTGCAGTGGGTGCAAGAAGCACAACAATTTCCAGGTTGAGAGTGTTAAAAGTTGGATTTGCATGGTTCAAGTGGGAGCAATAGCAAACAATTCCTTAGGGTTTTGTTTTCTTTCAGACAGTGAAACAAGCGTGAAGTAAAACATGGACAGATTTTTGGTAGGGACAAAAAGGAAAACCGGCAATGCTTCTGAGACAAATGAGTTAGATGAAGGTAGTCACGCAAAGCGGAAATCAAGGAAATATGACAAAACCTATCTTGACTCTTGGGTTCATTGTCAGTGTGGCCCAAGATGAGGAGAGACCATTGTATAGTTTATGTTTGAAAACTCTGGAAACTGACAGTATGAAGCCAATCATATTAACAAGCATATAGAAACATTACACCCCAGTTATATCAATAAACCACTCAAGTTTTTTCAGAGAAAACTAAAAACATACCATGAACAGGAAAGTACTTATAAAAGTGGCAACAGTGAATACCAAAGCACAAATAGCCTCATACAAAGATGCACAAATCAAGAAACCACACACAATAGCAGAGGAGCTTATTCTCCTAGGAGCTTTGGATATGGTGTCTGTTATGCGAGACTAGCTTGTGAAAACTAAAGGCTATCCCACTGTCAAATGATTGCAAGACGCATATATGACATTTCAAACAACTTGGAAGGACAACTGATTGACAAACTAATAGACTTGTGTTTAATTTTCCAAGTTGATGAGGCCACTAATAGCAATAAAGAGTGCTCGGTCATTGCTTATGTGTGCTTTGTTGATGCCAATTCACTGAATGAAGCTTTGCTGTTTTGCAAGTATGTGCAATGCACCTGCACAAAGGAAGCTATTGAAAGAAACGAAAGAAAACGTACAGTTGCGGATCATATTATTTCAATTTAATAAAACAAAATTTGGCCCATTTTCTTTCTAATGTTTGTTTATATACGGGGGCCACGGGTACAGAGCTTTGAAGCTCCACCCTGTAGGGGCTGGTGGTCCCTGCCAGGGGGCGCCCCAATGCCTTGGAGACCCTAGACCTCAGCACTTCCGCCACACCCGGAAGTACTGGGGGGAAAGAAGACAGGGGACACCCGGAGTGCTTCTGGGTATGCAGTCGGCACTTCCGCCACACTGGGGCGTGTCGGTGAGAGATTGTCGCGAAGCACCTGGAGCACATCCGGGTGCATATAAAAGGGGCCGCCTACCTCTATATGATGACTTGAGTCGGGTGAAAGCAGGACGAGGTCTCTGGAGGAGGCAAGGAGGCGGCCTAAAGAAGTAAGGCATTGTGCCTGTGGCCAGGACTTTGGGAACTTTTAGGGATTATGGAGCACCTTTGTAAATATGACTTTGTATAATAAACGTGTGGGGGGTGATTACAACGTGTCTGCCTGTCTGTGTCCGAGCCAAGCTCCACAATAAATATATATATAATCCAACGTCTGTCTATATGCCTGTATGTCTGTTTGCTTTTAACGAGAGAACTACTTAACGGATTTAGATTGTTTTTTTCTATTATTTTCTTGAACATTCTGGTTGATTTTGCCACTTCCCTCGTCATGCTAAGCATCATAGGTCACTTGCGGTATCGATTTATTTGCACAAATCTGAGAGAGTGGCTGTGTACCCACAGCACTCTGCAACATTCTTCTGATTCAAGCTCACATGACCCTGGCCTAAATAACCAGAAGGAGAGCTTAGGAGTGGGGATGTCAGGGTGGGCCCATCTCCTGGGGCTCAATAGACAAAACACATTGAATGGAGTACTATTTAAAAAGAGAGTTCATAATTACACATATTACAGGAAATGCATAAAATATGAAAAATAATCATTTAAACATACAACACACATAAACACGTTAGTCCATAATACCTACTAGATGTTTTTACTTTTATTTTCATGTTCACCATGTACTGTACATGTTAAGTGTCAGCAGCCTTACAGAATTCTGTCCATTGTTTTAGGTCAGTACCTTTACTATAAAAAAAACATTGACAACAGTTGATGTGTTCTGAATTTAATACTATAGCATTATCACTTATAAAGTAAATATAAGATAATTGTTTTCTTTACATGAAGTGAAATACGATGGCCTAAATTGAATGTTATAACAGCTGCTTCACTTGCACTTTTGTAGAAACACTGAATTCACTGAATATTTGTTAATCAGTAAAACAATTCCCTGTTATGTGCTGTTTGACAGGATAACACCTAGAAATCATTATTTATTTCTATATTTCATAGGGATATAATTTACAATGACATTTAAAAACAAAAGAGCACCTGCCAATAAGTGTTAGACTGCAACTGATAACTGGTATTCAAATTGCGCTCTTGATCTAAAAGTAGTTAGGCTTAAGTGTCTACGTGAAAATCAATCAGTGAAGGGTACAGCGGGTTTGGCCATAGAGCAGCATCTTGTTACAAAGTCCTTCCAACACTATCAATCCTCATGGCTGTCTTAGCTATATTTATAGGCCAAAGTGTTCAATGCCTGCAGTCTGTTGCTAAAAGAAGACAATCTGCCTGAAGTCAAGGACTGCATGCATAATGTGAGATATCTTAGCAAAGGGTTTACTGTAGGGCTCTATGTAAAATATGCATCTGTTACATTAAATGTTTACATTATATCACCTTCTCTCTAAAATACTTGAAATGTTGTTTTGAATTGTCAGAACTTTTATTTCCTCATTTGAATGCACCAAAGTATGCATCACAAAACTGATTCAAATGCTGACATACAGTAAAAACTACAGGTTAAAATATTCATACATTCATTCCTTAATATTCTGAACACAACAGTTACACTACAGTATCGGGGTGAAACAAAAGCCAACTAAAGGAGCACTGAATAGGCAGAACCACCACTGGTCAGTGCACCAGCCCATCACAGGGTACTTTTACTCACCCAGTTGACAGTCACTATTTAACTAGTATGTATGGTATTTCTATAGGATGAGAGATGCAACAAGGGAAACCAGTATCCATGCAGCCTACACAAAGCACACTAAATGGGAGACAAGGTGATGCCCACCTACTGTAAGGCAACAGTAGTCACCCCTATAATTCTTCCCTCTGTATTCCTATTAGTTATTTTTAATGTGATTACAGGGAATTTACAATGATGAGGAGTGATAGAATTAATAATGAACTGGGTTAGTAACCTTGAAGAATGACTGGAGACAAAAGGTAAAGAATAATGATGTGGAACCAGTTGCGGTCCTGGCATATTTGGTGCCCTAGGCGAGATCCTGCTCGGATACCTTCTGCCTCAATCCTGCCCCCAGAAAGAAACGCTTTTCAAATCCAAGTCCTTCACACCCCAGGGATAACAACATGATTTTAACTCAAATGTAGTACAATATGCCCTAGATTTATTAAAATAGTTCAAAAATGTAAAAGTGGAAAGACAATAACATACTTATAACCATTGTAATAATAAATGGCTCTACAATTAAATTACAATTATAATAAATAATGGAAAGTGATACTAAACAAAAATCCACCAATTACTACATTGCACACATCTATTTACCAATATAGATTAAAGTTTATATTTTAAACACTGGACTTTCACTGTTTAAATTCAGAATGAAACATGTTATTGCATATCACAAGCCTATTGCTTCTTCAAGTCTGAAACCTGACCATTTACTCTTTCCTGCTGTAAAGTCATGAATAACATCATTGAAGAATATCTGTCCAACAACCTCATGGCTGATGTTAATGACAACAAGACTACTTAGGAGATCCTGTGTCATGTTGGACCTCAGACAGGTCTTAATGAGATTAAATTTAGAAAAGTTCCCCTCTACTCCGGCCACTGTCACTGGAATCCTGAGAGTGATCCATAGATTTAAGCAGATCTCCACGAGCTGCTTTTCAATGTCAGCAGCTCAAGCACAGTCATGTTCTTTAATGGCAAATCAGATAATTCGTTCAGCTCTGTGCACGTTGCCTTCCATCTAAGTCAGACTGTCCTCCATTGGCTTAAAGTGTGGCCAATGGCTTCTGGTTTGTTTATCACCTCTACAGCAAACAGATTCTGGAAATCTGAGAGCACTTCAATCATTTCTCTCTACAGTTAAAAAAATTCACCTCTAACTTTTTAAGTGCATTGTTTATAGGCTCATCCTGCTGCTTTTTGAAGCTCAGCCATTTTTGCTTCAGGACTGCATCCACATTCATGACTTCACACATGTAAATCTCCAATAGAGAGTTCAGAAGTGCTGCATCTTTTTACAGTCAGGTGAGACAAAAACAACAAAAAATTTTTTGATATTATATACTGGTCTGAGGAGACTTTAAGAGAAAGTTCAGCAGAATATTTTAGTTATGTGTGAGCCTAGATCATGCATGCATGATAACTGAGTTGTAGTGTAATAACTGAGCTTTATATTGACTCAGTGGAAAGTTACTATTCAAAGAAATGCAACATAATATGTACATGATGGATGATATCACAGAATACCTTTATTTTAGTACAGTTCTCCTCTTCTCCTGTTTGCTAAGTGTGACTTAGTAATTTATAATTTGAGCCCATCCTTTGCCCTAATCAATGCAGTGTAGTGGTCTTCAGAAAAAGAACAAAAAAAAACTTTTTTCCTAATTTTTCAATCCCAGCTGTACAACAAAATTATTGTATTTGCCTTTTATTTTCATTGATTTGATTTACTATTAATCTCTGAGGGGAAACTTTTTTCAAGCTCAATAACGTCTGTTCACACTGAACAGAAAATACTCCCTATTATTACTGTACATTGGGTGAGCAACCCGTTGAGGTTGGGGTGGGTACATATGTCCCCAGAAAGTTCCAATCCTAGACAATTGCCTGTATTGCCTTTGGCAGAAAATGCTACTGGAGTGTGGAGGGTGTGCCAACGCATGCAAATTGTAGTGAAATCTGTAACAGTGAGACCTGATCTTAGTGTCACTTTAACCATTCTACAAACTTTGTTAATGTCCCCAGATGTTTCTGTGTTGACCACAGTTGTTATCACAGCAATTCCTGCAAATGTATCAAATGCTATTGGTATGATTTTACAAGTTCTACTGTCACTGCCACCTGATTTGCCAAATAATCCCTCTTTGGGGAAATTCAGTGACTTCACCCTTAAGGAGTACTTGACAAATTTTTATCAAGATGTAAATTTTCTGGCTATGAATAATAAATAAATTGACCATAATGGTAACAAAAAAAATCTGAAGGCAGACAAGTGGTAAGTTCTATAGTGAACTTTACACGGCAGCTCTGAAAATATGAAATGTCATAAAAAGGGGGTATTAAATGATTACTGTTTTGTTAGTAGAGATAGGGAGTAAATGGCAATGTTTACAATTTGTGTTAACATTACTGTTAGTTTTAAGGACTTTAGTTGTAAATTTCTGATCCAGTTGAGGACATACCCGCTGTTTCCTACTTGCAATGTAAAAGCAAAATGATTTTTATGCTTCATGTCTGAGAGCACTTTTATCTTTTTCTTTTCTGCTCCCATTCCTTTTTCACATGCCCCCCACCATTATCCCTTAACATAATCTATCTTGTCTGTGTCCTAATACTTTTCCTTCTTCAGTTGCTTCTATTTGTGGATTGCTTTGACCAGCTCTCTTAACTGTGTTTTTTTCCTCCCTTTTCGCTCTTGTTGATTTAGTCTCTCATCAAAGCTGCAGCTCTCCTCTACAGCCCCGGCTAACCCTTAGTTTCTATTCGGCAGAAAACGTCAGGCATGTCAAAACATAAACTAAACCCCGACTTAAAAAGCATCATTCTGGCCTGTATTCCTCCTTACATCAGCAAAGAAATATTTTTTAAACTGTCACTTAATCTTGAAATGACAAGAGTTACATTCTTTCAGTACTTTTAAAAATTGGAAGATAAGCAGGAGACCAACACCTTTTCTTTAAGTCACAGCTTTTGTAACCATTTAGATCCACATGAAAAAAGAAAGAATCACAACGGTAAAATGTATAGCAAATGGCAGAAATAAGGACAATTTTCCCTGGCTTGCTTTCTGCTATTTTGTTGTTTTTTTATTTCAGAAATATTAATTTTCTTATTTAATATAATTTCTGTTATGTCTGCTTATTTTTTTAATATTTACATCTATTTTCATGGCAGATGCTATTATCCAAAGCAAATTACAAAGGAGGTCAACATAATCAGGTAACAGTGAACAAGTGTTGCAGGACAGGTTACAAAAGTTGATCACCACAAGTGAAAAGCAATAAAGCTAGCATAACAAAAATCATCAATTAATAGTATGACAAATTTTGACAGAGCAAAAAACATCCATCCATCCATACATGATCTAACTCGCTATATCCTAACTACAGGGCCACGGGGGTCTGCTGGAGCCAATCCCAGCCAACACAGGGCGCAAGGCAGGAAACAAACCCCAGGCAGGGCGCCAGCCCACCACGGGAGCAAAAAACATTCATTAACAATTTGACAGTTATTCACAGAGGCTGTCAATTGCTTCTTAAACAAATTGAGGGAGTCAGTGTGATTAAGAGAGGTTCTTGGCAGTGCAAGTTTTTTTTTTAATAATAAGCAGCACATTTATGCTCAGGGTTGGTGCAGGTGAGTGGTAGTATGGTGGGGTAGCTCCGGGGTGCAGGTGAGGCATTGGCTAAACATTCATATGTGGAGTTATGTAGCTGTTTAATTAGCGCCCTAGGGTTTGTGATCATGGTACCTGCACCCTTAAATGTGACTTAAAAGGAGCCTGTGCAGGAGAGGAGGAGAGATGTTTTTGGAAGGGAAACCAGAGGCAAGATTGGGAGGACAAACAGCTGGGCAAGCATGCATGGAAGTCAGGAGGCAGTGTGGTCCGGCCCTTGTGAAGGAGTGAAGCATTGGTGTTCTGAGTAGTGTCCCTGCTGGGTAATGGTGTTGAAGCAGGGACTGGTGAACAAGCCTGTCAGGGATACAAAAAAACGCTAGGCAAGTGTGAGGGATAATGGAGGTCCAGCTTTGTGCGTCCAGGCGGATTCTTGTAGAGGCAGACAGGCCGGGAAATGGGAGACAGGAACTGCAGCTGTTGGTGGTTTAAATAATTTTTTTGTTGATTTTTAACTTGCATATGAGCACTGGATTATATTACAAAGTATTCATTTATATGATTAAAGAAGATTTGCACTGTTTCTATTCTGCGGTCTTGAACCCTGTACTGATTTTAAGGAATAAAAGTCTTGCACCATCACTTGTGTGTAAATGTCCTCATTGCACTGACTCATCTCAGTTTTTGACCATCGACAGTTTGAGTTCAACAGGTATTTAGCAGCTGCAGCCAACCCGTGCCATGACAGTCAGCATATCGGATGGAGGTGGGCAGGTCGTTCCACCAACTGGGAGCTACATATGAAAAGAGTCTGGATTGAGATTTGATACCATGCACAGGTCTTTAGATGCTATTCATTCTCAGACATGAATGGGCTAGAAGGAGAATAGCATGTAACCAGTGTCTTCATATTCACAGGTGCTGACCCACTGACTACTCTGTTGGCAAGCATCAAGGATTTGAACTTAATACGTGCCACTAGAGAAAAGCAATGTATCGACTTGAAGAGATGAGAGATGTGCATCCATCTTGGCTGGTTGAAGACAAGATGGACTGCTGCATTTTGAACCACCTGCAGTGGCTTGATGGCTCATTCAAGTCCTCCTGCCAGTAGTGAGTTGCAGTAATCCAGACACAGCAAGTCCAAAACCTGGACCAGAAGTTGTGTTGCATACTCTTTCAGATAAGGTCTGATTTGTGAACGTTATACAGAGTGAATCTGCATGAACAAGAAATGGTTAAATTGTGGTTAGAAAAAGACAGGTGCTCATTGAATATCACCTTAAGGTGGCATACTGACTTGGAAGGTGTTAGTGACAATAAGCCAAGTTGTACAGAGATGAGCAGTAGAACAGAAGAACAAAAAACTCCATCTTTGCCAGGTTTAGCTGTAGATGGTGGTCCTACATCCAGGATGAAGACATGCATAGACTCTAGTTAATACCTTATTGCCGTTAGAAGGAAACAACAGGTACTGTTGTGTATCATCAGCATAGTACTGATATGAGAAACCATGGGATTGGATGGTGGGGTCCAGTGAGGTGGGGTAGAGAGAGAAGAGTAGAGGACCCAGAACTGATCCTTGGGGCACCCAGACTGTACAAACAATTTGAGAGCAGTCCCAGTGATGCCAAGGTCAGAGAGGATGGCAAGAAGCATCTCTTGGTTGATTGTGTCAAAGGCAGAGGAGAGATCTAGAAGGATCAGAAATATTGACACGTTGGTAGCTCCAGCTAACCGTAGCTAGTTGACAAAAGTCAGTAGAGCTGTCTCACCAATATGGTTCCTTTCAAAGTGGTTGGGATCAAGTATTCCATTCTGTACAAGGAAAGAAGAGACTTGGTTAGACACGGTGCATTGATGTTTTGGAAAGAAATGAAAGGAGAGAGGCAGCACTCTATATATGTTTGTTCATTCTTTATACTTTGTGTACTTTGATGTCTCTGTTGCTGGGTCCTCACCGTGCATTTATATTAAATACAGGGCCGACCATGGGTCATTGAGCTTGTGCAGGAGCTTTGTAAGTATTGCTTTTTATTCATTATTTCTGGTTTCTGCACTTCAGATTATGTTTTTGGACTTATTCATTTTTGATTGCCTTTAGTCAAATCCTACTGCCCTTGTTTGCCTTTTTTCCTATTTTTTAAAACTTTGTTAAACAATCTTTTTTTATAAGGATTCCTTGTCTTGGATTGTCTCTACATGCCAGAAGTTTATGGTTTCTCTCCATTGGAAGACATTTTTAATATATTTTTGTACATTTACAGTCATCTTGAACTTCGTATTTTTAGTCATGGTAGGCCAAACCCTGCAGGTAGTAGATAGGAGTTGGCTGCCTAAGGGTGAAGCTACATTTGGACAGGCCAGTGAAAATCCTGGCCTGCTTTGTGGAGCATTTTGGAGACCCCACACCATCTTTCATCATGTTTGTGACTCCTAATTGTAACAAAATGGGAGAGTGTGGTATAGCGGATTCATGGCTCAGAAAAACTGTCAGTTTTTAATAAATAAATAATGAACTCACTTGTGCTGGGGAGTGGAGTATGTGTGAGTGATCTGCCTTGAAGACACCTCGTCTCCGGGTTGGTGTGAGGCGGTCAGCCATCTGTGCGTTGCCTTGCCAGCACGTGCAGAGAGTCTGATAGTCTTATTATCAGCCCAAGGTGGCAAATAGACGATCGCACCTGTAACAGCTCACGAGCATATAAAAGGGGAGCGCATGTTAAAAAGGGGGAAGAAACATAAAAGAACAATAGAGCAGAGGTAAAAGGATGGAGAAAAAGGCTGGAGCAGGAGTGAGCTGGTGCTTAGACAGAAGCAGGTGGACAGGAATGGTGCCCCAGGAGGTAGCGTGTGGTCAGCGCTCAGGAGGGGGCAGAGGCTGATTTGCAAAAGGAAAAGGAGTCACAGAAGTGTGAGAGTTAGAGAGAAAGATAAAGCGATGGAAAGTAAGAAGAGACATTGCTTTGAGGGCAGCAGGAGTTGGGAAAGTGGAAAGGCAACTCCACCAGAGAAACAAGTATTAGGACTTGTTTATTTAAATTTCTAGTTCACCATTTATTAATTAGCCCTTTCCCTGTGAATAACCCTTACCTCATCAGTCTAGATGAAAGAAAAATGTACTCTTCTTTTCTATAACTTTTCCTTGACTTTCAAGAGTAGTTAGATGTCATAGTGTTTTTTTACAATTTAAAACTCACTTTAATCAGAATAAAGTAGTTTGGAAGAAATTATGACAGCACTGCTTTTGTCTAGTACTTTAATGTTAATACTAATATTATGACACTTTTTTGTAGAACTTTCTTTAAGTTAGTTTTATCTTATTTATTACCTGCTTGGTTTAGAAATCTTAATGTTAACAACAGAAATAAATGAGCAGATCTGTTAAATGGAGCATCAAAGTCTGAGGCCCCAGCAGAATAATCTGTCTCAACTATTTAACAAACAAATAGTGCAGAGAGCAGAGTGTGTCCTTTCAGACAGCACTCACCCGCTGCATTTGGAATTCCAACTCCTGCCATCAGGTCAGAGGTTTAAAATTCTCTGGGGGAAAAAAAAATAAAAAACAAAACTGCTTCACTCATTAACTGGTTAGTGTTTGTCACAGTTATGCTTATTTTTCCTGTGGCATATCCTACTAATGTAACAATTACAATTTTCATTGTTATACAAAGTTTCACAATAATAATGTTCTTTCATTTTAACAGCTGTTAGTCTTCTTAATTAGGTTTATTTTAATGGATAGCTGTAGGTCTACCAGATGACTAAAATAATTTGTGAGGTATTTATTTAAATTTTATTTTTACTTTACCTCAGATATTACTGTATATGACCTTTCTTGTTTTAGTTGTTCAGTTTAACTTGCTGTTTATACCATTTCGTGGGCTTGTTTAATAATATTCCTGCAAACCCATATTTATGTTTGTGTCCACTACTTTTCAATTGAACTTAGCTGGACTTTGATGTCAACAACACCAACAACAACAATTTACTACTTGTATATCCCAAAATCACACAAGGAGTGCCACAATGGGTTTTAACAGGCCCTGTTTTTTGACCGCCTCCCAAAGCCATGACTCCTTAAAAAAAACAAGAAAAAACCCTTGTCCTGAAAAATGGACAAGAGAGACACCGTTCCAGGTTGGGCGTGCAACGGGTGACAAAAAATTGGGTAAACAGAATACACAAAACAGACCACAAGTAATCGTCTTCACAGAGCTAGATGGCCCATCCATCATTGCCACCTCAGGAACACAATACAACAGTACAGATTTGGTCAGAGTCCCGGAGACCTCAACCAGCTATCCAACTCCCCACTGTTGGCCATTCCACACCTGAGTCAGTGCTGGGCCAGCCACATAGACAAAAGGACCCCTCTACCCAATGATTTTATCTGAGATGACTTTTCCATTGGCAGGCAAACAGCTTGGCAGTAGAGCAGTGGCACCAGGTGCCACATGAGAATACCAAGAAGAGAAACAGAATAGGCAAGAGTTAGTAACAGTTTTTAAATATCATATCACTTTATATTTAATAATAGAATTCACAGCTCTACTAAGGGTATGCTAAAATGAAGTAGTGAGTCTTCAGCTTGGATTTAAAAGCTAAGACTGAAGGGGCATCTCTTATAGTAGCAGGCAGACCATTCCTCAGCTTCGGGGCCCTATAACTAAAAGCTCAACCTCCCACTGTTATTGTACTAATCCTCAGAATCATAAGCAGACTGGCATTTTGAGATCTTACTGAGCGCTTTGGTTTGAAATTAATAATAAGTTCAGATAAGTAAGCAGGACCTTGGCCATTTAAGGCTTTATATGTTAAAAGGGGGATTTTCAAATCTGCCCTAAACTTGAGAACTGGAGCTATGCGTTATTTTCTTGTTCCTGTAATAATTCTTTCAGCAGCATTTTGAATTAACTGAAAGCAGCATAAAGAACAATTTCCATCCATCTTCCAGTCCACTGAATCCGAACACAGGGTCACAGGGGTCTGCTGGAGCCAATCCCAACCAACAAAGGGCACAAGGCAGGAAACAATCCCAGGCAGGGTGCCAGCCCACCGCAGGACATACACAAACACACCCACACACCAAGCACAATTTAGAATCGCTAATCCACTGTGAAGGACAGCCGGGTCCCATGCCCGGCAGGGACGCCCCTGCTGCTTATGTTCCGGGGGAGCCGCCATGGGCAGTCGAATACCTCCCCCGGGACGCTTGGTGGCAGTCTCCCTGGCCGACGGTGATTCCCCAACCGCCCGCAAGGCTCCATGGGAGATGGAGTCCTCCACAGCTGGGTTGGGGCCCGGGGTGGCCGCTAGGGGGGGCTGTCTGCTTCCCACAGCCCGGCTGGACGAGTCTTCAGCCCCACCCAAGAAGTGCAATTAGGACCAGGTGGTTAATCACCTGGAACACTTCCGGGTGGGCAATAAAAGGGCCAAGCCACCACCACTCGACGAGCCAGAGTTGGGAGGAAGAAGATGAAGCTTGTCTGGGAGGAGTGGTGGAGCAAGGTGAAGAATTGTGTTTTGTGCTTTGGGACTGTGCTTGGGCTGTGTGACACGGGGAAGACGTGTCCCACAGCTGAAGAAAATAAAAGTCTTTGTACTTTTTATACGTGCCTCCATGTCTTTCTGTGTCGGGTCAGGCGCCTATATAGCGCCTTTGTTACACCACCTAACCTGCATGTCTTTGGACTGTGGGAGGAAACCCACGCAGACATGGGGAGAACATGCAAACTCCACGCAGGGAGGACCCGGGAAGCGAACCCGGATCTCCTAACTGCGAGGCAGCAGCGCTACCCACTAAGAATTAATTTCTTAGTATCCTGCATATTTAGAAAATGCCTTAATGTTGCCAATATTTTTAAGATGGAAAAAATGTGTTTTGGACAGGTTTGTAATGTGCACTTTGAATGACATGCTAGTGTCAAAGATAACGCCTGGACTGCAGTCTGATTCAGTAACTCATCTAATTAAGAACATTGGAGAAGCGTGATTTGGTGTAAAAGAAGCGTATAACAGGGTGTTATCTGTGTACGAGGGAAAATTAACATTATGTTTTCTAATGTAAGATGCCAGTGGAAGCATGTAGAGTGAAAACAGTAAAGGTCCCAGTACCGAACCCTGCAGGACACCATATCTCACTTCTGTGCATAATGATGGAGTACTGTCAGCAGTCAGCACATTTCTGTATGTAGTGGAATCGATTTGATAAATAAGAACTTAACCAGGCAAGGGCATTGACTGTAAGCCAGTGTCAGTTTCCAGCCTGTGTAGTAAAACAGAATGGTCAATGGTATTAATCTAACAACATAATTACGGTGGAATTTCCTTCATCAGAGGATATCAGAATGTCATTTACAACATGTGTTGGATATCTATCCATCCATCCAACCATTCATCCATCCATCCATTTTCTAAGCTACTTTTAATCATTTCAGATAATTGAATGTGTACACTTTGTGTTGTAAAATATAAACACTTTTACAGAATGCTATGCAATTCTGGTCAGCATGCAAAAAAAAACAAACCAAAACATAAAACTGCTATATACTATATGCTGAAAACGGAAAAGCAACCATCAGGGGCAACCATTAAGTAACCATTAAGAACATATCTCAACTTCACTTGTATGTCCTACTGAGAAAAAAAGTAAAGAGCAGTCAGTCTGAGTATTTATAAAGTGCCTCAGACTAAGGAAACAGTCCCAACTGGCTTAAAAATTTCAGAGTGATGCAAATTTTGTCCTACTCTTAGAGGTGAGAATAAAAACATTTTATTCATTTTCCTACATTGGGAAATTACTCCTAACTTCACCATGAGTTAAGAGAGTTTGCGAGCTGTCCTATACTAACTAGGAGCTGCCAGAATAAGGCATTTAGGCAAAGATCGGCATGCACATTATGGAAAAGGACAAATGTTTTGTAAACCCTGGACAATAAAAATCTCTTAAAAAAAAAAAAAAAAAAAAGATTTGACAGAGATGGAGTAATATTCATAACATTACAATATTCTTGAATATTACATGATCAATCCATCTACATGCCATGTACTCTCAGGTGAAATTAAAGTGTTGGTAACGTGATGCTTTTTAGCCACAGGTAGAAGGCAGCTTTGCAATAGTAGTGATTTGGATATGTTACAACCAAGCACTCATTGAATTTTGCACCAAACTTTGAACTCCCTTACCACACATGAGGTAATAATTAATGTAGATTATACATTTGCCCATGACTCCACGCTAAGTAATGTTAAAGCAAGCTGCATTCTGCAAATCGGTACACAAATATCAATCACTGACATAAGTGTGGATAAGCACACAACATGTGAATCGCAAGCAGTATCACAGTATCAACATTCAGGTTGTCACGGGTGCAAATTGTATTGTAGTAGCTAACATATTACTCTGAAGATAAGCGGAAGTGGATGGATGGGCGACAGAGAAATGTCTCACAGGTATCCTGAGCTCTGGACCACTGGAACATTTCCTTTACACTTTCAAGGTTCAAGAATAGAGCCTTGCAGAAGATAAGTGGAGATCAAAGAGTGAGGCACAGCACACAGCTCTGGAAGACAATTAATAACAGTACAAGAGTGAATGCAGCATCAGTAACAGTGCAGAAATAGCCATGGCTAGTTCCATTAACTGTTCCTTTATGAGGTGTTTACCATGTGCCATAGCAGCAGGAAGGTGAATCTTTTGGAAGTACTTCCATGGATCATCCACTGTTAAATAAATGTGCCCATTATAGGGTTTAACTCTCCTTTGGTGTGTATTGTGTGTCTCAATCTTTACATCTCAGTGTTCATTAAAATTTGTTTTTGTTGCAAAGTGACAAACATTACATGCAGCTTAGCGCAATATCCTACCTTATGTTTTCAATTTTCTTCTACAGTACTATTTTGATTATTATTATTATCAGTTTTGTGGTGAATCCTCAATGTTAGTTTCACAAAACATCATCATGACTGTTTATTTGCAGAAAGGGGTGTCATAAAATCGTGATGTCATGGACATTCCTCCTACTCCTTGCTGGAAGTGGGTGTAGAATGTTTTTAAATACTTCTCCTGCCCGACTCTAAGGTAGGACAAATTCTTATCCTAGTGTGACTTTTAGTGCAATTCCTAGGTGTGATTCTGAGAAGCTTGATAAATATAGGCCCAGATGCAGCTTTTTGGAAACTTATAATATCACTAAAAGAAATACATGAGCAATTGCAAATTTAAGAGACAAATCAGGAAGTGCTTATTTTTATAAAGCTGCTGTAACAGAAAGGATGAATCTTCTCAAGAAATGCTGTTAGAGTGCATGATCTGTTTAACATAAGAACTATTTAAAGCCAGTATTTTGACACCTTCTCTATTGGCTAACTAAACAACTTATTAGACAAAATAATCTCATTCCATTTGTAAATTTTGTATTGTTATAAGTGGGAATTGCTTAGAACATAATGAAGAAACTATTAATTTATTGTTTAGTTTCTTGCAGCTAATCAAGTACATTCAAAAATAACAGTAATACGTTAAGTCATTAACAAAGCATTATACAGGAGTGTAGAATATGTAGTTGATAGCTGGTCCTGTGTCTGCTATAGGAACAAATAGCATTAGCAACTAATCTGTTAGTAATGGGTGCAAGGCAGAGCTACCATGGAACACATGCCAATCCATCACAGACATGCAAAAGATAAGATAATAACCAACTTGTTTATTGTGCAAACTAGAGTGCAGTAAATGTGAAAAAATGATAGTTTTCCAGTTAGAAAACTAGAATTATTGCTGCTGAGGTGAGTGACCAGATGGACATGTAAGAAGGCAATGCCAAAGAAGCTAGAAAACACTTCTGTTTATGAAACTTACTCCATTATATAATACAGCCAAATCTTCCAGTAAATCAAGGAGCTAGGCATTTTCAAGATGCATATAATCTCCATCAAGGATTCTCCCAGCTATTTAACCAAAATTATTTCTGGTAGCTAAATTGCAGTAGTATGAAGGGATTGTAAATTAGTATTGGCCTTATCTGTAGATGATGCACTCACAACATCTCTTCCCCCTGCGGTGAATTTTAAGGTTGATACTCCACATTTTGACAGAACAGGGGTTATACTTGCATTCGGGGATTTCACTTCAATTTATGGAAAAAATTATTCACATTCCATTTGTTTTTATGGGTTTTCTATAGGTAGTCTTCTACCTAAAGATATACTGTACACATCAGTTTATTGATTAACTCTAAACAGACCCTAAATGTTAAGGAATGTCAGGAATAAATAAACACTTAAACCACTCTCATACAATGAATTGATCTCTGTATAACCAAATTAGCAAATAAAACTTATTTCTGTGAGGCATTAAAGAATGGAGCAGTGCAGATAATCATACAGACATAAAGTGAAAATAACTGCCACAGGAAGAAAGATGATTGTCTTTTTTTCTGTTATTATTTTTCATTCCAAATCTGTTTGTTTTTTGTCGTTAAGAAAATTACAAGTGTGAAAGTGACAATTCTGTCAATGTTAAATGGAGCCTCCTACACCAAGCCAATAATAACTGAAGTAGAATTCAATTGCCTACAAGTAAAATATTATGGGAGTGAATCTAGGTGTCAGGGGAATGAACATATCAGAAAAGTATCTTATAGAATTCTTCCATTAGTGTGCCTACTACTATATAGTGTACTATATGTGCTTCTAGGATCATCATAAATATGTAATGTGAAAATGGGTGTCTCGCAATATTTTGTAATTAATGCTATATTTTTTCATTTAAGTTTGAGTATTTTGTACTCTTACCGTCTTATAATAAACTGCTATGTACTATGACTTCTTGAAACAATGCATTTTATTATAGTTTTAGAAGATGGACAACAGTAAGGAAAAAAATTTTTAATGAAGAATTAAATGGCAAAGTCGATTAAAAACAAAACTGACTCAGTTTAAAAACTTTTATTTTAAAATACCAGAAAGCTCTTACAGATTTATGTGTATTGTGGAAGTTCAGCCCGGACACAGACAAGCAGACACCGATGGTTCAAACACACACATATTTATTTACACTATTTACAGTCCCAAAGTCCCGCACAGCACACAGTGGCCCTGCACCAAACACCCTTAAGTCCAGGCCTCTCAACAGCCCTTCCTTTCTTCACTGCCTCTACTCCTCTCTCCTGAGCTTTGTCTTCTTCCTCCCAACTCCGGCTAATGACTGGAGGAAGGCGGCCTCTTTTATACCCACCCGGATGTGCTCCAGGTGCCCTCTGATGAAATTCCTGCGGCACTTCCTGGTGTGGCAGAAATGCCGCATGAGCACCAGGAAGCACTCCCGGTGTCCCTGGTAATCCTTTTGGCAGCATTTCCGGGTGTGGCGGAAGAGCTGATGTCCAGGGCTCCTCCGGGCGCCCGCTGATGGTGGCCGCAGGCCCCTTTAGGGTTGAGCTTCCATGCTCTGTTCCCATGGTCCCCATACCATCCAGGGCAGCTGCCCTGTCGTGGTCCAGAGGAGGCGTAATCCCTCATCCGCCCCCATCTACTCGCCACTATATATATATAGTGTATATATAAATTAATGGCTGATTAACTGCTACACTAAAATGTAATTAATGATTGCTTTATTTTTATTTATAAAATTTTTTTTTTGTCATTACTACATTTGTAATTAAAGAAGTGGGCAAAGGGCAATATGATGGTGCATTGGTTAGCACTGCAGCCTTGCAATTCCAGTAGCCTTGATTTTAACATTTTTCCCAGATTTTGAGTATGAGGTGTATGCATGATGTCCTGGTGGTTTTATGTTTTTTTTTTCTGCATACTTAAATTTACCTCACACGTCCCAATGAAGTGCAGATTGAATTATTCAGCAACTCTAAATTGGCTCCATGTGAGCGGCTGTAAGCGTGTGTGTCTGTGCGTGATTGAGTGTGCCCTGTTATGAACTATTTGGTTATTGTTGGTGTTGCTGAGGCTGGCTCAGGCCTTCCCACATCTCTGATTTAAGTAGAATAAAAATGGATGGCTAGATAAACTGCTTCATACTATCTATCCATTCTTTCCTCAATCTCCTTTAATCAATAGAACTGAAGGGAGGCAGTGCCTATCTCAGCAGCAGGGCTGTTGTATAATATCAGTTTCATACATCTGGAGGGTAAATGCCTAATTTAAATGTAGATGAATACTTCAGTAATTTTTGTTAACCATAATAATGTTCAACAAGCAAATCAATACAATCTTTATTTTACAAAGTCAATTTTTATAATGATCACCATCCTAATATATGTACAGTTTCCCCTTGGGATAATAAATATTGTGGAATAAATATTCTATAAATGAATTCCATAATTGATGTCTTTATTTCAACAAGCCTGACGGAATTGGCTTTACTGCACTATACCAGTTCACTTCAGCCAATTTACTAAAATGATGAAACAAAAGTTTAATAATGCAGTACGTTCATTTACATATAATTTTAATCACTTCAACATATACCAGTCAGTACACAGATAAATGGTATTTCATGTCATACTTACATATTTGATACAATCTAAAGGTTCTAAAATATTTAATATGTTTAAAATATTTTTCACACACATTTATCATTACATATAAGCTTTGTATTTGTAAAGTCTTAAAAAATAAAATATATTCAATTATAATTATTTCATTGTTCCTTTGATTACTTATTCAGAACACAATGGATACAGAATGTCTTCATTACACAAAACAGACTCTCCCAGAATACTTATAAATTCACACAGAAATATTCAAACACACAGGGATACATTTTTGTATTTTCTTCTACACTATCTATCTATCTGAGATAGTTTACAAATACAGAGTTAAGAATACAATTGTTTTGTATAGGTTTCAATGTTAGAATGTGGGCATGTTGAGTGACTTGCTCAGGGTCACACAGTAAGTAAGTTCAGGACTGAAGTGGTTTGAACTCCCATTCCTTGGCATTCACCAAATATAAAAAATGAAACAAGTAAAACCAGTTTTAAAACAAAAGGTAAAAGGACCACTCCAGCCCCCCCTCACTGGCGCTCTACCACCCTTCCAGAGTGAGCAGAGTTGATGAAGATAACTGAAAATAAAGGAGGAGTCTGAACAGTCATGACAGGTGGTAGTAGCCACACCGCTGAGAGGAAACCCTGAGAGGATTAAAGATTCTTACGAATCATCTAGCCATCTAACTCCCAACCAGCCGAGCAGTAACCACTACTTGAGGTTGATTGTGAATGACACATTAATCTAAACACAGAGAGTTCTAAAAGGATCAAGTAGAAGGATTTCCAGAAATTAAGGGAAGGAGAATCAAAGAGAATTGCCACAGAGATGTCAGCGCCAACTTGACAGTATTCACTAAAAATTAATATTTGTCAACTTTCAACAAACAATGAACCACACCTACTCTTTATTTTCAATTAAATATTATCCTTCTGACTCTTTTAATAAAATATTTTTTAAAATATTTACAATCACCCACCCACCTACTAACTTGTTAGTTTAATATTCTTCATTTCTATTTAGCATGAAAAATGACTGTACAATTTCAAATGTCTTCTTATTGACTACATTGGTAGTATATGGATAAAAAATACAATTATTTACAAGATAATAATACAATTGCACACATTTTTATATTTGGTTTAAATTCAAGTTAGGTGACTTGCTGTGAGTTACAGACTGAAGGACTGTGGTTTAAAGTTCAGAGCCCCAGGAACTATAGAGCATTGCTTACTGATAGCATGCAATCTGTCTGCAGTTCTTGGGTCATGTAAAATCTGCTACTGTCGACTTTATTGTGATTCAGCTAAGCTTATTTCATTTCCCAAAAAACAATAAAAGAGTCACACACCTCAAAAGGAGGACAGCATTTTGGCTGACTGCTTGGCATTACAGGTATTTTCAAATCCTTCCCAAATGCCTGTGGTATTAAGAGTCTGAATAATTTTATTTTGACTAGGAATGATAAATGTAACATCACCGCAGTCCCCTAGCATGGCCTACAGAAGCAGTTTAATGTAACTGTTATTTCACCAAATAAAAATTAAACCTCAATGTATAAAAAAAATACAATGGCAATGAAATGGATGGAAATGTTAAATTATATGTGAATACATATTTTTGGGTGCTTGCACTTTTCAGAGCTTTTTTAACACATATTTTCAAATTACAAGGAAGGGAATAATTCCAAACTGTATAAATAAATATTATGTTTTACATTTTTCACCCTAGCTGCTTACATCCTATGAATATAACATGTTTATACTGAAGAAAAAATTGTTCAATTGTGCTTTTTTTTCTCTAGTCCAAAGTGTAATTAATTATTAATCGATTTGATTAGTGCACCGTGTACCAAAATCACAAATGGCAATAAATTTATATTATTTAACTCAACAATATGTTAAACTATACTAATACTTTCTTGCAATAGTCAAGCTTCATTTTTCAGAACTCTCCTTGGTAACATGCACAGCAAAATCTCCAGTGCTCTTATAGCATCAAATCAACTCACAAAAATGTAAATACCAAAACAGTGACTCCATACATACACTTCAAGTGTTAATTAAAAATTGGTGACTTTGGTGTGTCTCTGATTGTATTAATACAAATCCATTACACTGTAAGAGACAACAAGAAAACATATGAAGAGTTGGGGCTACCACAGAGTGAACCCCGTTTAACGGCAGGTTGTGTGCTACAAAAATAAACACAAAACGTAAACAGTAGTGCCAGTACACTGGTGTGATGAAACAGCCTGTTCAGATGCAAGTCTAATATGGCTGACTATTTCTGGTGGAGCTTCAATGTAAGTAGGCTCCAGACGGAAAAGTTGGGTCTTCCAGAGAATGAGCAGTAGTGACGTCAACAGTCAGAAATATGTGAGCAATAGTCCAATCTGTGGTTCGGGGTGGAATTACAATTAGTGTATAAGGCCTAAAGATGCCCCCTTCACACTTGTATTGTATGTGACAACATTAATAACATGTATTCATTATAATAGGTTTCTGAGGAAAGAACATTTTCATAAAGTATTTTTTTCTAATGTATGGATCCTGGGTATATAGGGTTGCTAGACGTCCCTTATATACAGGACATGTCCCATGTTTGATAATTTTGTCCCCTGTCCCGTACTGACCTTTCAGTGACACCCAAATGTCTCGTATTTAGTTTATTTTCAAATTTTGTAATAAAAATATATTTTTACTACCTTCTTACAGTACTTAGTTGTAACTTTATAAGTAATTATACTTTCTTTTCTCAGATTCTCATGGTGAAAATAACCCAAATGTAATGAGGAAACTAGTGTTTGCTGCCTGTTTGCAACTTGTTCAGTTGCAATGGTTGGCTGAGGACAGCGACCCTGTTACCGTTTTGCTCTCCAGCTGCGCTGCTGTGCAGTTCTGTATCAGCAATGCAGCATACAGTGACTGTCAACAAAGTGTGTTGTTACTACGTGCCACAGCCATCTTTTTTTCCTAACTGCCTGTATTAAATAATGATAATATTTCTCTGTTGTCTGTATTAAATAAATATTTTCAAATGATTTCACTTTTACAGAATTTTTTTTTAGCTTGTTTTAAATTTTCAAATGATTTTACTTTTGTTTTCCTCATAACCCATTAAAATCCTTGCTTTATGTTTTTAACTTATGTCTCTACTTTTATATAATATATATTGGTCTGGGTGTGTAGGGGGCATGTATAAATTTATATACTGTATATAGTAATATAGAGAGAGATTTTAAGAGTTTCCATATTTCTAATTTTCTAATCTGGCAACCCTATGGGTATACCATTTATCATCTGCTGAGAAAGTAAAGCTCAATTTTGGGGAGGGACTTGCTTTACCTGTAGTTTGTAGAGTAAAACTCTACCAGTTGAATATTGCAAAGCTTTTTAAAGCTGCAAAAAAGTGTGCCCCTTGTATGATATCCAGGACAAGAGAGGTCTCAGTGGGGTACACCACTTCCTGCTTATGTACTGCAGTATACACAAGGGACCCTCAAGAAGATTATTGGGAACACAGCTGAGCAGTGTATAGGTAGGGAATACATATGGATGCCTGACATGTTCTTTAAAAGAAAGACAGTAAGCAGGGTGAAATTATATCTCTGGCATGCAAGTGATAATAGTTCAGGACTTTTTAGGACAACCTCTGACACTAGAATTGACTCCAGATAGGAATTTAAATGTCTGCCCTTGGCCAGGAATATAAAACTTAAGAAGGGGTAAAAAAGCAGAAAGTGTTTTTGTCTGTAGCCACACTTTTTTTGTGTGAGGCTTTCAAAATTCTTTGGTTTAGGTAACTGCAAGACTAAAGCAAGATTTGACTATAAAGTAAACGTAGTGTCTAAGCTATTTTCAAGCTCAATAAGAGGTTTAAGTCAAAAGCCAATGCACAGCAGAAGGATTGTTATTGATGGCTGCACTGCATTGTTTTGCATTTTTCACTGCCATTACTCTATTGATTATTTGTAAGACCTGACTTTATAAATCTTCTTGACTGTTTTCTTTATCTTGAAGCAAACCTGGGAGTTTTCTTTGTTTAGTCTATTATGTGATAGCCCTGTGCAGTACACTGGAGAGCATATTTTTCATACAGTAAGGCCAGTCTGGTCACAGTAGATTTTTTTTTCCTATTTTGCACATTTAGAATAGACATTGGCCATTTCTGCAAACATTAGTGTTGCTCAGGAACAGTGGCAGACAGTGGAGACTAGGGAGAAGGGGGGTACCAGTGTTTTTTTATGATATTGTTACTGCCACACATTACATAAACCTATAAATAAATAATAAGGTTTATTTGTGTAAAACTGTTTAATTACTTCATTGTAGCAGTCAGGCATGGTGTTGATTATTTTAACACAAAGCACACTTAATGGATCCAGTTTGTACTGCATTATTGTATTATAGAGACAACAATTGATTCTTTCAGAAACTGTGTCCTCTAAGTCTCTTTCCATCAGTGCATTCAATAATGATGAAATTATTTCTTTTCTATTTTAATTATTTTTTCTTCCAGTGACATAAAATTGATTACAAATTAAATAATCTTACTTGGTCATTTTTTGCATTTTCCCTAAGTGCTTCTGTTAAAGATAAATGAAAATCTGTTTTGAAGAATCTTGAATGAGCATGGGTTAAGATTAGCCCCTCTAGTTTAAATACAGAATGAGAAATACATTTTAGATAACTTCTACTATATATTTTACTGCCATTTCAATGCATCACAAAAAAATAATTCACAAGTGGCTAAAGAAAATTAGACATTAAATATTGCATCTGATTATATATCTAATAACAGAGAAATGTGAAATGCTATCATTAAAAAAAAATAAATCCTGGTGCTTTCTTTGCACTTGCCACCTGTAGTAAGGAGCATATTGTGAGTCTCTCTCTCTCTTTATTGTTCTGTAGGCTATTGTGTGAAAGGCGTCAGAGATTTTGTCTTTATTAAACAGTCAGTCAAAGCTCTGGGTGATTTGAAGGTTTCCTTATTTATACTGAGGTACCTAAGGAGCCCAGCTTAGTTACCTTGAGCAGGTTTCACTCTGAACTGAGAGAGTACTGAATGTATTTATATTTCTTGGACATTCTATGGCACACAGGTTAATCAGTCTTTCCTGGGTAAAGAATTCTCCTAATCTTGCTGAATTCCAGAGTATGACCTTTCTACTAAAAAGTCAACACTTTAGGTTAAAGCAAATCTTTGTTTATGTAAAATATTTCTCCTTCAAATCTATGTGGTATATATTGTCTTGTAAAATCACAAATGTGCCTGAGACTAGTGCACAAACACTCATCCTCTTTTTTAGTGAACAGTTTTAATAGTTTCTCTGGTACTGAAAATTGTCCCACCTTCATACAACTATGCATACAGTACCTATTCTATTTGTTTGTTTTTGTGTTGCTTTATATGCTCAGGCTGGTTACTCTTGGCTCCCATTATGTATATGTGTACATCCCTGCACCTGAAGTGTTCTGCTTGAAACAGTTCATACTTGAAAAGGCTGAGTGTATGTAGTGCCTCTTAAATAGTACTGCTGGAAACTTGAACTCGTCATCATTTCTGATCCTCTTTGTTGTTTTCAATTGATGATATTATCTGCATATATCTTCTGCTGTGAAAGAAATGTGAGCTTGTTGTAGGATGGGGAAATTCCTATTACTAGTTATATTTGGAACTACTGTCTGATGTAACAGCCGCCCATGTCTAATAAAGGGCAGTATTAGTTATTCTATCATAGCTATGCATGAGACATTGTAAAGCCTGTTGAGTTTAAAATATTTGCAGTAATAGTCCATAATGATGATGAAACAAATGTTATACAGTATGTTAGCACCTAAATAAAGTATTAGTAAACACAAAATGCGCCATTGAGTTGACAGTAGAAACAGCAACAAAGAAAACCACAAGTGTTACTAAAAAATCACTGAACAGCTTGTCGTGTGCAAGCACAAAATGGGAAACAATTCCAAATATCTTACATTGACTTAGATTGATTTCCAGCCTAACAAAAAAAAACAAAGAAATAACGCTCACAAATAATGTTGACGAAAATGGAAAAATTGCTTTAAAATATAGGAAAAAATATTGCAGTATATGACCCTTATTGTCAGTCATAGCATAATAGACTAATGACCACACCTGCTCTATCACATGACCACACTCTTATGGTATAGTACTGCATCAGTCTTGGATCACTGAAATCATTAAAAGATCACCAGGCAAAAATAAAATGTAAAAGAAGTACAATGAGCACATTCTGCAGTCAGACATGTCAAACATTCTTCCAGCTAAATAGATCTGTTCCATAATCCTTCCTTGTCCTGTATGGGATCTTGTGGTGTATCATGGGATTCTTCATCTCTGAGTGGAGGTACTTAACAGGTCAGGTTAACTTCCAATGAGGTTTCATATTTTGAATTACTGAATTGAGCTGGGTTTCACTGCAGTTGGGTGCAAACCAAAGTAGTGCATCCTGGCTAGTGCCGTTCAAGTTTGTAATCCTCCTTTTCAAGGACTAATACTGGCTACAGCTGACATTACCCTGTTGCATAAATGAAAATGAACTCAATGATGTGAAAACCCTCAAGAGCAAGAGTGATTGTACACTCAAGGGCCTGTTGCAATATAACATCCAAATTTATATGATGGAGCTCCATCAAGGCCATCATACATCTCAGTAATTTTTGTATGTGCTCACCTCTACCTGAGATTATAGCAACAGTGGTTATCTTGGAAACGTGATGGTCTGGGATCTCGATCATGATGGCCTTCACATCTTTTAGGTAGTATGTACTCCGGTTAGCTTGTTTTTGATAAATTCAGGCATTGTAAATGGGTGATATTGACATTTCATTGGTTGGTTCAACTATTTTAAACTGAATTCTATTCTGCCTTTTGTGTTTTCCTCATGAACAAATGCATGCTAACCTAATATATTAGCTGTGGCACTCAGGGCTGAAAGCTGAATGTTGTGCAGTTTCATTTTAAGATTAACATGGACAGCACATGGGGTAGGTAAACTACAGGCTTCTGCAATATGGTCAAGAAAACGTCTGTAAAGTGTTCAATAACCGGATGATAGCAAAAAGGCGGTAGTGGTTTAATCAGGTCCAAGTTGAAACATGTTTAGTGGCGGAGATGAATAAAACAAAAAAAATAAACATTTTCATTGTTTACATTTCAGCATATGTACACCTTTAACATCCAGCTGCAATCCACCATAATATGACAGTTTATGACATGAGGGCTACAAAAATGTTATTCTGTAAGCGGCTGTCTATAGTTAAAGATTTTTATAAATTTTAGCCGTAATATTCATGCTAAGCCTATTTATTGTTTACTGTGTGACTACTGTGATCCATCCATCCATTATCCAACCCGCTATATCCTAACTACAGGGTCACGGGGATCTGCTGGAGCCAATCCCAGCCAACACAGGGCGCAAGGCAGGAAACAAACCCCGGGCAGGGCGCCAGCCCACCGCAGACTACTGTGATACAAAACCTTATTATCCTATTTTTGCATTACATTGTTTCAATAGAGGGCTTAATATTCTTGTAGTCAACTTTTTACCAATTAACAAAATGCCCAAAACAAATTAAAAAAAAACTCCAACCACTGTCACCCACCCCAACTCAAAACTAAAAAAAGTAGTGAGAGGCTGTTTGGAACCTGTGAAACCAAGAGAAAGGTTAGCAACCCACAGCTAAGGATGAGGGAAGGAAAATAAGAGGATAGATAACAGGCAGACCAAAAGGGCAACATTTCCTGGATAGTGGCCACTGGCCAGCCAACAACCAACCACTTTAATGTATAAGCTCAATTTCTCAACATTTGGGCTGATTAACTCATTTATCCTCAATGTATTGAGTTCAATGGTTAGTGGTCCAGGGAGAGAGTGAAGTAGGAACCTTCTAGTGACAGACTAGTGCTGGCTTTCTAGCAATGGTGCTGAGAGATAAGATTCTGTGTTGAGTAAGAGTCAGAGAGATGAGAAGTTAGAAATGTTCCCGCTCCACTGAAATTACAACAGTGCCAACAAGGATCATGTGATGGGCCCATTTTGTGAGATGTGTAATTTAAGAGATGAACAAGTTTAAACTGGAGATGTTGGTGATTAGAAACTCTGAATGAGAGATTTTTTTGTAAATACTGTTCCAGAATAAATAATCCAGGAAAGACAAATCCTGCTGCCAAATGTATGGTTTATTTTTTTATTATTTTTCTTCTCTTTTTCTGGTTAGAATAATATGCTCTTGCCAATTGGTTTTCCATTTTAAAAGCACTCTTGCATTTTGCTGGGCAATTATCCTATTTGCTCTGACCTTTGTACCTTTGTTTCCAAAATAGTGTCATCTTCTTTTTGTCTTTCCTTGGTGATTTTTCACTGTATGAGTATTTATTTGCTTGTGATGCACACTGCTTAAGTAGCCTTATTTTTTGCTTGCTAAATGTTTTTAATGCTGTTTGTGTTAATTCTGTCAGGTACTTGAGGTTTATCTGATTTTTGAAGATGAGATTATGCTGTATTGTGTTTCCTAAAATATCTCTAACTTTACTTTTTATAAATATCAAGACATAATAAATGAATACTGAGATCATGTAACTACTAGAAGGTGGCACAACTCCAAGAGCCTAGGTCTGAATCGCAGCTTGCTCACTGTTTGTGTGGGGTTTGCATATTTTGTGTGAAATTTTAAATGCATTAACCTTTTTTATCAAATCCAAACCTTATGCATATTTAGTTATATAACATCTGCAATTTGGCTGGGTACAACTGAATGTGTATATATATATATATATATATATATATATATATATATATATATATATGGGCGGCACGGTCCTCCCTGCGTGGAGTTTGCATGTTCTCCCCGTGTCTGCGTGGGTTTCCTCCGGGTGCTCTGCTCTGCTCAGTCCAAAGATATGCAGGTTAGGTGGATTGGCAATTCTAAATTGGCCCTAGTGTGTGCTTGGTGTGTTTGTGTGTGTCCTGCGGTGGGTTGGCACCCTGCCCAGGATTGGTTCCTGCTTTGTGCCCTGTGTTGGCTGGGATTGGCTCCAGCAGACCCCCGTGACCCTGTGTTCAGATTCAGCGGGTTGGAAAATGGATGGATGGATATATATATATATATATATATATATATATATAATATATATAATATGGGATGGTTCCTGTATTGAACCTGATGCTGCAGGGGAAGGCCTTTGTACCAAAATTGTTTACCCATCCCCTACAGCCCTAAATTGGATTCAGCAGATTCAAAAATCAATGGGAGGAGAGCTGAAACTGCAAACATCCAGTGCTCATATTAGAAAAAGTTTAACAACGTTTGACAGAGGAAATTAGCAAAAAGTACAACTGTTTCATTTACATTTAGAAAGACAATCTTCAAACAAATATGACAAAATTTTAAAGTAGTAATCTGGGATGAAGAATAACGGGATAGATTTAAGAGTCTACATTATACACATTTTCATGTAAAGTTAAGAAATTACTCAAGAAAAGAAACCACATGAGAATATTAAAACTGATCATGGCACCTCAACAGTTAAAAGAAGGAACTAGAGGAAGAACTAAAAGAAAACTAGAGAAGAATATTGCTACAAAATCCAAACTAATCATAAAAGGTTATTTTAATGTTTATTACAGTAAATGAACAACAAAAAGCAGGTGAAGTCTATTAACACCATCAAGAAAGAAAAAACATAGTATATAAAAACAAAAAACAGATACTCTTAATTCAAATTTGCTCATGCTTTCACTTTTGAGGATATATGCAAAATACCAGTATTTACAAACTACATTTAAGGAATACTAAATAATTCTGAGATTGTAGAGAGTAAAGAGCTGCTAGGATTAAAAATAACAGAGCAAATAAATTGTATAAGACAGACAGTAATTCAAAAAAGCTAATGTTTAAATATAGCATATGTCATAATCTTTTGGCTACTTATGATTACCTTTTATTGATTGCATAAGATTATTTTATTTTAATATTTTGCTGCAATGTTTTGGGAAAGTCATCGATCAACCATTTCTTGTTTAGTTTTACATCATAGATGCCATCATTTTATGTGTTTTTGCATTGTCAGTCACATAACACAGGAGGGTCAAATGACATGTTATGTAGTTGCTTCCCACATATACTGTATAAGACAGATGCTTCTTGCTTTCAGTTAAAATACAAACTGGTGGTGAAGAATTGAAGTTATTTCTAGTTTGGGGAGGACTTGAAGAATTGCAAAATATCAAGGAAATTTCTAGAGGCTAGAAATTACTGCCGTGGTAGAGGAATGTCAGGTTTAGACAGTAGGGAGGTTATATTGAACCAACATGCTTAGGTTATTATTAGGACATAAAAATCATTTGAGTGGAACATGAAATATAGCCATCACTTGAGCAAATAATTGAATTTTGAATATTGTTGATTTTTTATATTGACAGTAGGCATTCATTTAAATATATTCAAATATGAGTTAAAAAAGTATACAATCTACATGTATATTCCCATATGATATATATTGTTACTTTGAAATGATTAATTATTCATGTTAATACTACATTTTAAAACAGATGGAACTGGCCCAGCCCTTCATTTTGCCTGTTATTTGCCCCAACTCCTCTTTTCTGTCTTTGTTGCTCTTTAACACTAACTATGCAGTGCAGTCACATAATAAAACAACTCGCAGAAATGAAAACAGTTTAAATGATAACATTAGTCTAACACTGTGTATTTATGGACTTTAGAAAAGTCACTATCTAAGCTCTCCTTGCATTTACTCTTTTGATTCTTGTGCCTTGACCTTAGTTTTGTATTTTTATATTTTTATCTAGTATTGTTCTTGTTTTTAATATTGTGTGTTTGACTGCTGCCTGTTTGATGATCACTCATTAAGATAAAAATAATAACCTATTGCTAGCCATTAAGGGACATACCATCACCCTAAACTTAAATTACAAACACACACACATATACACGTGAAATCTATTGATTTTATGATTACATAATTTAGCCAATAAAAAATGTGCTAGTGGTTGATCCAATTTAGTCAAAAAAATAATTCTGTTATGGATTTTGAGAAAACCAAAGAAGGAATACAAAACAGGTAAAGTAATTAACCCAACCAAAAGAGAAATAAAAAATAAACAGCACAGAAAAAGAATTATGAAGTCTACAGCTTCAGTGTCTAAATGAACAAATCTTTCTGTGTAAAAAAAAATTAAGCTAGAAGAAAAACTTGATGCAAATATATTCCTAAGTACAGTAAATCCAAAAACTAACTGAATAAGTCAAACAAAGATACTGTATAATTTCTCCAAGCAATCTAATTTCTAAACAAACAAAATACTAAGCCAGTTGACAACCCAACAATTCCAAAAACCTTTAAGGATTGCTGAAAAGTAGAAAATGAAAGATGCAAACCACAGAACTAGAATAAAAATGAAAGAACGCCTTTTGTGAACACCCACTGCAGAGCATAAAGTTCCTAGTTTTGAGTCTAAATAAAATATTTCAACTTCGGCAGCTTCTCAATAGAGCATCTGGTGACTAGAATTTGACCATTTGACGTAGTAGGAGTTGCTGATGTAGTAGAGATAGTGTGAGGAGACTGGCCATTGGAAGAAGGTGGCACTCAGTGTTAGTGTGTCAGAGAGAAGGGTGTACAGATTTATTCATAATGGCACTTAGTTTTGTTTTAATTCTCTCTCTTTGCTACTAACTCCAGGGGGTCCAGAGTGAATTCTAAAACTGAACTATTAATTGGTTTGTTGATTCGGTAATGCTCTCTTGAGGGGATGTTACCAACCAAGAATACCACAGAGTAGAAAATCGCACTGGCCATCACAAAGAAGATGACACTTCTCACATTAAAGGAACATTGTCTCCTAAGGAAAAAGAGCTTGGTCTGCACTTTATTATATAGTCCAACCTGACATTAATGTGGACCCCCCCCCCAAGTACTTGTAGGAATGGACCACCTCTAAATCCACCCCTTGAATAGTAACCAGACAGTGAGGCTTTTTTGTGTAGCGAAAGTCAATAACCAGTTCCTTGGTTTTATTAATGATAAGATGCAGACAATTCTCTTTGCACCATGAAACAAACTATTCCATCTAGCTCCTATATTCTTTCTCATCCCCTTCATCAGTACTCCACATAAATTCAAAAAAGTGACATGACCTGGTATTATATTTATAGTCTGGGGTGTACGGAGTAAAGCTCCAGTGCTGTTCACATCTGTTTCAGAAATACAGTCCTTGAGTCTCACAAAGTACAGTCTGCCTGACAGACAGTCCATTGCCCAAAACACCATAGGCTCATCCACCTGCATATCTGTGAGAAAACCTGTTAACAGAGATAGCTGGATGGTATTGAATATAATAATTTAATATATATAATAATATAATCCTCACATGCCTCTCAGTTAGGAGTTCCGGGTTCACTTCCCGGGTCCTCCCTGCATGGAGTTTGCATGTTCTCCCTGTGTCTGCGTGGGTTTCCACCGGGCGCTCCGGTTTCCTCCCACA
Organism: Polypterus bichir lapradei; assembly: GCA_026402145.1. Lineage (NCBI taxonomy): Eukaryota > Metazoa > Chordata > Cladistia > Polypteriformes > Polypteridae > Polypterus > Polypterus bichir. The sequence continues at coordinate 50,384,743 of JANRMT010062791.1, read as the reverse complement.
GTCCAAACACATGCAGGCTAGGTGGATTGGCGATTCTAAATTGGCCCTAGTGTGTGCTTGGTGTGTGGGTGTGGTTGTGTGTGTCCTGCGGTGGGTTGGCACCCTGCCCAGGATTGGTTCCTGCCTTGTGCCCTGTGTTGGCTGGGATTGGTTCCAGTGACCCTGTGTTCGGATTCAGTGGGTTGGGAAATGGATGGATGGATGGATGGATGGATGGATAATCCTCACAGTGCTGCCAGCTTTGTCCAGGTGAGAATAAGCCTTGTGGAGCAGAAACATAACTGCATCCTCCACTCCAATATTTGTCCAATAGGCAAATTGCAGTTTTGTCCAATTAGTCTACCACAAAAGGAATCATACATACCAGATCTACATTCTCTCAAAGGTCTTCATGATGTTAGATGCAAGTGCCACTGGTCTGTAGTCTTTAGGTGAAGAGGTGCCTTCCTTCTTTGGAACAGGAACAAAGCAGGATGTTTTTAACAGCAGTGGCACTTTCTGGAGCCTTAATGACAAACAAAACAGGTGACAGAGGATACCACAAAGTTGGTCAGCACAGGCCTTAAGAATTCAAGGACTCAGTCCATCTGTTCCCGCAGATTTTTCTGTGTGTGGCTTCCTCAGTTGTCTCCTTACGTGGTCTTCAGTTATGGACAATCCACACTGATGGTCAGATGTGGACTTGTCACTGGCAATTCCATTTGATGTGGTAGGAGTTCCTGATGTAGTAGAGATGGTGTGAGGAGACTGGTCATTGGAAGAAGGTGGCATTGGGAAGGATAATCTATTAAAACATTGGTTCAGGGCATTAGCTTTGTCCACATCCCCTTCTAGCATCTGAGCCCTAGATTGGTTGAGTCCAGTAATTATACCCATTCAATTCTAGACATCCTTCATGTTATTCTGAGTTAGGCTGTTTTATATTGTAGCTTTGTAAGCTTCCTTTCCTTCACTCAGCTTTTTCTTTAGCACACGCTATATGTATTTCAGAGCCTCTTTGTCACCAGATTTGAATGCTGTCTTTTTCTCATTCAGGAGACCTTTTAGCTCCTTAGTAATCCAGTTTTTTTTGCTTGGAATGCACAGAAGTTAATATAGTCTGTGATGTGGTGACAGAGTCCCCATTTACATTCTTGCATCAATTCCCTGTCTGTCATTTGGAGGCAGCCATTCAGAGCCATTTCAGTCCCCAATTTCCACTTCCTCACTATTCTGATGGTAACAGGTTACTGTCTAATAAGAGGCTTGTAGCTGGGAATAAGATGAATTAGGTTGTGGTCAGATTTTCCTAAATGAGCCAGTAGATGACACTTCAAGGCATCTGTAGCATTTAAATACAGCAGGTCCAGCTTGTTATTTCCTTGAGTGGAACTGGTCACAAATTGATAGAAATTTGTCTTGTTTCTTCCAAAATCACATTGTTGAAATCACCATATACTGTATTATAAGTGCAGGGTTGAAGCGAGTTATCATTAAAGTGTTGGTGACAGGATGAATCATTTCTGTTGTTGAGTCCCCATTTGCAGAGGTAGGAATACGTGTCTCTCTGACACACTAACAATAAGTACTTTCAGGTAATGATGTAAATTATCTCCTTTGGACATATAATGTGGACAAATTTTGAAAGCCAGAAGTTTAATGTCTGAATTACAAACTAATTTAAACTGTAAATTGCTCCCTTTCACACCATTCATCATCGCATAGCTGATCAGTCCCCCTCCTGTCTTTTTTCCACACTGCACTGGGACTCTGTCTGCTTGAATAAGATGAACTCCGCCTAGCATTTCTACAGCACCAGGTATATCAGGTTTAAGCCAGTTAAGCAGGTTAAAGCACAAAATGCCACTAAACCTGTATGCTCCATGGCCGTCTACAAGCACAGACAGTTTGTCCATCTTATTTGACAAAGATCGAACATTTCTCATTATAATAAATGGTAGACCAGTTCGATCACTTTTTCACCTTCGCTTTTACTCTTGCTCCGGCATGTTGTCCTATCTATTTGTGGACAAACAGCTCCTGTGGTAAAGTGTAACTGAGCTGCTTAGGCACTCACGATCACTGTACAAGTAGCTGATTATGGGAGTATTTAATACACCCCGCTTTAATTTTCTCAGTGTCTTGTGGCCCACCAGGCTGGCATTGCCAGCTGAACCTGACACAGACAAGCATGGGACACAAGTTCAAGGCATACAGGTGTTATTTTTTGCTTGTGGGAAACGCCTTCCCCATTTCCCACATGCACAACACAGTCCAAAACGCAGCACACAAACAATACTCCTTCTCCTCCACTCCTCTGTTCAAGCTTCATCTTCCTCCTCCCGATCCTGAGTGTCCGAGTAGTGGCTGCTGGCTCCTTTTATAATGCACCCGGAAGTGTTCCAGGTGCTTGATTACTCGTTTCCAGCAGCACTTCCAGGTGTGGTGGAAGAACTACCCTAAAGGGCTCAACAGCTCCTGCTGCAGCATCCCCTGGCGGCGCCTGCGGATCACAACAGGGCTGCACCACACTCCAACTCCCATGAAGCCCTGCGGGAGTCTGAGGCACCGCTGCAAACCAGGGGGGTTGCCATCAATAATGTTCTGGCCACGCTTGTTCCCCTGGTTCTCCCAGCGTGGAGGCATTCCAGCCAGGCAAGAGACACTTCGGGTCCTCTTTGCAACTCCATCCAAGTTTACAGCCCTTTTCAAGTGCAGTCATAACAAGCTGGTGCCTGGGTCTGCATGCATTGCAGTTCGTCTGTAAATTTAAAGTCCACTTAAAATCTATTTATGCGATTTCTAGTGGCTACTATCAGTGACAAGGCAGAAGCCAGATCAATTCTAACTTTAAATAAGACTAGTAACTAGTTAATAAGTTCAGAAAAAAAACAGTGAGAAATATTGAGCTTCTGTAAAAAGGCTGCTGCTTGCACAGCACCCAGAAGTAACAAGGCATATGGTTTTAAGTCTGTTATTTCAATTACTCTGTTGTTTTACGGTCATTTTTAGTAAACAACATTAACTACTGCCGTGTCTCTCTTTTCATATCAGCGTGTTCAGATCTGCACGAGCAATGCGTGCACTTCCCAAGCTACTGCACCACACTTCAGTCCCACAGCTCAGCTTCTTCTACAGAAAACCAACAGTAAGGACCTGTGCTGTGCTTACATGTTGCCACTAACAACCTTTTGCCAGTCAGGTATTTCTTCAAAATGATTAGGAGGCAACTATGGTTTCAGAAAATGTTGTAATTTTTTTTCTCAACTTCTTCACACATTATTTCACTTGGTGACCTCAATTTTAACAATTACAAATGGAATTGTTACCCTTTTACATCACAAAACATATTTCAGTAATGAATTATTTTTGATATATCAGTTTATAAAAGCACATTTACAAAAGACGCAGGTGTTGAAGGGATTTGGCTTACAAGCACTTTTGATTCTGACTTTGTCAAAAAAATGTAGCAGTGTAGAGTCACAGCATAACTTGTACATGAAGAAAACATGGCAGGGCTTGTCTGATTCTAAATTGGCGACTTCATTTTTTTTTTTTTTCTTTTCATCAAATGTATGTAACACTTACTGTGTTTATCCAAATTTGCAGTAAATATGACACCATTAAAACATTTCAGAGTATTATTAAGCCAATTGCTGATTACTTGTTTATATTGTTTCATTTTAGTCAAGAGTCCAGTAGCATTAATTTAGAGCATGGTTAAGGTTATTAATGTAAGCAAACATACCAATTTTATGTTTCAATTTAAAAACAAAATTATGTAATGATGATGTATTAAAATATTTCCTTTTCTGTGTTTGGTTTTCTGCCATTGTGTTACATGACCTGTTTCTAACAGTATAAGCAATATTGCTACCAATCGAAGTAATCATCTGAAAAGAAGTCTTTGCATTTGTGCTTTCCTTGTGTTTGTGTATTAATTGTGTATTAATTAGTTTAAACAGCATTTTGAAGCCCTCCTTCTGAATGCAATATTAAACTGTCTCTGAATCACCTTATTATTGATAGAATATCTGATGAGCTCCGCAGCCATATTAAAATAAAAGGTAGAAATAAAAAATATGGGAAAACTCTGCTGTAATCATTCTGAATGTAAACTTAATGTGTTTGGAAGTCCAGAGAACAAAAATAATGTAGCTTTTCCACTGCATTTTATAATTTATTTTTGTTCATGTTGATTATATCGAGGATATGTTGTTGTTAACGTTACTGTGCAATAATACGTAAAACAAATGGAAGCTTTCAACCCTTCAATGCTAAAATTTTAAGCTTGTTTAGTTATAATGTAAACAGTTAATCATGCTTATTTATGTTTGTTACAAATAATGTAACACAGCTGTTTCTTATGTGATTTTTTTATATAATACTTCACCAAAACAAATTTGAATATGAAAGATAACATGCACATAATGGGTTCTTTAAAATAACCTAAAAGAAAAGTACATAATTAAGATAATGCTGGATGGTCTCGCTACGAGTCAAATCACTTCTCTGTCCCAATATCTCAATATCATTCTTGATTTTAACCATTATATGTATTCCTCAGAGAGTCAATTATGTTTAAATCTGCTGTCATATTGAAATTCACAGTGCATACTCTGTTTAGTTAACCAAAATATTTGATAATTTAAACGAGGCTGACAGCCATTTTTCGAATACATAAAAGGTTAGACTTGAATTTAAACATAAAGTTAAATCACTGATGCCATATATAAAATATCTATACTTTGCAGCTCCTTGTCACCTGAAAAATCTGTAACTTGTTAAACATTCAAAGAAGTACAATTTAACACGGCAAAGTGCATATCAGCAATTGAATTCCTTCTCTGATGGAGAGAGTGGTACGGCCGGCAAAGGGTGGAATGCACTGAAAAAAACATGGATCTAAATCTGTTTTCTTATCTTCAAAGAGGTTAAAAACTATGAAATATATGGTTGTAATTCAAAATTGCACATCATATTTCAAAAATGAGCTATAGAGTGTAGGATTTTTTTTGTTACTGTGCTGTTTAAATGACTTCAAATGAGACCTCTTTGAAAGCTTGCGCTCTCACAGTTTATATCAGATTTAAGAGGGATGTGTAAGCTTAGAAAATTCAATAATCAGGACTCAGGTGTAAAACAGCAACAGAGCAAAACTTGGCAGTTGTGCTTCACAGGCAAAGAGCACTCACTCAGGCAGACTTGGTTTAGTCGAATTCAATCAAATCATCTTCAGAATCCTCGGCTCCTGTGCAGTCTGCTAAGTTCTGAAAGAAAGAGAGAGGAAGGTCTGTAGGAATGAGTACTCTTCGTGGGCACAACAGAGAAGTGGCTAGCAGAAATATGAAGAAACGTCACTTAAAGGTTTTATTTATCTTGAGGTCTTCAAATTTCTGGGACTTCAAAATTTGTTTGCAATCACATTTAGCAAAGCTAAAGTTTCGTAGTTGCTTCAGGAACATATGAAGACAAGAACAGTTGGATAAATTAGCAGAAGCTGACTTAAGAGAAATTGCAGTTATTAGTTTAATAGTCTGCTTTCATCAGCAGACAAATTGGAAATAAACCATGACATTAATGGCTACTTTAAGCTCCCTGGGGGAAAAAACAAAAGTAGTGAGCAAAAGGTAGGATTCTATACAAGAAGACAGTATAAAGTTACAGTAGTATCTCTCCCTTTGCCAAATTAGTTATATGTCACTAATTAGTCACAATCAGTAGAAATAATAATAAGTAAAAACATCAGCATCAATGTCAAAACAAAATAGTATTAATTTGTACTAGGCATCTTGATTTTTTATGTTTGTTTACATCTTGCCTGAAGAAGAGGCCTGAGTTGCCTTGAAAGCTGCATATTGTAATCTTTTTAGCCAATAAAAGGGGTCATTTTGCTTGACTTCTCACTACACTCATATTGGCTAACACAGTACAACACCCTAGTACTACAGACATACAAGACACTGAAATGTACCGCTACTACATGGAATTGAAGACCCGGTGGAAGAAACTGGCACACGTGGACAGCGACATCTTCTTAACGAAGATTACATCTTGCCTGAAGAAGGGGTCTGAGTTGCCTCGAAAGCTTGCATATTGTAATCTTTTTATTTAGCCAATAAAAGGTGTCATTTTGCTTGACTTCAGTGAGTCAGTCTGCAGTAATTCTTAACCTTTTTTTGAGTCACAACCCCTTTCAGAATCTGATAAAAGCTATGGACTCCCTTCCCCAGAAATATTCACATAAACACAACTTTGCAATGAATATAATGTACTTTATTTATCGAGACTTGATTGTCTCATACATATATGACATACACAAAGTATTATTAAACTTTAAAGTAAACAATCTAAAAAAAACACTTTTTTATGCAAAAAGTAATGGCCATTCATTATAATTATGAAATACAGATCTACCACTACTATGTTTTCTACTACCATTACTAATACTACATCTACTCTAAACCAACAGTACTGGGCTGTATAATGAATATAAATGTTAATTTTTATCTGACCTCTGCAGGCCCCCTGAAACCCATCCATGGACCCCCTAGGGGTCCACAAACCTCAGGTTAAAATCCCCTGGTTTTAAGGGTATGTTTGGAGTTAATTGCAATGCTATTTTGAAGATAATGGGTCCCCTTTACTCTTTTTCCTGAGATGTATATGTTGAAAAAGCTTGAATTAGTTAAATGTTGCTTCCTCGAATGCATTCAGAAAGTGAAATGTAAAAATATGAGATTTACAACCCCAGATATTTAACTACTCAATATCAAAAAAATCCTCATCATTCTAGAACAACACCCTTATACTTGTAATCCAGTTTAGGTTTAAGTGCACTTTCAAAGTGTGAGGATTTCAGAGAAGCTGTTTGTGAGTTTTCTTCCATTTTCACTTTTTTGTTCCTTCCTTGTTTGGTTTCAGATCTTTTATTTATTTGTCCTATACTATGAATATAGGATGTCATGCTTTGTCTTTCATTACTGCAGAAGCTATGTTATACCAACCAAGTGTGTTTGCTTTTCCCGTTCTCTGGTTGATCTGGCAGTATTATCATGCCTATTCCGGACTTGGCATTTCTAGAGGTCATCCAGTCTTTTTGTGTGACAGTCATTCAATTTTCTGTACGATAGTGCAGGTTTTGTTAAGCTATGCAACGCACCAGGAGATGACAGTAGGTGCTTTGTTCCTTGTTTGTTTATCTGTCATATGTGACACACTGGTGATGGCATGCCTCACTATAACTCTCCTTTTCGTTTTACATATATGTGCATTCTGTGGTCATTAGTCAACCAGCAGTGTGTACATCCCATGTTTTACAGATGGGAATGGCAGTTTTTTAAAGGCTGTTGTCTTTGTTGTTGATTTTTCTGTGCAGTTGACCTACAGTCAGATACCTACGAAATTCTTACACAGATTTATTTGATTTACATAGCTTTCTAATATGGTCGTGTAGCAGCAATCTTGTTTAGTGAAAAGCTTTCCTGATTCTGACCCTGGCAAGTTCCTAATAGTGATTGATGTTTCTTCACCTATTAAGGTATTCTGTAGTTTATTTCTGAATTTGTGGTTTAGACTTATGAATTGTTAAAGCCAGAGTTCTGGTTCTTCCTTGTTCAAAAATAAATAATGTCTAGAGTTTTAGCATCAACATCCCATGACTTTTGCTTTACAATTCTGGTCTATATCACAATTAAAAAGCAACGTCAATGATGCAGCAGGTTAAAAAGAAGAAAAAAAAAGAAAACCCGACAGTAAAGTTGCCTTAAACTAATATTTATGCTCATTTCTCTACTCCTTGTATGTTACTACCAGTAATATTTTTAATTAAGAATCCATAAGGCACTTTGGAGTGGTTTCTGTGCTCCTCTTGATGTGCTGGTGGTAGGTGTTATACAGGTATGCAGAAGATAGCTCTAATTAGGTGTTATCAAGTTTACTCATCTTTGCACTCTAGTCACACTTCTCCCAAGTCATCCACATCAATACCAATAATCCTGGCAAGATCACTGGCATTGATAAATCCTTGATTTTGTTCAGGAACCGTTTGGTAATGACAATGGATGTAAGCATCGTAACAAACTGGAGCACCATCTGCATTTTTTGTAATGGAAAAATGGCTGCTGTTCTGTCTTGTGTCTCTGGTTTACTTAATAAATACTAGAAAAGTCTTGAAGCAGATGAAAATGTTCATAAGTAAGACAGTAACACTGCTACAAGACTTGTCAAGAAAAGAATTTACATCTGTGCTCCACTTCCGGCTACAACCTAATTGAACACTTTTGTTCCCCTTTCCCATTTTTCAATTGTTAATTATGTTTTGCTTACTTTGTAGCCAAAAGATACAGACTTTCTACTTCTTCATGGAAAATAAAAGACCTTGCCTATCAGTGCTTGTTGCAGTGGCATTAGTTGTTTCCTACTTAGTCTAATCCTAGCTCCTTTGTAAGTGCTGGTCTCTCAGTAACCTTTTGTTTTATGTTTTCAAATTTTGGATTTCATTTTGTTTTGTTTTTGCCTCCATACTCCATCCAAATGTAATTTTTACTTTTGTTGAGTAATTCTGCTTTTTTTCCTAATCATTATCTTTAAGGATTTAATTTTTGGCTTCTTATATTTGGTGTTTTTGCTTGGAGCTCCTGTGTCAATTATCCTTAGTTCTAATTTACTACAGTTGGTTGGCTATTCAAAAATATTATCGTATTTACTCGTGTACCACGCGCCCTCGTATAAAACACACACCCTAATTTTTACAAAGAAAATCGGGGAAATCATTTTGCCCCGTGTACGACACGCGTTGTGATTGTATAGGAAGCATTTGAGAGAGAGCACGAGAGCGCAAGAAAGCGAGAGAGAGAGCGCGAGTATGCGAACAAGCGAGCGAGAGAGAGAGCGCGAGTGAGAGACAGAGAGAGAGAGAGAGAGAGAGAGAGAGAGAGAGCGCGAGCGAGTGAGCCCAAGCAGAAGAAGTAAACATTACAGAATTACATTTCCTTGTGTATGATGCGCACCTGATTTTCTAATGCTAATTTTCGGGAAAAAATGTGCACATGATACACGCGTACATACGGTATTTTGTTTTATTATATTTTGCTGTTGTTTTCTTTAACAATTACCTAATATTGTTTCATTATCTTTAAGTAGGTTGATTATAAAATGATTAAATTATTGGTTGATTAAACAATTGCAAGAAATCAATTTGGTTAAGCTTCAGTTTAGTGAAACATTTTCCAGTTTGTCTATTCCTTTGGGGGGAAAAAGTATTACAATATCACATTAATAAACATTATTCCACATTCCAGTATATGCAGTAAGCAAATTTGTTGGTGTCTTGTAAAGTCTTAATCTGTAGCACTAAGTTGTTCTTGGCCAGATGTTCAAAGCAGAGGTTAATGCCAACTGGCATACTGTATAACCATTGAGGCTGCTTCAGCATGGAAATCTTATGATGTTCACTGGAGCTGTTTAATCAAACTATAGGTGTTTTCCCACCGCACAAACATTTTTCAGGACTTTTTAGAAACTCTGGAACTTGTGTAGCATTCCCACTGCAGGAACTCAGGCCATGTGTCGTTCCTACTAGGTAATTCCTGGTACTTTCCGTAGCTTGTACTGTAGGGTATGTATTTTTCGTTGAACCAGGAACTATTGAGAGAGGGGCTCAGGCAGTGAATTGTGCTGATTGGCTGACCACAAGAACTGTTGCCTTCTTACAAATCTGTTAATAGAGTAGTTTGAATTTTGGTTAAGATGGAGCACCACACCGTATTGAAGCAATAATCTACCCTGTGAAGTCGTGATCACTTAGAAGCACTAAGACTTCTTCATGAACTCCTATTCATGACAAACGTTACACAACATTACTCATATTTTGCATAACAGTTACAGTTCTTGTTGTGTGGTGCAGATGAAACACATGAAAATGGCCAAGGACCACAATTGGTTCTGGGCCTACATCATACAGGAGCTCATTGGTTCCTGAAAACAAACATCCTGCGATGGGAAATAGTATGTTAATCTATAGCTATGTTATAATAAAAAGTAACCTGACACCACTTATAACCGCAATGTCAAAGGCTTCTAGCTTCAGGATTGTCATTTGATGTGGAACTATATGACAGAGTTTGGTAAAAAAAAAAAATGATAAAGAATTGCCTGGCTGGATCTAGCCCTTCTAAATCTAGTCACCAGGTACTTCTGCTATCTTGAGTGATGTTGAAACATATTTGTGAACTATTCTTTTAGTTTTCTGGCTTTGAATCTATGGGACTCTTACAATGTGTTAAACAAAATTAATCTTTAAATTGTTTTAAAGTAGCTCTGCCATTCATCAGCTTTAAAATGAGAATTTTTAAAACTGTTACTTTAAAACCATCATGCACCATTTAACTTGGTTTTTATGCAGTTCTCATCCCACCTTAATCCTATAAAAAATCTTAATTACAGTATAAAATGAAAATTTTCTCAAATTACTTTTCAAATCTCAGAGAAATAGTACTGTGGATGAAAGTCTCCAAGTAACTATTGCCAAGTATAGTCATTTTATTCAAGAAAAACAACACCTGGATGTCCTTTACTGCTTTAGACTTCAAATACGTGCTCAAGCATTTCCTTCACCAGGCTTTGTCCTCTTTTTTTTACGGCTTAAACAGATCAGGCCGCTCCATCAGTCAGACAGTCATTCTTTTATTGAATATAGTGCCATCAATAGGATCCTATACAAAGCAAACACAATTATAGTACAGGTACAATACAATAGTGAATAAAAAACTTTGTAAACAACAGAATCTCAAGAAGTACAGTAAAAAATTGTAGTTGCTGTTTCACAGAGCCTTCAGACTCAGATTTATATAAGATAAACAGAGCAGAGAGGTTCTCTGGAGTGTTAAATCTGACAGCTTTGTAAGGAAATCCACAAAGGTTTTATAGATCATTCTGCATCTGACAGGAAGCCAGTATATTTCTGAGTCAAATGTTGTCCATTCTGTACACTATGACCTGCTTTTTAAACTTTTGGTACCGTGAAGGAACACCATTAAGCAGGTAATTATACCAATTTGAATTGATTCAATAAAGCACTTGAGCATCAGTCAAGGACAGGCAGAAGAAATCTGTCCAAAGTATATAATCAGAAGAGTGACCGCAGGAGCAATGTGTATAGCCTAATTCAGGTGAAGTACTGTATATCACTAAGGTGTTTTAAAAGTCATTATCCAAAAAAAAAATCTGCCATGCTTTACATTTCAATGTCTGTTCTGGTGAATGGAAGGGCTGCAGCCTGGAAAGGGTAGTAGTAGTAGTAGTTTATTTATATATTTCACAGACAAAAGGTCACAGAGCGCTACAGCAAATACAGTACAAATACAACAGTTAAAACAAAACCAATAAAAACAATAATTAAACAAACTGGAACTATTCAGCACTGATTAAAAGCTTGTTTAAACAGAAATGTTTTTAGTTGTTTTTTAAAAGAATCAACAGACTCGACTCCACACAGACCACAAGGCAGGCTATTCCATAGTCTTGGTGCCACAGACTGAAAAGCATGATCCCCACAGGTTTTTAGCCGAGTGCGTGGGACAATGAGAAGGCCCTGTTGCCCAGATCTGAGAGTCCGACAAGCTGTATGGCATTGGAGCAGGCTGGTTAGGTACTCAGGAGCTTGTCCATGCAAGTGAGATATGACAGGGACAAAGCCCGGCAAGAAGGGAAAGAACTGAAGAATAGTATATGTTCTCCTGCCAAGAGCAGAAGAAGGGTCCGGTCAGGAGACCATATGCTTGTAGGTGTATCAGGTCATTGAGCCTGAGGCAGCATGGGTGGAAACAGGTAATATTCTCTTCAGATATTAGAAGACAGCCTAACTTGCTATCTCCTTAGATGTTCAGCTCTCATATATAGTCAATTTTTAAACCACATACTGGTCATGACATTGACCTGCATCCAGCCCAGGTCCTCCAACTTGTAGGGAAAACTTGGGGGTTGGTGGCATGACTGGCACTCCAGCCACTGTAAACAAAAAAAAAAAACCTCACCAATGTGTTGCTGATGGCTGCACTCGGGGCACAATCTTGGTGGTTTATAGTGTGGTTGGTGCAGCAAAGAGCTAAATCCCAAACAGTGAGGGTGTGAATTTGTAATCAAAGATGAACACCACATTTGGTGCCAGAGAAGTACTTTGTGGTGGAGCATATTCCATTAGCCAATTATAAATTGGTGCGTAGACCAAGAGAGTTTTGGGGCCCACCATGTCATAAGTAAAACTAAAAACCACACAATAGGTGAACCAGCAAGCTCGGAGATTATTTGGAAAGCCAGTAATGATAGATGACTTTAAGTAATACATTTGTATCCTTTGTTTGTCATTTTTTTCCATCTACATCATGTTTAGCTCTTCTTGTGGTCCCTTTCCATAAAGTCTTATCTTTTTCTTCTTCACGTTGATCTTCTCTGTACTTTTTGCCTACAGCATTGTGTTTATCAGTCTTTGCAATCTTTCTTCCGTCAGTCAGTAAGACATAGTCATACAGTATGTAAACTGTGTTTTTCTACATTTTTGTTTCTACTATTATTGTTATCTCCCTATGCAGGCTCTCTGATTATGGCCCACATCAGATACAATACGCTTGGCCACCCAGATATCTGACTTTGTTTATGTTCTGAATACTTTCACATCACTATCAACAAGTCAACTCTAATGGAGCTTTGCCTTAAGGAGCAGGGCATCAGCTCTCCTTTTCTTGGCCCTGGCTCTTGTGATAGTGAAACAACCTAAACAGGCGAATTAGAATGGCTAAATCCATATTCAGTTTTAAAAATAGGGTGTGGTGATTAGTTTATTTTATGCTGTATTTTACTAGTCATGACTATTAAACTTGTTAATTCTTTGTTTTACCAATGATATTCATATTTTTGATGTGTAACAATTTTCATATTTGTAAGCTTTGTTTTTATCAATGTGCCTTTATGGATACCCTGCATGCTAGCCACCTTAATTAAAGGATAAGTGTCTTTGTATCCATCCTGTTGATATGTTTCAGTCATTCCAACATATGGCACATCACAAACATATGTAGCAATAAAATGTCTTGCATTTGTAATTCCAACTGATGATGTATCACAAACATTAACACTGCTTTTACAAATCACATACCAAATGGCATATGACAGAGACATATACTGTACGTTGTTTTTTGTCATTCCAACAGATGGCGCATCACAGGCATTTGTAGTAATACATTTTATTACTGCAAATGTTTGTGATGCAACATCTGTTGAAATTAAAAATTCAATGCATTTTATCACTACCTGCATTACAAAACACATTCCAATAAATAGTGCACTGCAAATGTTAATGCTGTGGATTACGTTCATTACTTAGATTTCAACACATCTTAGATGGGTAGGACAGCTAGTAACTTTTTACAAAAAGAATTTGCTAAATAAATAAATGTAAATGTTAAATAATCCAAGTATCTGTGCTTTACAATATTCCTAGTTTTTCAAGATGCTTGATTCCCTAAGCCATTTTGTTTGTTGTGCTTATAATTTAATAGTGAGCTTTCAGTCACTTCAGTCCAATCATTTTTTTTCATTTCTGAAATCCAAATTTATTTGTAAATTCAAAAAACATATGAACTGTCTTCTGCTGAAACATTGTGCTGATGAGGTAGTTTATGTGTAATCCTGACATTTTATGACATCTGGTTGAATAGAAAAAATGTGTCACTACACTTTCAATCATTTAGTTGTTTATTATAAAAAGGGAGCATTGGAGACAACAGGTGATTATACTATAGGTCTTGGAGGGCAAAGTGGGCATTGCTCCATTTTTCTACTGTTTCAGTGGCATAATAGGCGTTTGAGAAGCGAAGACTGGAGCTAAGAAGTACTTCTTTAAGCAAAGAATTGTGGGATCCTAGAACAAACTGCTGAGAAATGTAGTTAATGCAGATATCTTGACAACCTCTAAGAAACATCTGGATGAGGCATTGGGATATCCTAGGTATTAGCTAATCAAAAAAGCTTGGTAGACTAAATGGCCTCTTCCTGTTTGTAAAATCTGGTATGTTCTTAAATTTTCTGCTAAAAATCAGACTTGACAGATTTGCAGAAAGGCAGCTGCTTCCTCACCTGCATTCTTAAAGGAAACAAAATTTAGTTACAGAACTGTCATGCAGCTGTACTGTAAGCCAACATCTGATCAGCTTGCTTTCTGAATATAAACATGTGTTGTTCAAAGCTGAACTGACTCTACTTAAAGCTGTTGGTGTTTGATACACCAGAACACCTCTGAACACCCTGTAAGATGGAGTTCACTAGCTCTATGATTCAGTCCTCTGACTTTTAGCTTCTGTGAATGTGACTAAACCTAACATAAATAAGCTTTAATTCAAGAAAAGGCTTACAGGACCTAAGCTCTTGTGCTGGAAAGATGTACATGGAAAAAACCCAACACTCAAAGGGAGCTAAGGAAATCGTGACCACACCAAGGAGAAAAGACTACCTGGCAAAGAAAATGATGCAATCTACCATATAAAGAAAGTTATTCACATGAATTTGGAACCATGGATCACTTGACTCAGGCGCCGCCATGAGTGGCAGCCTTTCCAGCAGCTCCGTGTATGACTTTATTTTTCTACCTTTTTCTCTATTTTACTGTTTTACTGATCACTCTTATCACTTTCTTTTATGTGGACTTGTTCCCTGGACACTTTTTACTACTTGGACATGGATTTTTACACGCCGAGACTCATCTATTCAAGTAGTCAACTTCAAGCACTGAGAACAAATGCCCTTGCCGGTGTGGTTCCCTATTTACCTGACGAGGTAAGAAGGCGGTATTGTGACAGCAGAGCAGGAGCTAAGGTAAAAGCGAAGCAACTTGTGAGAAAGTGCGTTACAAGCCTTCGGTGCCTTCTGTGATCCTGGGAAATGTGAACTCACTACCAAATAAGATCGATGAAATGGCCGTGCTGGTGAAAAATGTCAGGACCTACAGAGAATGCAGTTTGTTGTGTTTTTGTGAAACGTGGCTAACAACTACCATCCCAGATGCTAACTTGGAGCTACCTGGGTTTAGCATAGTTAGAGCGGACAGAGACGCAAATACCTGCGGGAAGCGGAAAAGAGGGGGACTGGCTCTCTATGTAAATGCAAGGTGGTTCAACTCTGGACATGTAAACGTCAAAATCTCCCCTTGCTGCAGGGACATCGAACTATTGGCCGTAAGTCTGCATCCCTATTACTTGCCCAGAGAGTTTGGACACGTCATTGTTGTTATTGTTTACATCCCTCCTCGGGCGGACATGGAGATAGCAGGTGACATCATCCATTCCGCTGTTGCTAAATTACAAACACAGTACCCTGAGGCATTTGTGCTAATCGCTGGAGACTTTAACCATGTGACACTGGACAAAATATCACCTGCCTTCTCCCAGTATGTGGATTGTAACACCTTGGGAAATAGGACTATTGACCTACTGTATGCAAATGTTAAAGATGCACACAGCGCCACCCCGCTGCCTACGCTTGGGAAAGCAGATCATAACCTGGTTCTGCTTCAGCCTCACTACAAACCAAGAGTGAGGGAACTACCTACATCCACACGCTCATTCAGGAAGTGGTCCCCTGAGGCAGAGCAGGCTCTGAGAGACTGCTTTGGAACTACGGACTGGGATATCCTGCAGGGATCGTATCGTATCATATTTCAATACGATTCAGAGTCCTGCCACGTGCAAAACTTCACTGATGACACTGCTATTGTGGGCTGCATCAGGAGTGGGTAGGAGGAGTATAGGAAGCTAATCAAAGACTTTGTTAAATGGTGTGACCTATAAATATTTGGGAGTGCAGCTGGATGATAAATTGGACTGGACTGCCAATACTGATGCTCTGTGTAAGAAAGGTCAGAGCCGAGTATACTTCCTTAGAAGGTTGGCGTCCTTCAACATATGTAATAAGATGCTGTAGATGTTCTACCAGATGGTTGTGGTGAGTGCCCTTTGTGTGTGCTGGGGAGGCAGCATAAAGATGGACGCCTCACACTTGGACAAACTTGTTAGGAAGGCAGGCTCTATTGTAGGAATGAAGCTGGACAGTTTAACATCTGTGGCAGAGCGACGGGCGCTAAGCAAGCTCCTGTCAATCATGAAGAATTCACTGCATCCACTGAACAGTGTCATCTTCAGGCATAGGAGTAGCTTCAGTGACAGACTGCTGTCACTGTCCTGCTCTACTGACAGACTGAGGAGATTGTTCCTCCCCCACACTATGCAACTCTTCAGTTCCACCCGGGGGGGGGTAAACGCTAACATTATTCAAAGTTATTATCTGTTTTTACATGTATTGTTATTACTCTTTAATTTTTTTTTGTATCAGTATACTGCTGCTGGATTATGTGAATTTCCCCTTGGGATTAATAAAGTATCTACCGTATCTATCTATCTAGTGAGAACATTGAGGAGGTTGTTGAATGCACTACTGACTACATCAACTTCTGTATGGACATTGTAGTTCCAGTAAGAACATTACACTGCTATGCTAACAACAAGCCATGGATTACAAGTGACATCAAGGGCCTTTTGAACCAGAAGAAGAGGGCTTTTAAAGGCAGTGATCAGCATGAGCTCATGCGCGTGCAGAAGGAACTCCGAGTCCAGCTCAGGGCGGTGAAGGAGCAGTACAGGAGAAATCTGGAGCAGAAGTTGCAGAATAACAGCATGAAGGAAGTGTGGGATGGGATGAAGATCATCCCTGGCTGCAGCTCGAAGCGGGGTGCCACCATCGAGAGAGATGTGGAGAGAGCAAACCAAATGAACAACTTCTTTAACAGGTTTGACCACCCTAACCCACTCTCACCTCAGAGTACTGCACCCTCCACCTGTCCTTCTGCTGATACCAGCATAGAAGAGACATCCCCACCCACAATTACAGCAGCCCAGGTGAGCAGAGAGCTGAGGAGACTTCGTGCCAGCAAAGCAGTGCGTCCAGATAGAGTATCGCCATGACTGCTGAAGGCCTGTGCGCTAGAGCTGGGGAGTCCTCTACAGCGCTTCTTCAACCTGAGCCTGGAACAGGGGAGAGTCCCAAGGCTTTGGAAAACATCTTGCCTCACCCCAGTCCCAAAGGTATCACGTCCTAGTGAGCTGAATGACTTCCGGCCTGTCACTCTGATGTCACATGTGATGAAGACCATGGAGCGGCTACTGCTTCACCACCTGAGGCCACAGGTCTGCCATGCCCTTGACCCTCTGCATTTCGCATACCAGGAGAAGGTGGGAGCAGAGGATGCCATCATCTATATGCTACACCGATCCCTCTCCCACTTGGACAGAGGCAGTGATGCTGTAAAAATTATGTTTCTGGACTTCTCTAGCGACTTCAACACCATTCAACCTCTGCTCCATTCAACCAGATCTCCTGACAGACTGAGGAGATCGTTCCTCCCCCACATTATGCGACTCTTCAATTCCACCTGTGGGGGTAAACGTTAACATTATACAAAGTTATTGTCTGTTTTACCTGCATTTTTATCACTCTTTAATTTAATATTGGTTTTTATCAGTATGCTGCTGCTGGAGTATGTGAATTTCCCCTTGGGAAATTCTATCTATCTATCTATCTATCTATCTATCTATCTATCTATCTATCT
>JANRMT010062791.1:50352599-50367101 GCA_026402145.1 Polypterus bichir lapradei | reverse complement strand
TCTATCTATCTATCTATCTATCTATCTATCTATCTATCTATCTATCTATCTATCTATCTATTCTAGCCAGCTTCAGAAATCATCTTTAAAGAGTCATTATCCCAAAACTGCATTAACTGTGCCAAGATGAATTATAAGTCAAAGTAAAGAGCCTGCTAAGGAAGGACCTGGTTTCACGTGTTTATTTGTCACTTTGTAACAAACTAATGAATAACTGTGTCAGGTAAAGTTCTGGCCTTTTTAAAATTAGGAGACGAGTCTCAAGTTGCAGCCTATCATTTTAGCTCTGTAACACATGGTTGTGCATCAGAGTAAGGGTGATCTCACACTAACACTCCAAATGTGACATACTAAAAAAAAGCTTATAAAATCGTAAAACTCCTGAAAACCTCAAAGAAACTACAGCCTAATAAAAGAATGTTCTGTGTCCATATGTTTTTGTTTTGCATGCTGTCTTTTATATCAACATATGTAACCAATTAAACCAATCACCTAAACTCTACCTATAATCTGTTTATTAATATACAGTAAGTACACTAGTATATTTTAATGAAAGCACTTCACTGGCTTCCTTAGGGTGTGGTTGGGTTGTGTGTTTGTGTGTTTGCTCTGTCATGGATTGGCACCCTGACCAGGGTTTGTTCCTGTTTTGTACCCTACGCTGGCTGGGATAGGCTCCAGCATCCTGCACAACCTTGTTCAGGACTAAGCAAGTTACAAAATGACTCACTGACTTCAGTGGCCTTCATATAAATCTAATGTAACCTCCACCTATTGAGAATGGTAAGAATAATAAAACACAGAAAATATGTATACAAATATAAGTATTGTGACAGATGACTGGGGATCTTGCCCCATTGGGACGCCTGGAGAAGCAAGGGACCGGGAGAGGGGCAATTCCTTCCCCAGGATGCAAGATGGTTTGGCGGATTGCATTAGGGCCACGGAGCTTGGAAGCTCAACCCTGTGTGGATCCGTGGCCACCTCCAGGGGGTGCCTGGATAGTTCTGGAGACATGGACTGCAACAGTGCTGCTGGAACAGAAGCAGGGTGCCCATGCAGCAGTTCTGCCACACCAGGAAGTGCTGCAGGAAGGTCATCAGGAAGCACCTGGAGCACATTTGGGTGTGTTTATAAAAGGGGCTGCCTCGCTCTATTCGAGGAGCCGGAGTCAGGAGGAAGAGGGCAGAGCCTGTGAGGAGAGGAGTAGAGGCGGCAGAAGAATAGAGAGAAAGTAAAGTAAAGGAAAGAAGGGACTGTGAGCAACTTGTGGCTGTTTAATGCATCATGTGGTGTTGTAAAAGCAAAAAAACAAATATTAAATGTGTGTGTATTTGGACATCTATTGTCTCTCTGTGTGTTCAAGAGCTGAAACTCCACTATATATATATATATATATATATATATATATATATATATATTGTAAGATATGGCCGGCTATGTATCCCGGCCAATACCCCCAAGCCGCCAGGTGGAGCCCTCCTTGCAGCATGGAGGTCCCCAGAAGACCAGCAGGGCATCATGGACAATGGAGTTTTTATGCACCGCCCTGCTGGATGCCATGGGGGCCACGAGAGGGAGCTGCAGGGAGGACCGAAGAGTTCTTCGTGCCCTATGACCCGGAAGTTCGTCATAGGAAGAGCGACGGGCTTCCGGGGTGAGAAAAAACATTGTTTACCCTGACCCGGAAGGAATAAGGATTTGTGGACTGTTGGGCAGAAACACTTCCGGGTCAGGAGATATAAAAGGACTGTGGGAGCTCCCAGACGGCGAGCTGAGTTGGGAGGCAGGGTGGCTAAGCGTCTGGGAGTGGAGGATTGGTTTATTATTTGTGATTGTTATTGAGAATTGTGGAGAGGAGCGTGCTTTGTGCACTTTATTATTATAATAAATAATTATTTGGACTTTTATCTGGTGTCTGACGTGTAGTCTGAGGATACAAGGGTGCGAGCGAACCCTAATTCTGTCACAATATATATATATATATATATATATATATATATATATATTATACTTCTGACTTTGAGTTTACATATTCCATTATGTTCAATTGTAAGTCTCCACATTTTTGATTTCTTAACCTGTGTGTTTATCTTATTAATATTCCACTTCAGTAATTATTTACATTGTTTGGTACTTGAATTAATTGGTTGCATTATTGCATTTTAAGCAGCAGTTTGAGAGTTGCCTTTAATCTGTGACAAATCATAGCACCCATGCTATTGTAATTTGTTTCCTTTTTGTCTTTATTGTTCACTTAATGATCAAGTCTTCTGTACCCTATACCTTTTCATACAATACATTTCTTCAGGTAAATATACAAATTAATATTTTTGTACAATCTCAGTTTCTAGCTTTTTTCCTGTTAAAACAAGTCTTCTAGGTTTGGTGTTATTTTCGAATAGTTTCCCAATGTATGCCTTCCATCTGTTTTTCAATGTCTTTTGTGTTCCTTAGGAATACTCCAATTTTATTGTTCAGCAATTCTGCATATTTAGAACTATTTTGTTGTTCTATTTCAGTTCATGTTTGCCATTATGTATTACATCTATTTTTGCCTTGCCATGTTAATGATGAGAGATTAGTGTTTTGTGCTTCTCTGATGACTTCTTTCTAATTATTCTAAACATATTCACTGAAAAATGTCCCATCTTGCCTTCAACCAAATTTAATTTGTTTGCTTCCCCACTCTTTTCCATTCTTTGACTATTTTCTCCATTACCTACACTTCATTTTCTTTATTCTTTTTTATATTTGAGATACTCAGTCTTTCTTTCCATGTTTAAATCTATAAATTCTTTCTAACTTTTATCTGAATTATTTCCACCCACTAGTGTTTTTTACATCCTTTTCAAATACAATTAATTCAACATTCACTTATTTCAATAATTATTTTAATGCTTAGGTCCAATATATCCTTACATTCTACAGTTGTGGATTATTTCATTTTTGATTATAATTTAACATAAATAAATCTATACTGTATTTATTAATGTAAATCCTAGTAATTATAATTATTACTCAAAATATATTTGAGAATTGTTGAGGCCCAGTGGTGCTAACTTATTTTTGTCATTGCTGCTACCTCACTGACCCACCATTTTGGGTGTGAATCCCACATCATACAGTTTGCACATTTTCCCTCTGCATATATGGTTTTAGCTTCTCATCACCACAAATGTGCAAGCAAGCATTGCACTCCATGTTGCTGAGGTAGCCTCCAACTCTCCTTTAATTCTCAGTTAGATTAAGCAGGTTTGGGAATATTTAGTTTGAATAAGGAGAGTGCTCATTCACAATAAACTATATATTTAATATTTTTGCGTTAAATCAAGTTTACACAATTACCTATGCTTTCAAAATTATTTGAAAGTTGTATTTTAAAAAGTATTTCTACAAAAAAATAAGGACAGTAATCATTTTATCTCGCTCTATAGTGTTTCTTAACTCTTCAGTGTACTCTGAGTTACTGAGTAATTCAATTTGATAAAATATCAATTGATTTTTATTGTCCTCTGGCATTGTTTGTACAATTTATTTTAATGTTCATCTGAGAATTTCAAATGTTCACTGACTCTTCAGGTAATGAACAATACCAAGCAATTAGTTCTCACTACTAAAATGTGAAAATATCGATTTTCTTCTTTTTTATTCTGCCAAAGCATCCTTGGTGCTTTGTTTAAGTAACAAATCAACATTATATTTCAAAAACTTTTAATCCACTCTTTGTATTACTTGCTAATTAATCTAATTGAAATTCTGTAGGCTCTCTCTCTCTCTCTCTCTCTCTGTGTGTATATATATATATATATACCTGTATATATTGTCTTGCATCTGCACCTGAGGCCACCTTCAAAGCTCTGGTGAGTTAAGGAGTTCCATCCTGAGACAAGAGGGAGTGTGAATGTGAACAGTATCTTCTCCTTCCCCGTAGCATCGACAACAGCTGACCAGGGAGCGTGCTGTCTCTAGAGGGCAGACTACCAAACCCAGTGCTGTTGGGACTGGCCATTTGATCCAGAGTGGCCAGCTGAAGCCCAAGCATTTGATCTTGCTCATTGGTTGTGCCCCAGGGAAAATACAAAGGAGCATGTGGTGGAAATGGTTGCCTATGACTTCTTGGTGCATGTGCTCCCAGAACACCTAGCCCATCGACAACCCTGGGCCAACATGGAGACCTCAGCCGGTACCATAGAGCTCCATCAGGCAGTCTTGCAGACTGAGCATCTGGATGAGAGGAGATACTTCTGTACCACCATCACCTCCTACCCAGAGGCCTTCCCAAGAGAACCCAACACCAATGCCCACTGAAAAGATCACTTGCCTCGTGTCCTTTGCTGGTGCAGTTGCAGTCAGCTGGGCCACCTGATTACCAATTGCCCATGGATAGATAAGACCAAGGAATACAGGAGGACCCAAGGAGAAAGGTACTATTGTGTGGTTGCATCTCCCCTTCTCAGTGCTCCCTTTTCAGGTGCAGTGAAGTTGATTTTCCATCATTACCCGCTATTTTATCCTGTCATGAAAGTATGATTATAAAAAGACAGTGTAAGAGCAATTCGTATAATAATATGTAAATGCCTGTATTAATGTATAAGTATCAGTTGAATAGCCATGCCTTTGTGTACAATACTGTACGTAGCTGCTCTATCACTCTGTCCTTCATGTCCGGGCTCAGCAATACAACTGAGACTCCAGCCTTTGCAATTTCCAGCTGGTGGACATGGTTATAGTTCTGGTGCCCATCTTGCACTCTAAGCTCCTAACCCATTGGTAGAAGCCATTTGAAATATAAGAGCAAAAGGAGCTGGTGAAATACCTAGTCTCCCAACCAAAGTGTCATTCGCAGGAGCACATTTAGCATTTCAGCCTCCTCAGGCCATAAAGTAAGCAAACCGACCCCACCTTTTCATCTTTGGCAAGCTTAATTTCAAGGAAACTCTCAACCTCCAGCAGAAGGACAAACTGAGCGATACCATCACCCCCATCACCAGAATGGTGGATGCTAGACTGGAGAGCATAACGCTAATCACGGATGACATAATAACACTGCCCAAGGTTGTGGTCCACAAGCAGCTGCATCGCTACCCATCAAAGTAGAGTTGATTCCCTGGTGTAGCCCTATCGTTCTGGTTTTAAAACCACTGTCATGTTCAAGCTAGGAGTAATTAGTGGAAGACTGAATCATTTAAAATGAACATTCAGATAACTGATCTCAAAATACTAATATTAGTTCTCCTTAAGAGAAATTGGGGCATCCAGTAAGATTTCTTATTCTGATATGCTAGGGATAACAAGGTTAGATTAAAAAAAAAATGGGTTCATGGGTTGAAATATTATCTGAGGAAGACAGTTCTTTAGGACACTGTGTAATATTTCCTTTACTTAACTCAGATTTGCACAAATATAATGCCAGATAATGTCCTGGATGTGCTGATGTTGAATACATTTAGTTCTATGTAACTGGAATTCAGCTCAATTATTCAGTACATACATCAGTTCACTTTTAATTATTGAGATTTGTGATTCAAATTTAGGGTCATGCACTAGAGGGCATGATTGGCCCAAAGCTGCCAGTTTACTTTCAAGCGCAGAAATTTTTTTAATTTGGTTTAGTTAACATGAGAGGCAAAAGATACTACATTATTCTAATGAATCCTTTGATTGCCTCTCACACAACTGAGGAGTCTGAAATTTCTGTTTATTAAAATTAATTTTTCTAGATTTGTTTTAAACTGAGAACAAAACTGGTAATTCTTAAATAACACGTCAAATCTCTACTTTGAGTTTTTGGCTTGTGGAGGAAATCTGTGAAAGACATATATTGGTTACATTACATTGACATCAAGTCAAGTCAAGTTGGGGAGCATGCACTGGTACAGTGCGTTGCCGCACCCACTAGACAACAAAACAACTTGGGATCCCGGTTGGCAACCCCCCAGGCAGACACGCGGTCCAGTCCCACCCTCCGGAAATGACCCTCTATCTGCCACAGCCAGGTGTTATGTGAGCGACCCCTTGGCCTGGTCCAGGCACTCGGGTCCCCAACAATGATGATCTTACGAGCTGGATCACCCTCTGGGGAACGAGTCACATGGCCGTAGTGCCATAACTGACACTCCCTCACAATGCAGGTAATGTGCCTCATTCAGGACTCCATGAGCAAACACTCATTCGACACAAAGTCAAACTAACGGCACCCAAGGATTCACCGAAGAGACACATTACAAAAGGAGTCCAACCGTCTCAGGTCACTGGATAGCGTCCATGTCTCGCAACCATATAGCAATGTCAATTGACATTGACATCAAAACTAGTTTAAAGTTATGGATGGTGGGAAAAAAGGGATTAAGAAATACAGAGATAAGCCTGTTCTAGGTTGTGATTTATGTCAGTACGAGAAGAAAGAATTGTTTTGAAGTGGGATTAATAGCATGATAACAGTCAATTAGGTTCAAGTCACTAAGAAACTCTTTTAATAGATGGATGAAAACAATTTAAATTAGGGGCAGGCTAGTGATCAAGGGTAGGATTTATAACAGCATTAGCATCCATGCCCAGGCACAGTGGGTAAACTAAGAATTGCAGGCAATCTATAGTAAGTTTTAAAAATAAGATCTGGTCAAACGTTGTGGAAGAGTTAACATTAAAATGTTAATTAAAGCAATTGTCCTTCCATAAAGCATAATGTAATGTGACCTTTACCATCACCATTATTAATAACATTAATCGGTTAGTTGGGGCATAGTAAAATTGCCACACCACAAGTTTTGGATGCAGCACAGGAACTCACTGCAATGTAATAATGTCTATTAGATAAACCTTGTCATATCTGGCAGGTTAAAATGAGTCTCCTGTTAAAGAATGAGATCAGCATTCAAGAGATGTAACACATCATGGCAGAATGAGCAACATGATGGAGAGTTTAAACTATGCACATTCCAACGGGTAAAAGTGACATTAGCTATTGTCAAGAGATAAAGAGACTAAAGGATACATAGAATATAACGTTAATTAGTAGCTGCAATGGATGAAGCACCTGAAACTAATGAATTAAACTCCAAAAGCATCCCACCCAGCCCCAAATATTAGGTTCAATTCACCCTTCCAACAAACTCAACTCCCTTTCCCACCTCACCACTTTTTCACCTCCCCAGCTATTGGGAAAGTAAAGAGCAAATAAGGCAGAACAATGCCAGTCCACACAGACTGCATAAATCAGTGGTGCAGATTTCCTTCTTTTGTTCCAACTCAGGATCACTTGTGAGCTAGGTAGCCACAGTCCACTGCAAAAACAACCCCAAGCCATAAGACAGGATGATATTACAAATACCATAGGTTCAATCCACCTTAATATGAATATACTGTAAAAAATTATAAACACGCCAAGTTATGTATAGTACCAATAATAGTAATAAAAGTACTAAACTAATGTACAGTCCTCTCAGAATTAAAGAGAAAGCATCCAGTAACATTTCCAGAATCCTAACTGATTATCTGGAGACACGACATGTAGCAAGGAGTTTGCCCGAAGGAACAAAGAGATCAATTGTGCAGAAAACCTTGTTCACATTCTCACAGACCTGGAAGCAGGATCTAGAGCTTAACTTTAAAGATGATGGGTAAAAAAAATGAAAGATTGGAGGCTGAATTCTTTGGACTTCAACACAGCAGGATGTAATGCTTTTCACTTAGTCGCTGTAACCCGGCAAAGTCGGGGAAGAAATGAAGTGTTGATCCATTGTACTTCAAAGGCTGAAATCTCCTGAATGCCTTAAGTATTTCTTGGGGATTGGTAAAGCGCAGAAGGCAGAAAATTAAAGTACAAAGATGATGTCAACTGGGGATGTAAATACATGCCATGCACCCAAATAACTTCTATTGCTCAAGGTTGGGAGACGAAAACCAAACTGGTAACTTGGAGGTGATAAAGCTAACAGGGTCAATGCATTCTACTCTGTCCAGTATGGCAATAAGATGTACATTGCATCTTTGGTTGCAGTCCTCCAGATCAGCCTGCTTGTCAGATAGTATTTCCTACTGTTTTTAAAAAAAACTATTTGCTTGGCTTGCTGCCTTTGCCTCTCTTGTAAAGCAGTAACATCAAAACTAAGGGGTTTTATTTCAGATTTAAATGTATTGTGTTCCTCTCTATCTCTGTAGTAAATTCCTTAAAATTTGAAGTAGAAGACTGCTTAATAATCAGTGAATAAGGCAATTCCAGGGACTCATCTTCTCAATTAACCATTTTGTAAGCGTTCTTCACCTTCTTTGGTGACATAAAAAGTGAAATAACTGTGCTTCTTCACTAATTATATGTCTTTGACATAACCTTCAGCTACTGCTGTTCAGAAGTAAATTATGTGTGGTATTTAAGAATAAAACAGCCATTTTTTCCCAGAGATCATATGAGTCTTTATTTATTTTATTAATAAGACTGATACCACATTTCTGTTTATTAAATACTATTATACCCAGCACTTTCCAGAAGACATGATAAAAGGTACATTACATGAGTAATAAGTAAGAAGCAGATCTGACAGTTATGACCTTATGACACTTATGACAGAAACACATCTATTTTTTAGTATTATGTAGTGATCTAGTGCTTCTGTGCTTATTAAACCCTTGCAAAATTTTAGTGTAAAATTTGAAGTTTATGATTTAGAGAAATATAAGTAATTTTGCAGTGGATCCCCTGAAGTGTCCATCCCCTCTCACTCATTGTCTCAAAATACTTTTATTACTCTTGCTCAAGCAAACAATGAGTCATTTGTACACTTATTATTTGCCCTAGAGAAGAACTGAATAGGACCATTTTTGTTTGTCATAAAATGAACACTCATAAAATTGTGAATGGATTTTTGATACGATGTACCATTAAAGTGTTATTGTGCGGAAAGCGTAAAAATACAGATACCGGTAGTTGTCAAGTTGTCAACTTACTGCTTATGCATCTTATGACCATTCAGCTTAAGGCTGCTACCATGTCTCACTGGCAAACAACACTTTTCGCCAGGCCAGCTCAGTATGCTGAGATTCATTCATCTTGATCTCAAGTTTACCTACTGACTACATTCAGTTACATTTGTCTTACAATTACAAGGAAAATGGCAATTAATTTCGACTCAAAAATTAAGGTTATCAAGCAGTATGAGGGAGGAAAGAAAGTAAATGTGATCACGTGTGACTTTGTTATCTCATTGTAACTGGTGTTGACTCTCTAAGAAGACGAGGAAAAACTACCAAAAAAAAAAATCCCTTGTAGGGAAAAAATGGAAGAAACCTTGGTAAAGGCAGTTCAAAAAGAGACCCCATTTCAGGTAGGTTGGGCATGCAGTAGGTGTCAAAAAGAATGGGGTCAATACAATACAATACACAGATGAGAACAAATCCTCAATACAGAATAAAAATAAAAATATTACAAGTATGGAGCAGAATTTAACAGTAGATGATATCACATAATATGATTTGGATTTATTTAAAGTCCTGGAGACCTCAGCCATCAAGCTGCCTCCCCCATTTGTCCATTCCACAGCTGAGACAATGCTGGGCCAGCCAATCTGATGAAAGGACCCATCTACCCCACGATTCCTGTGATCCTCCATCAGGGATGACTTTACCTTAGGCAGGCAAAAAAACTTGGCAGGTGGGCTGTGGCACCAAGTGCCACATTTGAGTACGGAGAAGAGAAACAGAATAGGTGAGGGTTAGTAACAAACTATACTATCATGTTATAGTGCTAATGGCTAACAACAGAGATCAATCTGTACAGTTAATCAGCAGCTCTAGTCAGGATATGCTAAACTGAAGTAGTGAGTCTTCAGCCAGGATTTAAAAGCTGAGACCGAAGGGGCATCTCTTATAGTAGCAGGCAGACCATTCCACAGTTTAGGGGCCCTGTAACTAAAAGCTCAACCTCCCACTGTTATTTTATTAATTCTTGGAATCGTAAGCAGACTGGCATCTTGAGATCTTAATGTGCGCTCTGGTTTGTTAATCATGATAAGTTCAGACAAGTAAGCTGGACCTTGGCCATTTAATGCTTTATATGTGAAAAGGAAGATTTTGAAATCTGCCCTAAACTTAACTGGGAGCCAGTGTAAGGATTTAAGAACTGGAGTTATGTGTTCATATTTTCTTGTTCTTGTAATAATTCTTGCAGCAGCATTTTGGATTAACTGGAGGCTGTATAAAGAACAGTTTGAACATCCAGTGAACACTGCATTACAGTAGTCAATCCTACTAGAAATAAATGCACAAGTTAATTTCTCAGAATCCTGTTTATTTAGAAAGCGCCTTAATTTCCCAACATTTTTAACTCTGTAATGTGCGCTTTAAATGACATGCTAGAGTCAAAGATAACTCTTAGATTGCGGGCTGATTCAGTAAAATTAATGGTGATTCCAACTGAGTTAAATGATGACAAAATATTGTTGTGATCAGCGTCATTCCCTCCAATAATTAACATCTCTGTTTAATCGGTGTTTAAAGATAGGTAGTTCTCATCAATCCACTCCTTTAACTCACTAACACCACTAATTAAAGACAACATTGGAGAAACTTCATTTGATCTAAATGAAAGGTATAACTGGGCGTCATCTGCATACGAGCGAAAATTAACATTATGTTTCCTAATGAGAGATCCCAGTGGAAGCATGTAAAGTGAAAACAGTAAAGGCCCCAGTACTGAGCCCTGCAGGACACCATATCTCAGTTCTGTGTATAATGATGGAGTATTGTCAGCACTTTTCTGTAAGTATTAGAATCAATTTGATAAATAAGAACTAAACCAAGCGAGCACAGTGCCTGTAAGCCCAAGATCATTTTCTAGCCTGTGCAGTAAAATAGAATGGTCAATGGTGTCAAATCCTGGCTTTAAGTCTAACAACATAATTACATTGGAGTTTCCTTCATCAAAGGATATCAAAATATTATTTACAACCCGCGTTAGTGCCGTTTCTGTACTATGACCAGTGTGCGTAAGGTGTGACTGAAGCTGATTGGTGACTACTTTTTCTAGTATTTTAGAGAGAAAGGGTAAATTTGAAACAGGTCTATAATTATTAAGTATATGTGGGTCTAGATCTGACTTTTTAAGTAATGGTTTAATGACTGACACTTTTAGTGCATCAGGTACTGTGCCTTCTCTTCCCGGGTCCTCCCTGCGTGGAGTTTGCATGTTCTCCCTGTGTCTGCATGGGTTTCCTCCGGGTGCTCCTGTTTCCTCCCACAGTCCAAAGACATGCAGGTTAGGTGGACTGGCGATTCTAAATTGTCCCTAGTGTTTGCTTGGTGTGGGTGTGTGTGTGTGCACCCTGCGGTGGGCTGGCGCCCTGCCCGGGGTTTGTTTCCTGCCTTGCGCCCTGTGTTGGCTGGGATTGGCTCCAGCAGACCCCCGTGACCCTGTAGTTAGGATATAGTGGGTTGGATAATGGATGGATGGAGGTACTGTGCCATGCAATAATGAACTACTGATAATGTTTAGAATAGGCGCTGCAAGAACATTCATTGCACTTTTTACTAGTTTTGTTGGCCCTGGATCAAGGGAACAAGTAGTGGGTTTCATGTTAGAAATTAAAGTTAAGACTGCTCAGTTACAGGATTAAAATTACTAAAGTGCTGAATGCAACGTAAGAGAGGGTCTGCTAAGCTAATATGTGGTTTGTACTGTGATGCTGAGATCTGGGATCTTATATTTTTAATTTTCTGATTGAAAAAATTCATAAAGTCTGTAAAGTTTGATGTTAACTGATCTAAATGGTTTATAATATGTTCTGGAAATACTGAGATTAAAAAGGTCCAGTAAAAATGGTAACTTTTAATGAGATTGTCTCAGTTTTTATTTTTTCAAGATATTTTTATATAAAAATCTTAAGTTTTATTAGCCTGTATTCTCAGTTTTGCAGAAATAGGTGTGGTGGTTTTTGTGTGATGCTTATATATATTGTCACGCATGTGCGATTAGGGGGCCGCGTAAGGACCTAAACTGTAGCGTGAAAGCGCATGCCAGAAGAGATTGGCGGGGTACTAACCTCTCTCTCTTTCATTCTGCAGAAAGAAAGATGCACCACCGCCATGATCCTGCTATGTTTTCCTGACCACGCATCACCACTTCCGCCCTCCCTCTGTCGAGTCCTGATGACGTCAACAATCCCAGAATCCATCTCAGTTCCTTCCCAGCATTCATCACTCTTCATTTCCGGTCCCACACCATAAATCTTCCCCCATTCTGCCATTCTAGCAGTCTCTGTTAGATGAACTATTCTTGTATCAATCTACTTTGGCTCATTTGTTTGCAGTATACGGGGCCGGAAAACCCCAAACCTTTATGAGTATTTTTTCTCTTTATTACAATATATATCGTTACTCTCCTTCATTGTATATATATATATGATAAGGTAGATTATGAATAAAGTACCGGTTCAATTAGGCACATTATTGACCTGTTGCTGCCATGCAGATGTAGTACTATTAAGTATGAATTATTTCAGCTGATATTGGCAACTTTTAGTGAGCTTGTCACAGTTTTTATTTTTACAAGATATTTATATGTTGAAAATCTAAAATTTTAATAACAGCCTATATTCTCAGTTAGACTATGCCAGGAAAAAAACATCCAATTTCTTAAGAAATATCTGTTGTGAATTTTACAGTGAAAACTTTATTTTCTGCCACCACCAAGTACCCCACATGGAAATGTCAGGCCCTATTCACACCTTGAGATGGCCTTAGGCCGGAATTATACTTCACGCGACACGGACGCTCCTGCTACGCAAGCATTGTAGTGTTTATACGTGCACGCGTACTTTACATAAATCTGGAGGAATCCACCAGGTGGCAGTTCGAGATATTATCATGGTGAGAACAGGCTTCTCTGTGTTGTGAATTGCCTAGAACACCTATTAAATTCCGATGTTACCTTACCGCAATGTCTCTGAAAAGGATGTTTATTGATTAAATCCATCAATCCAGGGATGTGTTGATTCCAGCAAGCATTGGGCATGAGTGAGAAACAATCCCTGGACGAGGCCTCAGCTCATCACAAGGTGAATACAAGCACACACATACACTAGCGTCATTTTAGCGGCACCAAATCCACAAATCTGCATATCTTTGGAAGGAAACCGGAGCACAGTGTGGAATACAAGTAGGAAATACCAGCAACATAACTCCCTGCGAGACAACAGTGCTGCTTCTCCGCCACCATGTCACCCCCATGTGTGTAATTATTAACAGTATTCATTATTTTAAAAAAATTATATGTAAAACTAGCAAAATACCCGCGCTTCGCAGCGGAGAAGTAGTGTGTTAAAGAAGTAATGAAAAAGAAAATGAAACATTTTGAAAATAATGTAACATGATTGTCAATGTAATTGTTTTGTCACTGTTGTGAGTGATGAGTGTTGCTGTCATATATATATATATATATATATATATATATATATATATATATACACACACATATAAACATATATATATATACACACACATATAAACATATATATATATACACACATATATATACACACACATATATATACATACATATATATGTCTACATATATACACATACATATACATACACACATACATACACACACACACATACAGGTATATACACACAAATACATATATATATACATACACACACACATATATAAACGTATACATACATATCTACATATATACACACACACACATATATATATATATATATACACTCTTTGGGGTGCAAGCAACTGTTGCTGGGGGTGGCAGAATCCATCAAGGAGAAAAATGACAAACATTATTTGTACAAAATCTTTATTTATTTATCCATTCCTAAATATTTAAATGGGCAGGCTATTTCGTATCAGAGCAATACACTGTTTGTTAAAACGGATGACTCCCGCTCTTACGTGCAAGTCTGCGTGGATATTATGAACTATCGTATCTCAAGTTCTATTTAAATTTTAAATAGAAGGAATTTTTATTTAGTCGACAGAAATATCTTTGGTAGGAATGGTAACAACAGACAGGAATATTATTCCTGAATAAATCAACTCAAACCTTAAACAACTTATAATATTTTGCTCTCCATAAAAATATATCCTGTCTAAATTATACAAGTTAGAAATAAAGTAAACTTTAAAAGAACAAACATTCAAATTTCTTTACTCTTATGTAATTTTATATAAAAAATAAACTTAGATTTTAAATATCCCAAAAGATTTTGCTCTCCATAAAAATATATCCTGTCAAAATTATACAAATTCAAATATGAACATGCTGCATAACAAAACCTGGAAATATAAATAAAATGTGTTCCTTTCAGCAATAACAAATCAAATCATTCAGTTGTCTTTGCTCATATGTCATTTTAGAGCTGGACGCCTGGCATCTTTTTTTGGCAACAAGTTCGTTTATGTTTGGTGTGAGGTTCTGTGTTGTGGAGATTCTCAGGATGGACTGCAGGTGCTCATTAGTGAGGCGACTCCTGTGTGCTGTTTTGTTAGTCTT
>JANRMT010062791.1:50269587-50347599 GCA_026402145.1 Polypterus bichir lapradei | reverse complement strand
TGAAGCGCTGCATTATGGGATCTGTAGTTTATTGTGTTACCAGCGCTTCATATACCCGGGCCATTAATAACAATAATACAGTATATAAAATGATCTCGTGGGCCGGATATAATTACACGCCGGGCCGGATGTGGCCCGCGGCCCTTGAGTTTGACACATATGGACTAAATAGAACTTGAAAAGATATATTTTTTCGTACATCGAGCCCGCGTGCTATTGTGGTTTTGCCTGCATGCCTCAATAAGTCATCCTCCCCCTCGCTCTTACTTTTTTACCGTTCATCTAATGAATACACTGAGTATGGCTTTACCAAAACAATCATTGATGGCGAATAAAGTATCCATTATTCGAGTATGTAGATCGGGGTATATATACATATATATATACCCGCGTATCGCAGTGGAGAAGTAGTGTGTTAAAGAAGCTATGAAAAAGAAAAGGGAACATTTTAAAAATAACGTAACATGACTGTCAATATACAGTAATTATTTTGTGAGTGTTATTGAGTGTTGCTGTCATCAAGGACTTGCTTATCATTATTTCTTTCAATCAGGTTCGTATTTGTAGGATGTGTTGTGTTTAAGTTACATTCCGTGTTTGTCAATCGTTGTAAAGATAACAGGTTTCATTCATCGATTCGTTTCTTACTGCATCAACAGCTCGTCTTCTTCTTTATCTGAGACCTGACACACTGCATGCACGGGTTTTTTTTTTACACTGTCTTTCTTTAGCGGGACATTGACTTTTTCCACCGTGTGCTTTGTTTCTGCAGTAGCTGCACTTATGAATATGCTTGTATGTATCAGACGCTTCATAATTTTTTGCTGCCTTTTCAATTGTGTAATTCGGTTTTTGTTCAGCGCTCTTTGGAACTGTTGCTTTTTGCCTGTGCACTGCGTCAGTTCACATGAGCCGCTCGGTGTTCTTGCATCGAAGTTTCCCAGCTGTGCTGGTGCCATGTCGTGCTATGTCCATGGCTGTATTTAATGTTACCGAAGTCCCGACACTTAAAACTTTCTCTCGCAGTTTTGCTGAGTTTGTGCCAAACACCACCCTGACCATCTCATCTTCCTCTGCATAAGCACAGTCCTTCACCCGTGAATATTTAGTGGCAGTGTTTCTATTGGATTGCCGCTGACGGACGGCCTTATATGGGCAGGCACTAAATTACAAACGCCAGCGGCAGCCTGTCTATGAACTTAATTTAAAGTTTAGGTTTAGACCGTGCTTTGTTTCCGTAGTAGCATCACTCATGAATATGGTTGTATGTCACTTGCTCGCTTCTTATTGTTTCGCTGCCTTCTCAATTATATAATGCATGTTTTCTTCAGCGCTTTTTGGAGGTCTTCCTAGTTTTCTACGTACTGCGTGATTACGTGGGAGGTGTGATGATGTCACACGAAACTCCGCCCCCACGGCTTTCGCGCTCATCTCCATTACAGTAAATGGAGAAAAACAGCTTCCAGTTATGACCATTACGCGTAGAATTTCGAAATGAAACCTGCTTAACTTTTGTAAGTGAGCTGTAAGGAATGAGCCTGCCAAATTTCAGCCTTCTACCTACACGGGAAGTTGGAGAATTAGTGATGAGTGAGTCAGTGAGTCAGTGAGTGAGTCAGTCAGTCAGTGAGGGCTTTGCCTTTTATTAGTATAGATGTAACATACACACTTTAATGCATTTCATCATGAAAGTGATATCAAGTATAAATTGAAGGATTCTAAATGTGCAGAGAGTTGGAATATCATACATTTAATTTGTTCTGTGTGGTGATCTATTGCTGTTTGCTGCTGCTGTCAGGTCCAAGAAGCTCACAGCGATTAAAAACTGGGATGACGTTTACGATGCTCTGCTTTAATGATAAAGTAAACTACGAGGTTAAAGTGGACATTTCAAGATTAAAGCCGAAATTTCCACTTTAATCACAAAATACACGATTTCACTGTGCCCTTTATTTTTTTCTCAGTGGCTCAAATACAGCGCTATACATTATGTTGCTGTTGTGAAGTTGCAGAAAAAAAGACGGCACAAAAGATGGTATGTGAGACTTTTTAAAATGTATCGTGTCTTTACGATCGTGAATATGCGACACTTGAATATAAAAGCACCACAAATACATCTGTATGTCGGCATTTTGCTTCACCACATCGAACCATTCATCAAACAGTGAAGCATGCACATCGATCCCCGGAGGATCTGCATAGAGGTATTCTGTCACATGTAGATAGTAAACAGAGACTCTGACGTCACATTCCGACTTTTAGCACACTGCGCCCCCCGACTTTTTGCTGGTACTGCAACTCGTGCACGCATCGTGTTAATTTCTGAGGACCTGCTCAGAGGACGCGTGAAATGAACGCTGGGAACGCGTGGCAGCCATGATGCAGCAGCGTACACGTTCTGAGCATGAGGTATAAACCGGCCCTAAGTCTGATGCACACTGTTTTTGTGAACTTTCCAGACTCTCCCAAATGATCATCTACCCCTTTGTTCCCAAAATTGGTTTGGTTGGGACAGGAGGAATGTTTTATTTTGTATCCCTGTGATATCCTTGTTACTGCTTTGAAACTTTAATGCATTAACCTTTATGAAAATTTAATTTTAGCAATGGTTCTAATATGAAATAATAAATACCCACAAGAGTGTGTAATGTACTGACAGATAACAGAAAGAGACAGATGTAAAAAAACATTGTTTGTTACCTGTCCAGTGTTGGTTCCTACCCTTTTATCATGGGCTCTGGATCCTGAGATTCTGTCAAGGTTATCAATTCATCGTTTTAGGTTAAAGACTATACATATCTGACCATTTTTAATCAATTACTTGCCCCTTACATTTAGCCCAATATACTGCCATTTAAGGTTTAACTCACAATTTTCCATTGCCACTGATAACTGCGCAACATTTACTACATAACACACTAGAGCTGTGTCGCAGTGTAGTTTTGCTATTCTTTGACAATGGTTCACTTTCACAAATAAAGATGCTGTCTCTCATGAAGTGGCAAGTGGGAGCATTCCATCTGTTGTGATTGTCAGGTGTAGTCCTGGTCTTTGCTCCTGGCACCTCCCTTCAAATGCTACTCATCTTGCTATGTTGCTAAGCAACTCTTATTCATTAGTTATATGGAAGGAGGTAGAGAAACAAAAGTACATGCATTAGGCTGTGTCTGAGCATTGTAAGTCTGCAGCTCTGCAAAAGTCATTTATGATTTACTATTTTGGATTTAATATGATATTGATTTTTGTGATTCAGATTTATGATTTAGTTGTTTGCATTTCTTGGATTCTTGCTTCTGAATATTAATTAGCCTATCTTTGCTGCAATACTATTTTTGACTTTCTCTCAGCACCTGTCCCAACTTCTGCCAATTAGAGACAACAAAGTTATATACTTAGATTTTAATGTATCTCTAAATTTACGCCTCCCTTCCCCACATTAACAGATTTGGCTCACCTGAATGAATCCTTTATATACGAGAGTAGCCAGTTATGCATTTTTAAATAATGTTTTGTTCACTAACATTGAAGCTGGTTTCCTAAATAGTGAAAGTGGAAGGAGGCTTCTGTGCAATGTGAATTTAGGATGTGCCATTCTGTGTAGTGCATTTGATCATTTCACCCAGTGCAAATTGTTACAACTATTATTTATCAGCAATAACAACTCTTTATTTACCTGATATCTGAAATGTACTTTTTTTATTTTGCAATCATTATAATCAATTTAAATGCAAGCATAAAAGTACACAACTAGAGCTAATTAAGGTCACATTTTTCCTCATCTGTGAAACCCACTCTTTCATAAATAACCCATAGGATCCAAAAGACAAATAAGGATCAATCAGTGTGGCTCAATGAAATAGATAGGTGTCTTGCTTATCTATAAAGGCTTCACTTACTGCAAGTAACTATATTTTGTTTTTCTTGTATACTGTATTGTAACTTGCAATTAAAAATGATCTAATGTTCCTTCTAAGACATATTCCTAACCGTTCTACCTAATTGTCTACCAAAAATATATGTAAATATCTTTATTACAGTGAAGTTTACCTGAGGGAGGATACATACTCTTTTATTAAGTGCTGTATTTCTTGTAGAAAAAAAAATTAATATACTTGAGAATAACTCTCATTTTTGATTTCACTAATCATAAAAGGTTTCCCACAGCAGTCCAAAAAGGATACAGTAATGTATCAGTTTTTTAAAAATATATTATTCATAGTGCATACATGATAAAACAGATATTTGATGTATTCTTCAGATGCTAAAATTGAAATTGTATTATCTTTTTCAATAAAGTTAGATTAATCTACATATATCTTATCATCACACTAATTGTACAATATACGTATTTCAGAAATTGTATTTTTAAATTCTCAGATTCATAATAAAATCAGCCTGTCACACATGCCAATTTATGAAGATTTCTTTTTCACCTTACAGTTGGACAGGTAGTGGGAGATGTTACAATTAGATAGTCTGCTGCTGAATGACATATTGAAAATACAACCTGCCATTTCTTATTTGTGAAGACAGCTTTTAGAAAGGTCCTAATTATATAATGTATACGTTATTACAGCTGAAGAAAGTTAGATGACATAATGATATTATTGTATATTGGTAAACGAAGGGAGTTGCATTAGAGCTTCTTAATGATGTGTCCAATATTTATGACTGCACTGTCACCCAGGTGTCTACTTGAATTTAACCTGCCTGGATTTGCAGACCTATGAAAAAATGAAACATCAAATGTCTTCCTTCTTGGAAAAAAGTATTAAAAAAAAAAAATAGTTTTTACAAAGCTTGAAAAAAATGCCAATAACTTTTGTTATTCCACATATAAAATACCAATTTATTATTTGGATTTCAAACCCTCCTCATTTTAACACATTATTTTTTCTTAATTGTAGTTCTTTTTATGAATTTTGTCTATGTCTGTTTGTTTGTTTAACTGATTTTTTAAGTACTACTATCATCATCACATAAGTACAACTTCTCTTACAGTTGCAGTTGCATGATAAGAATAATAGATTGTTGTGGGAATGTTTTCTTTCAGAACTTAGAAGGCAAAAAAAAAAAGTGAGAAGTCATTTTCCCAAATTCAATATAAAGGTTAAAATGCAAGCTGGCATTTGTTCAGGAATAATTCCAAGATATCTGATAACAACTGAAAGCAAGTAGATGCTAGGTAATGAGCACAACTGGAATTTCACAGTAAATGTTTTTAGCATGGTTCAGAATAGTGTTTACAATAAGCCTAATTGTCTGTGAATTGCTACGTAAAGTAAGGGACTTTTACTAAAAAGGCTAATTACAGAGAGTATGAAATGCTTTAAAAGAGAGATCTTATAAAGTTAGAGTAGACAGCAGAAACGTGGGAAGTGTTACGACAGTGACAACCCTCTGTTGGCCCTCTCCAGAGTGCGAATCTTCTGTCAGTCTACTCTGCGTTCCCCTCTTTGGCATGATGGAGTAAACTAATCTGGTATGAAATGACCACCATATGGTGAAAATAATGTTGGATATGATGTATACAGTATTTGAATGTGAAGTACACTAAGTTCATATGGATCCTGGAAAACCTACAAAGTCATAATAAATTAAAAAGCCAAAATCCACAAGTCCTAGAAATTCTAAAAAAATTAAATTGTACTTGAAAGTCATAGAAAATATTAAAGGGAATTCCAAAAATCACTCATCATGAGATAAAACATCCAATATTTCACCAACAAAACACCCATATCTTGCATTAATGTATCATTTAATGACCTTGCGCATTAATATCACCTTACATTGTCTCTTTTGTGCAAGCGTGTGTGCGAAGTGATATAGATATGTTGTAGCCTTTAGCCTGCACGTAGAATTATTAGTGTTGAATTAGCATTAAGTGGTTATTAGAGATGTCCCTGTGATTTATAGAGCAGTCAGAATTCCAAGAAAGTGTGCACGTAACTTTAAATTGTTGAAAATGCTGACTAAAAAGACTGACTTCAACAACACAAATCAAGTCTGATGTTGGAAATAGATAGATATAGATAGATATAAAAATAGATAGATGCATTATTAATACCAAGGGGAATATCACACACTCCAGCAGAAGCATACTGATAAAAAACAGTATTAAATTAAAGAGTGATAAAAATGCAGGTAAAACACCCAAACCCCCCCCCCCCCCGGTGGAATTCAAGAGTCGCATATTGTGGGGGAGGAATGATCTCCTCAGTCTGTCAGTGGAGCAGCACTGAAGCTGCTCCTCTGTATGGAGATGATCCTGTTCAGTGGATGCAGTGGATTCCCATGATTGACAGGAGCCTGCTCAGCACCCGTTGCTCTACCATGGATGCCATACTGTCCAGCTCCATGCCTACAATAGAGCCTGCTTTCCTCACCAGTTTGTCCAGGCATGAGGCGTCCTTCTTCTTTATGCTGCCTCCCCAGCACACCTCCGCGTAGAAGAGGGCACTCGTCACAACCGTCTGATAGAATATCTGCAACATCTTATTGCAGATATTGAAGGACGCCAGTCTTCTAAGGAAGTATAGTCGGCTCTGTCCTCTCTTGCATAGAGCATCAGTATTGGCAGTCCAGTCCAATTTATCATCCAGCTGCACTCCCAGGTATTTATAGGTCTGCACCCTCTGCACACAGTCACCTCTGATGATCACGGGGTCCTTGAGGGGCCTGGGCCTCCTAAAAACCACCACCAGCTCCTTGGTTTTGCTGGTGTTCAGGTGTAAGTGGTTTGAGTTGCACCATTTAACAAAGTCCTTGATCAAATATTGGTGCAGTCTGTTTTGAAAAGCCACATGAAAGGAAGTTAACATTGTGAAATTAAAACGTGCAAGGAAGGCAGTAATTCTGTTAAAAAATTATTTGAACTTTTTTGAACTGTGCGCAGTTCTAGTGACAGTGGATTAGCCAGGAGTACCGCTGGTGGAAGCTTAGGTCAGGCTAGTGATACTTCAATTATATCGCCATCTTTGTCTTTGTATGTGACTAAAAGTAAATGTCTAAAATCCTCTGGCTGTTTAATGTGATGGACGAGCAATATTCATACAAGGCAGGTAAGAATGTGAGTAAACTTTTTCAGGAAATGTTTCCCGATAGTAAGATCATTTAGCGACGGAGTGCATTCATGATCCTTCCTTGTACTTTCATCCTCAACAATTTACTACTTAAAACATGCCAGAGTAATTTTTTATGATAATTCATTTGCTTAGTAGGTGCCGGGTTGCTAGCATAAAGTTTTTTTGTGTGTAATTTAAACTTTTGCATTTATAAACAGTGCTTGAACAAAACATTCTTTTTTTTTTCATGATTTCTACGTATCTTTTGCTTGCACACACTAAAATATTGCCACGAACTTGCTCTGTTCACACCACATGTACAATGGCACTTTCATGCAATTCCAGAGGCTAATGTTTGGGAGATAACATCTTCTTCTGGCTGAAATGATCTGCTAAACTCAGAAACACGATTTCTAGAGCAGTAGGGTAATATGTTAAAAGTGACATGCGTTATGGAGTACGATTATTTTTTAAAGTAATGAATAACCTAACACAATACTTATCTTATTGTTATTATTCCAGCAGCACATGCAGGAAGCACACGTACCACCAGATCATTTGTAGGGCTCAGTTGTACAGCCAAGCTGAAAAGAGTGCTTTGCACACAAACCAGTAACTGAAACCAATAAATAGTCAATTTGACTGAACATATTTATATAACACAAGAAAATTATCATAGACATCACACTTATTTTCAGATTAACGGCGCCTGATGATGGCATTTAAGACTTTTTTGTGCAGTTTAATGACATTGGACTATTTTGACATTTCTCCAGAAGATGAATTGCCTGTGTAAATTAGAATTTTTAAGAACTCAGGTTTCTTCCTTAACCGTCAGTTTTTGTAAGTAGTCAACAATTTAAAAATAGGCTACATGTTTGAGTTCATACGTATTCTTATTAGGTTTATGTAATTTTGCTGTGGATATTCAGAACCGGAGTATAAAGTAGTTCTGGGTTCTTGTGCTGGTTAATAATCGAAAAGTCATAAAAAGTCCTGGTATTTAAAATGGACTGAAGTGTAATAACCCTGAGTAGAGTTGAAATAATTCTGAGTAGAGTTGAAATGGGAAACATTGCTTATCAGCTTATGTCTCTTTGTTTTACCTCTCAGAGGGTAGGCTGGGAAGTATGAGATCATTATATTTTCTTTTCAAAGAAATGCAAGGTGCTATAGTATATATGGTATTAATAAATCCAATTTGTTCTTTTGGTAACCCTGTAGAAACTGTAGCCTCTCCCAAAATGCATATATGAGTTCAAATGACACGGAAATGCCAGTATGGCTTCATAGCCTCTGTAAATGGGAGATACTGTAGATGTCTTAGCCGTTCATAGTAGATCATTCCCACATCTGGTAGCATGATGTGAAAGTGAAGGTAATAGCATAGTATAACATTCTTAAACCTTAATAGCATAGTATAACATTCTTAAACCTATCTAGTCCATGTATCCTATACTTGGAAAATTCAGTGGAAGGGAAGAAGCAGTCTAGGACAGATCACACATGTCCATCACAGAATGGACTAATGGACAAACCTACATCCATAAAAGAAATTTGCAATCACCAATTAATCTATTATAACACACATGGCTTTTGGGATATAGCAGGGAAAACGGGCTCTTCCAACAGAAAACTCCATTCAGGCAGTGAACAGATGCCACCACACTGGCCTTAGAATGCAGTGAGACTGGAAGAGTCCTACTGCATGCACTAATCCATCTCAACACCTTGGAAATGGATGGAAAGTATATTATTCTCCATGCACTTGAGGAAATAATGGAAACGAGTTCCCCAAATAGTTCACTTTGTGAAGGATCTGCTTGAGTTCTTTCAAGGAATTAAGTGAATCCATTTTGCTTCTTGCAGCTCAAGGAGATATCATAAATGTTGACCCATATTCTAATTTTGACCTATTATTAAACACAACAGTATTAATATTTTGGTTATTTATTTGATTTCTCATTATTGCTCTGTCGTCCTATTTTTCCTATTGTATTGAATGTGATTGTACTGCATTGGTTACTAAATTAGCTCTTGCTGATTGAGAATAGTGGCAAAGCTATTATTTGCAGCTTGTTTATCATGTACACCTACCTAACAGTATGGAAAGCATTTCAATAATTGCTTGTAAATATTTTTATCATAGCATACTTCGTTTTATTTCCTTTCATCTTTTTTCAAGGTTGCAGACGAGTCTTTCACATGAAACCAAAATATAAACCTGATTGCTCTGGGTGGTGTCTCACTGTGTGTGAGCCCGGGGCTGGGTCACAAATCCTTCTGTCATACCAGACTGCTGACTCAGTTCAGGTAAGTAAAACTGTTTGATGTCTCATTCTGTTAACAGAAAAATGTACATGTAATCACTGCGTTCCTACACCACGGCACTTTATGTACCAGCAAACACTCTGATACTGTTTGTATAGTAAGTACGAATATGCACTTGGACAATTAAGGGATTATTGAACATTTTAATCTACCAAGGCATATGACTGCCCTTGGCAATACATTTTAGATACACTGACAGTGTCTTACAGGTGATCTCTTCTGGTAACTTAGACCAGCATTTTCAGAAATATCATCTTGTCTGTCTCTTTTGATTTACAGCCCTGTGACTCCTAGACACAGTTTATTTCTCCTCTGTTATGCATAAGCTGATGTTCCCTGCCTAAGGGGGATATCTGTTTGTCAGCAGGTATCACTATCTTACAAAGCTACAAACATATGGAATTAAAGGGAATCAAGTGACATTTAGAATGCCTCTTTTTCTTTTGTAAATGTATTTATTATTATCTTAGAAAAAAAATATTGTATGCAGAAATGTCTCATCTCATGCCATACTCAAACCTACCTAATCCAGTCTAGGGCTGTGGGCATATAGATGTCAGGAAATATTAAATTAAGGATCATGTATGTCATAGTTGCACAATATAAGATTCAGTTAACAAGAACTATAAGAAATAAGAAAATCCATCCATTATCCAACCCGTTATATCCTAACACAGGATCACGGGGGTCTGCTGGAGCCAATCCCGACCAACACAGGGCACAAGGCAGGAAACAAACCCCGGGCAGTGCGCCAGCCCACCGCAGGAAATAAGAAAATGTCACCAAAAATTTAATGTGACAAAAAATATACTCTTTGTCTTTAAGTTAATTGAATCCTAACTTTCAAATTTAATTGGTTTTATTAGAAAAACAGACTAGTGACCCATCCAGGGTTGGCTCCTCTCTTGTACATGGGACAAGTTCTAACCCTTCATGACCCTGAATTGGATTATATTTGTTTGAATGGGTAAACATAACAATTAATTCTTTTGACACACTTTGTGTATATTTGCCATCTCTGAATGTCTTCTGTATGTAAGATATGGAACACGATGACCTGCTGCGGTGACCCCTAATGGGAGCAGCTGAATGAAGGAGAAGAAGAAGAAGAATGTCTTCTGTACGTGAGGTTTATAAAATCACCTTACATCATATTTTTGATAAACAATATCAGCTACACTATATGACAATATACTCTGCTGGAAACCATAAGTTTCTCCTTCTCTTTGACTTAAAAATCATCTTGCGCACTTATGTTGAGTTTTTCACACTGCATAAATAAGTGTAAGTGGTGCCATCTAACACTGTGCTTTGATAGTTCATCGTCAGAATTTACAGCAAACACTTGAACAGCTTCAAATCGGATGTGATATTTGTGTACTCAACAGAATCTGTCGTGTTTTTGAGATCTACTGAGATTAAGTTTGCACAGCAGGATTTATAAGAAATGTCTTTTTTTTTGTAGAAACAATATTTTCGTTGACTTTATACTTACTGAACATAAATTTGTTTGCAATCTGTATGCATTTCTTGATCTGAAAATACCAGCTTGAATGATGGCCCATTTAAGAAAGGAAAAATAAGGGTGAATATTTGACTAATATAGTTTGGAATCTGCAATTTGGCCATATTTAGGATATGTTATTGTATTTGTAAGGTATGCATTATTCTTTATTATACTGATCTTTTTGGAAGCTAACACATTAGAGCAGTGACAAGCACTAATGCCTCAAGGATGAGTGGCCTATGTTTGAATCCACACCAGATCCTTGTCTTGGTAAACTTTGCATGCTCTCTCTGGGACTGTATGGGTTTTTCTTTAGTTACTCTTGTTGTCCCTGCTCGCCACATCCCCAGACGTTGTGCAGTTTAGTCTTAACTGGCATCCTCTTCACAGCCAGTTTCTGCATTGTGCCTCTTGCTGCTGGCATGGAATCTGGGCCCTGTTTGCTATGCTGAAGTGAATCAATTGGATTTGAAAGTTTTAAGTTATGTTATAAACCTATTGCATAAGTTTTAGTTGTAAATGAATATTGGTTTTTACAGCTGTTTTCTCATTTAGCCAGTTCATACTGGTATACATTTTGGCAGAGCTAAGGTTAATGTCTGAACCCCACCAACTCTCCCCATTCTGAACATTTAAGATTCTGTGACTTTAAATTTGAAGTTCTTATTTTTAAATCTTACTTTTTTGACATTGAGGTCTAATTACTACTCTGGAAAGTATCTACTGTTTCTGAAAACATACTAACTTTTTTATGTTAAGTTATGAATTTTACCTGGTGTTTAGATACTCAATTATTTAAAAGAATCGTCAGAGATCTTGCAGACATAAAAACATATTTGTATTTATTTGCCAAGTTTAAGAATGACACTGTGGAAATGCTAGATTTAAAAGTGAAGGCTAAAAGTACTTTTATAATTTTCTGGGCTTGTTTTAAGTTTCAGCAGTACATGAAAATTGAACAGCTATGGAATTGTCAGCTGTTCTCTTTTTTTTTTTTTTTTTTTTTTTGTAGCACTTGTCCATTTTTTTCCCACATGTCTTCTTTTCTCTGCTCCTGTCTGATTGTTTTAGTTAAAGTCTGTTTTCCCCCTTGTTGAGTTTCTGTTTATTTTTGTATATTCTCTAGGATATAATTTACATTGAGGATTTCAACTGCCTTTTTATTTGATCTTTCTGTCATATTATGAAATACCCAGCATTGCATATGTAATGCATTAAAATGTGGATGTTAAGCTGACCTTTAAAAAGGGGCTACCATTGCTATTTAATTTTTAGAAATGTATGTGAATCCTGTCAATGTCATAATTCCTGGAAAATGTAGACTCCTTAATATTATAATACATCTCAGATGCATCTAAATATAGTTTACATGGCAAGAAGCATTTTAATGGGGTCTCTGTTCTTTTAGTTCTATAAACAATAGTTTTATATACACATTAAATCAGCCAATGTATTTAATCAAACATTAATATACTTAGCAAAGAAATGAACAAACAGGCAAATGACCAAATATCCAGGAGGGAAAAATAGACTATCCAACAATAAATGCTAATACAAAATGAAGGATTATAAAAATATGAACACAGACTTACAGCAGAAAAAAAGACATTTTTGGGTCATGTACAAAAACAGGAGCAGAAGCTATATTGTCATATTTACAGAATTCTTTGCTGCATGCAACATGTTATCACTCTATGGCAGTAATATTTATGTATTTATTCCTCAATATTAATACAACTGGTGCTTGCTTATTATAGTAATTACGTATAAATAAATACATTT
The DNA here is from genome assembly GCA_026402145.1 of Polypterus bichir lapradei. Classification (NCBI taxonomy): domain Eukaryota; kingdom Metazoa; phylum Chordata; class Cladistia; order Polypteriformes; family Polypteridae; genus Polypterus; species Polypterus bichir. Next base: position 50,334,915 of record JANRMT010062791.1, on the reverse strand, counting down.
ATACATATCATATACACTATGCAGTATGTGTGTACATTAATGTATAATGTATATGATATGATAATGTCTGCACAGCCTTATGGAAATTTAACCTTGTATTGATGTAAACTCAAAACAAATTATGACAGACTTTTTCACTTTTAATAAGTTCTGCAAAATCTTTGCAAGAAGATTATACAGTGTATTACAAAATTTGATAAAAAAAATCTACTGACTTCAGGACGGTTCAGAATGAGAAATGAGAACATATAGTATAAAGCCATACAACCTTCAGTTCATCAAGGATCTCTATACAGAACCATATATTGAAAAGTGAGAATTGTGTTTACATGAGCGTGAATGTGGAAACACATTTTTGACACATACTTATACTTTATTGACTATTTTTAGATTTGTACATAAAGGGGTTAATGAATTTCCCCATGTGGTAGTTAATGATAGCTGATCTAATTTGCACCACTTAAAATCTTTGCACTCTGTCAGCATTTTCTAGCAGCCTTTTCACTGTTTTTCTAACACATTATATAAAGAGTACAGGCAATAAAATACTCAAGCTAAACAAAGCAAGCCATTTAAGATGTCAGAAAATAATGAATTAATGCAAACATCTGTATGAGAACTGGCTTAAGTGCAGTAATGCAGTTAATTTCCTTCCTCCATTTTGGAAAGCAGTGGCAAAGTGCCTTATGTTGTGTCCTTTCACATGAAAAATGGCTGTATGCAGCTTTTTCACGCCTTGAATAAAATTATCCTGTTTGCAAACCTGTACTGCTTAGGATCAACACTTGAAAACTATCATCTGGGAATTGAGTTCTACATTAAATTAGCCTCCAATAAAAATACTGTAAGCTGTTAATGTTACAATTGGTGATTTATCTCTACTATTAAGAGAATTTCTGCTATTACCAAGTTTTGCATATACTATAGTTATCAGCCATATATCTTTTATGGTAATGCTAATACTGAGAATGTTTATACCTTTACCTATATAAAAAGGCCAATTCAATGTTTTGAAAATGTTCTAGTATTATTATTAGCAATAGTAGTATTATATTCAGTTTATACATTGAAACATATTCTAATTTTTGTGTTTTAATTTTCCTTATTTGATGCCTCCTTTTTATTACTGTAGTGATTGTCTTATTTCTCTTTTTTAATTCTGTAACTTTCATTTTGGTTAGGAAAGTAAGCATATTTTAAAATACTACACAACTGATCCTGCGGCAACATGCTGTCACAGAAGCTTCAGATTCATATAAAATACCCTGTAATATTTTTTCATCCACAAGATGGAGAAGAGAGCTATGGGGAGGATCTGTTATGTGCATGTTTTCTATACTTACATCGTCTTTTGGTGCCCAACGCTGCCTACTGTATACCTTAAAAATAATGAATATATGTTGGCATGGACATCTTACTTTCACATGTGAAACGACTATTCAGATCACTCTCAATAACTAACGAAATCACACGTCTATTAAACATCACTCTATTAAGGGAACCCAAGCAATAAACAGAACAGTGCAGGAAACACATTTACAATCATATATATATGTATATTTGAAGACTGATTCTTAATAATGTTATCTTTCAGTAACCTATAGAACTTTCATGCACACTTTGTCTAATTAATTTTAAGTTTCAATTTATTTATACATTCCTCTATAAATTGTCTGAAACCTTAGACGATGTTTTAAAAATATTGTACTTTACTGAAACATTTGTTCATATTATTTTGAGGCATAAAAACAATAAAAATAAGTTTTATTATAAATTGGGATAAACATAAGTATTCACATATTTCCATTTTCCAAAGAGATAAAAGTAATATACGAATTGGTCAATCTACACAATCAGAGTGTCTAAGTTTAATTTTACAAATAAAAGAAAAGCGTAGGTCTTAGAAATTGAATCCATGTATTATAGTAAAAAAATGAAGGGAAGAAAGGTTGATACTCTCACTAAAAGCATAAAAACACAAATATTGACCCCACTAGTCCAAAACAGACACACGACTAGAATTCTTTCTCTCATTGTTTGAGCAATTCATATACCATAGCAATCACACAAAATGACTGCGGTCACCAGACAAACCTTGTATTTCCACAGGACTCTGTCATGTCAACCTCCTTTTTAGGTTATTCCTGCTGTCTCCTGAAATATACAGGGTGAAAGAAGACTAACTTCTGTGAAGAGAAAGCCAACAAAGTAACCACGATTGCTCTCTTTTAGTGTGCACCAGGAACATAATGAAAGGTGTCCTGCTTCAACAAGCTGAATTGATCCATTTCTTGTTCCATTTTATGGAATATTCTGTAATTTTGTTTTGAGAGCCCTAAAAAAGCCTTACTATGCTGCCATCCACTTTTTTGCCTACCCAGTCAGATCAACAAAATGCAGGAATGTCGGGTCACTCTTATATTTGAGCAGAGCAATTACTGAAGCTTTCCCTTTTCTAGCCGAAGACATTTGTATCATGGACCAGCATAGTATCTTTCTTCTGACTGGAATCAGTAGGCAATGGTAAACCTTTATTATGTGCAGTATGTAGTGTAAATGTATGTCAAATATATTACTTGCAGTTTCTCTTTAAACAACTAAACTGTTATTTTAGGTACTAATTTAAAAGAAAACGTCAGGTTACTGACTTGCTTGGTTGCTTTTTTGGTTGTATTTTATACAAGATTTAAAAATTAGTAATGCTTATTAAATCTACTTAAAGCAACTAAGCTTCACTTTAAGTACTGTAAATATTTCAGGACACTCTAATCATCTGCAATTTGTTTTTAATTATAAAGAATTAGATAAAAGATTTTTTTTTTAATTTCTGCACTTCCTCCTCATTCCTGATAGTGATTATTTATATATGATTGCAATTTTGACTGCACTGTCATCAGTGCTAGATTGACAATGAACTTCATTGGTTAGTAAAATAACCAACATATCAGTTTCCACTTTGCACATGTTAAGAAAGACCAGAAAATGTCAAATTTACGGGTAAAAAAGCTAACACTCTAAGTGTAACTCTGAAGCAGTTTTCCGTTCCAAAGTGTAACTCAGACAGATTGGTATTTCAGTTTTGTGGGATCTTTTTATTACATGCCGCACCTTTTCATACCACTCAGGCCTGCCTTTTCACAATTAAATACACTGGGGACCCCAGGAAGCTTGGTTTAAAACCCACTTTGTTTTTATAGAATATAAAACCGAATGATCCCTTTAGATTGGGTAACTCAGATGTCCCAGTGACTCTGGCACTTTTCTCACATAACTAAACTGACACTATATTCCATTTCACCTTCTGCTGGAGTTTAATCCTGTCACCTGAATAAGACACACTACTTTTTGTGTTGTAAATGCTTATTCAGAAGCAGCAACTGTAGCTTATTTTTCTTCTAATACCAAGACAATAGATCTGCATCAATGAGACCTCTGTGCTGTCATTTTAGGGAGTGACTTGAAGGATTTAGTTACAGTGTTAAATGGTCAGCCCCCCTACTTTTCAACCATTTTAATTATTGAGTTCTTTGAGTGAGAAATGAAATTGGTTGGGCATATTCACGATAGCAAATAATAGTTTTTGTATATAAAAATGAAAATAAAAACATATTGTGAAAGTCTCTAGCACACTGTGTCTGAACAACAATGAATAGCAAACCTCTTAAGTAATATGAAATATGCTTTTATATCAAGTGCTTCCAATTTTTAAAATCCTGACGTAGATATTTTTAACAGAATCTTACTTTGAAACACTACAGATAATAAACCCATTAGCAAATGCAAAAATTGCTCTACTACATTTTACTGTTGCACAATTACTTTTTACTATATATTCAGTCAGTTCATTAGGAGCCATTGCACTCTATCAATTTATTATTTTTCTGCTGTGTATTTTCATTTAAATAAAGTCACAAAATTATTTGGGTCTTTAAAGGAATGGAATGGAAAATGCACGGGTAAATTTATTCAGATTACTGAGGGTTTGCAAGTTTTCAAGTCCTGACATTTGAAATTGTTTTTTTTATCCTTCATTGTTTTAGTATGTGACCACCTGCTTTCCCCTCATGTTCCTTATTGCCCCAAGGCCACTAATGTATTCTAACTGCAGGCCTCACTGTATACACTGAATTCAGACTACAGTCTTGGTGGGTTGCAGTGGCTGCAGGTTTTCATTCTAACCATCTTCTTAATTAGTGAGCTGTTTTTGCTGCTGACTAACTTGTTTTGCCTTAGTTTTAAGACGTGACTCAGACCCCTTAGTTGTTTCTTATTCCTTAAAGAGCAGCCAAACAATAATGAGACATAAAACAAACCGCCACATGACCACCTAACCCGAAAATAAAGAAAGGTGAAGGACTTGGTCATGTTGGTCTGCTCAGGGCATCAAAACACCTTGATGGTAGTCTTAGAAAAAACAGAAAATCAACAGTCTGCTGTGGCAGAAATGAGAGTTGCAACAAGTTATGATATTCAATTATGGCTTTAATTAACAGCAAGAATTGGTTTCTCATTAAGAAACTGGTTGGAGTGAAATTGGCTGGAGTTTGACGTTCCAATTTAGTTGGTCATCTGTTGGTTCGTTTCACATCTCATTTCTGTTTGACTGCCATTTAATGAAGAAACAAATCAATTCAGAGGACTGAATCCTTAAAAAGAGGGCTTTTAAAATGAAGGGAAAAGGAGTTAATTAGCAGTAAAAACTGCTAGCTGATTAGGAAAAGGATTAGAATGAAAACCTGCAGCCACTGCGGCCCAACAAGACCAGAGTTGAACACCCCTGGTCTAGAGTGAATAACTAAGACCACAACTGTACACAGGAATAGGCAGTGGGAGTAGGGGATTTTGAGTTGGAGCCCCTTTGAAATATATTTTATAACAATTCAAACTGACTGATCATAGACAGAATAGTGATTCAAGTATTTTCAGTCACCCCTAATCACAGATAGAATTTTGATCTGTGTATTTTCTCATAGTGCATATTAAAACCCTGTTTAGTACCCATTGTGCTCCAGATTACTTGCTATAATTTTGCCTACAGAGTTTCATGGTCCATTTTTCCCCTTGGTGACTTAAATTGAAGTATATTATCGTTAATCTGTATGTTGCAATATTTGGTAACAGAATGCTCCTGTAAGATGCCCCCATTAGAGGGCACTGTCTTTAATGCTATAAGGAGTGCAAGACAAGTAAAGAGAAGAAACAAATCTACTACTACAATGCAAGCTGACTCCAACCCCCATGAGACATGAACTGTGAGCACAGGGAAAAAGAGGATAAGATAATGAGCTCTAAGATGGATCAGAGTTTGTTCTTCTTTCCTTCCAGGAGAAACTGGAAGTTTCCAAGGAAGAAAATGCCTTTGTGTGTAACTGAAAGGAGTGTAGTCCTAGTCCAACCCAGTAAAGTCAGTCACAATATCGATGTCGTTTTCTATCAACTAAATCAGATCCAGTGTGCCATTTCTCTAGGAGCCAGTGTCAGGAGGGAGAGAAGCGGGTAAGGTACCTTGGCAAAACAAAAGAAAAACACTGATGGGAGGCAAGGTTTGCCTGTCAGCCCACAGGGGAGGTTTCCGGTTAAGTTGTGTGGTCAGTAAGGGAAAGTTAATATAGCATTATTAAACTGGGGGTGCTCTCCGTTCTCTTTTATTGCCTGCAGTGCATTGCCTGATAGTTTATTCCAGTTTATTAAGATTCTACGTGCAATTTTATTGTAATAACAATCACTAAAGGAATTATTTGTAATCTAACGGGTGCTCCGTGGTGATTTTATGTTTGATTGGGTGCTGTATCATTGGAGAGGTGTAGCAGCAAAAGAGACACAAAATTAACCCTCACGTTCATGATATGTGCTCCGAGTGTCCATACGTTTGAGAGTTCTGGATATTACGCAGTATTACTTGTTCGAGACAACAAGGCATTCCTTTAGTGCAATGACATAACGAATGGGGAGCAACCCTAGTTTACTTTGGGGGAAAAAAAGAAATGGTTATCCGCCTGTTAACGTACACCATAATGTACATACATCAGAAACTGTGATCACCAACAATTTAATTGAGAAAAGAATGCTATACTGTATTAACTTTCCCTCACTCAGTACACCACTTAACCGAAAAACCCCTGTGGACTGACAGGCAAACCTTGCCACCAATCAGTGTTTTCTTTTTGTTTTTTCAAGGTACCTACCCTTTCCGTACACTTTTACTTGTCATCACCCCTCTGATTGTGAGTGCACCATCTCTAATTTTGCGCGGCACCACTTTTATTTTTACACATCACCTTGTTTGAATGTGCACATCATCTTGCTTAATTTTGTGCACCACCTTTTTTAATTGTGTGGCACCACATTTAATTCTGTGTGTCACCTCTTTTGAATATGCATGTCACCATGTTTAATTGTGCACATCACACCTTTAAATATTTTGTCAAATGCCCTTCGGGGTCACCATAATATATCCCACACTTAATGACATCATGTGTCACATGACTGGCAGTCACATGATAGCAACAAGCAAAGAAGCAAATACACAATATGACTGCCACCATGAAAATACTTCAAGATGGTGGAATGAACTGAACAAAATTCACAAAATTGTGAAAGGGATATCACTGAAGCTACCATACAAATAAAGTAAAAAAAAAAAATGGAAAATATATTATAGAAATTGAAGTAGATGAAAAAACAAACAGATTCACAACAGTGCAACTGTAATATGGTCTAAGGCTTTGCTACTGACAAAATTCTAAAGCCAGCCAACTCAGTGTTCTAAAACTTCTTTATACAACTCTTAGCCAATGCTCATTTAGCTTTATGGCTTCTACTGTCTTTTTTTGTCCAGGAATCTACATCAGCAGTCACATTGAAATAATGCTTTAAACCACTATTTTCTCTTTTGCATTGTAATTGGCTACAGTTTCCTGACTTTCATTACCCACTGCATTGTATTGCAGTACTATCTGTCATACTGTCAACCCACTAACATGTGCAGTCCTACATGAATCATGTTTGTTTCTTTTTAAATCCTCATTTCAATTCTTGACATTCTTGTCGCACTGAACATTAGCCAAAAACTTCAAAATCCATAGTTTCAAGTAATTCAAATAGATATGGGTATACTGTATGCATGTGAATGTTACTTTCAGTGGACAGGCATTGTGTTCAGGGTTATCTCCTATATGGCTCTGGCTTCCCTCATCCCAGAATTGGAAAAGCTGGTTCGAAGAAAGGATAGCTGGATGGATGCACTCCAACTTTCCTGGCTGTTGACTTATTATATGTAGTTTAACTATTTAGGGATTATTCCCTAAATAGGGATTATTATTATAAACCTTTCTGCAAATCATTATATGTTAAAAGGTAAAAGTAAATATTTCTGTACATTATACTGCAAAACAACCTAATTTCTCCAATCTACATTAAGTAAGGGAGGAGTGGTGGCTCTGAGGTAAGGGATCTGCACCGGCAAGGTGACCAGTTCGAAAACCTTTAAACACCAGAAGTGACTCTACTCTACTGAGCCTTTGAGCAGGGCCCTTAACCAGCAATTGTTTCATCCTGGGTAAGACATTAATCTGCATTCAGCCCTGCAAGCAGCACCACCAACTTGCAGGGAAAACTCAGGGGGTTTGGTGGCAGGATTGTCACTCCAGCCACCATAAAAAAGCCTCATACTCTTCTAGTGTGGTGCTGAGGTGTCATCCATTGCAAGGCTATGGTTATTCATGTTGTGGGTGTGGCAACACGCTGTAATCGGCACATGCTCCCAACCATATATACATTAAGTCATTTGTCTTTTAAATTACTGATACAATTTCTCTTGTAAAGAGAAGATCTTCATTGTGGTTTATCAAGCCTTTCATTATCTTTTAGCTCTCCATGAGTGTTAAAAGCTTAGAAGATCTACTTTATTGAGCTTTTCATGTATAAAAGCACAATCTAAGTAAACAAACCACAAAGTACAGCAATGATATTTTTTGTAAAAACAGCTTCTTGAACTTTTGATGTTCTTTATCTCTCCTTGATTAAAGCTGTGCTAGGTAAATCAGTACACATCTAATCAGGCAAAATTAAATTAGTACCAAGATAATATGATAAACAATCTGAACCATAGCTTAAAGCGTATAACACAGAATCTGCCTCATCAATTTGCAGATAGTAGTTCATAAACATAATTTAAAAGATGAGAACACATTAGCACTGTAACTTGTTTAGGTTTATTTTGTGTTCTTATATGTAAACTTAATCTTGTTAAACTAATCAATTTCAAATATTACATTGAAACTTGTTATTTTTTATTCTTATCAGTCACTATTGCTTTATAGAACCTTTTGCATATGATTAGGGTGTTTAATGCTGTGGGTTTTTTAGTATGCAAAAATAAGATTCAATGATTCTAGTGTTGTAGAGTAACTGAAGGGACACATTTTTGGCGAGAAATTTTAAATTAATCTCATTTAACAATATTTACAGATTCTTAAACACACTTTACTATTTCACTATGAGTTGCCAAGAATCTGCCCCTGAGGAAACACATTCTCAGGCACTGTCCTAATACCCATGTCTGCTTAATCCCCAGTCTTGCTAGATGAAGCAGCTTACAAAGGTGTTTAGCTTGAAATGTGCTGATTTGTGTCAGGACTGTGAACAGCCTTTTAGTCATAACTAAAGCCAGATTCAAGATTCAGTGTGAGACACCAAGTCAATGTGGCTGTTTCCCAGCTCCTTTTTATTTTATGCATTTTTATGGAACAGGGTTGATTCCCTTCCCACACAGTAAGTCGACAGCATAAGTACATGTGTTGCTAGACATTTGACTAAATTTTTTGAGAAAACAGAAATATAAAAATGCACATCAAAAGCAACAAAAAAAAAAAAAACAGAGTTATCCGCAAAGGTAAAAATCATTCCTTGGATTCAGGATAACATCATTAAAATTAACACCAACTGCCTATGGCTGCCAAATGTGTTAAGTTGAAAAGTTCACCTTTGAAGCTTAAATCCTTGTACTGTGATTTATATTGAGAACTCCACTCCATTTATGTGTTTTCTGTTTTATTATTGAATGCATTGTTTTCTATCACTTGTCTTCTTTTCAAGATGTTTATAATATACTGTACATCGCTGGACACTTTACAAAGTAACCATTGTCCAGATGTACTAGAATTCTTTAGGATAAAACTATATATAAATTATATGTTTGTGATGTGAAAAGTTTAAAATAGCATTGTTAATTATATTACAAATTGGAGACAAAAGAAGGAGAGAGAATAATTTTCTAGAAAAAATGAAGGCTAGGAACAAAGCTGGGAAGTATTTTAATCAGATTAAGCCAATGAAAGATGAGCAAGGTGTGGTCTTAAATGAGCATGAAAGGATCAAGAATAGAGGGAAGAGGTACTTTGAAAAGCTGTTGAATGAAGAAAATTCAAGGGTTGTATTTGGGGATTGAGCCCCAAATGAAGGGCTAGTACCAAGAGTAAGGAAGGGGAAGTAAAGGAAGCACTGAAAAGAATGAAAAAGGGAAAGACGACAGGACCAGAAGAAATACCAGCAGAGTTTAAGAGATTAGGGAGTTGATGTGTTGTGGGATCTAATACAGATAAACAGGAGAAAATACCAGAGGAGTGGAGGAACAATGAAAATTTGGGAATGGGTTATAAGGAGGAGGCTTAGGGATGAGACCACCACAGAGGAGACACAGTTTGGTTTGATATCAGGGAGAGGAACAACTACCGTAGATCCCGGAATACAAGCCGAGAATTGCGTCCTAGATTTTTGGCTTGGAGTTTGGGGTTCGGTTTATACAACGAGTATTATTTCAGATTCCAGATTTCCAGCGCAATGCCAGTTTTGCCGATGAATACGGAAGTAAATAATGACGAAACCACAGAGCCATCTTTCAGATGAAGAAGTAACTTTGCATGCCGGTAGTTTAAATTAAATAAAGAATTTATTCAAAAAAGTGTTTTAGTTGTTGATTTTATTAATAAAATTTATAATAAATTATCGGGAAGTTTAAAATAAAATTTATTTTGATTCACGATCCACATCTTGCGTTACGAAACGGATGCGGTCACGTGTATCCGCTTGCGCGATTGTAAACAAACAACCGAGAGCGTTAGTAGCGTCAGTCGGAGCCCAGATACATGTGTTTGTGGATGTAATTTCGAAACGAAGATGGACATTGTGTGGAAATATCTCCTCCCCCTCCCTTCCTGCAGCCCAAAGATGTCAAATTAAATGGTGAGTACAGTATGAAATTGTTTCTAGAATAGAATGCCTTTTACTGTCTATACGCATCTACAATGAGATTAAAAGCAGCTCCTTCAGTGCAGAAAAAAGTTCTGTATAGGGCTTGTATGGTTGTTTTTTAGCCTTAGCATAACGCCGTATCTGCAGCCCCGCTTCTGCTTTCTTTCCCTCCTCCGTCTGTGTCGCCTCCTAGACCCGACAACAAACCACGGAGAGCCCGCTGGTCTCGCTATGTTGCCTGGGATGTTGTGCGTGTGATGAAAAACACTCAAAACAGATGTCTGGCTCTGGACACCGATGTCTATAAGGTTCTGAATGGTGTAGCGGATGTTCGCCGAACCGATCGTGCACAAACAAGGACAAAAAAAGTACAAAAACAACAAAAAAGTGCACTGAAAAGGAGAGCCCTGAGCCGCTGCGCGCCGCCATGCTCCTAGCCTAATCGAAGTAGGCTAGGCACTTTTTATAACTTTTTGGTTAGTACATTAGAAAAAATATTGGTGTTTTTTTTATTATGAAAAGGTTAAGTAAGTGTTGTAGTGGGAGGTTTGGAACGCATTATGGGTTAGCCTTTGCGAACGAATTAAGTTTGTAAGTCAAGGGTCCACTGTATTGCGTATTTAAGTTAATCAAATTTATAACAATTCTCCGGAAATCCACCCGCCGATGTACCATATTTGCGTATATAGTTTCAACACAAAGGTTCCAATTTACCAAACTTCTCCGCAATCACTTCCTAGTTTCCATCAAAAATGCCGGCAGTCTCAAATTCTCGCCGAAACACATTATAAATATACCCGAAGAGACACTTTTAAGGAAATTTAGAAAATTTTGCTTGGAGAAGGGGGTCGGCTTAAATACCGGTCATCGGCAAATACATGTAATTTAGTCGGTAGAGAAGGGGATCGGCTAATATACCGGGTCGGCTTGTATTCCGGGATCTACGGTAATTCAGTGTTTGTATTGAGATGGCTCATAGATAAGCATCGAGAGAAACAGATAGTTTTGCATAAAGTGTTTATTGACTTGAAGAAGGCTAATGATAGAGTGCCACATCAAGAGGTCTCGAAGTACATGAGACAGAAAGGAATCCAAGAGAAGTATGTGGGAACTGTCCAGGATATGTATGAGGGAGTGAGGACTCAGGTTAAAAGCAGTGCTGGAGTAACAGACAAGATCCCAGTTAGAGAAGGGCTGCATTAGGGATCTTCTTTAAGCCCTTAACTCTTTGATCTGGTCACTGATTTGTTGAGTCATGGGATAAAAGACCAATCCTCCTGGGCATACTTTTTGCTTAAAATATCATGTTTTGCAGTACCAGAAAACAGCAAGTGGAGAGCAAATTGGAAGAATGCAGAAGGGTTTTAGAAGATAACGAGTTGAAAGTAAAATAAGAAGAAGACGGAATAAGAAGAGAGGTTTAATGATGATCAGAATTCAGAAGTTAGCCTGCAAGGAGAGCTATTGAAAAGAGTGGATACCTTTTAAATATCTAGGATCAGTGGTAGCCTGAAACACAAAATTAGATGCAGAGATAACCCATAGAGTGCAGAGTGGATGGAACAATTAGAAGGAGGTATCAGGGGTATTGTGTGCTTGACAGTCTTAAGATCAGCAATGATGTATGGAGCTGAGATATAAGCAGTAAGGGGAGTGCAGAAGAAGAAGAAATGAGACAATAAGAAGGAAAACAAAAGTGGGAGAGAAATCTAAGAAAGTATAGGAAAGTAGGTCCTAGTGATATGGACATGTGATAAGGAGAGACAATTAATATATGGGCAAAAGAGTGATGACATTGGAAGTAAAGGGGAAGAGAAAGTGAGGAAGGCCAAAGTAGTGGTGGATGGATGAAGTAAAAGAAGAACTAAAGGAAAAGGGCTTTACTGGTGAGGGGGTTCAGGACTGAGCTGTATTGAGAAAGTTTATCGAATAAATCGACCCTACGGAGAAGTGGGAAAAAATGAAGAGGAAAAAGAATGGTTAATTATATTGTAAAATACTAGATATGTTTGTGTCCGAATGGCACCGTGTTAGTTAAAACTAGCTGCCTCATGGTAACAGAAACATGGCTAGGCCAGTGCCTATGTAGTGCCTTCTGAATGTGTGGAATTGTGTTATGAGACAATTAACACATGTTTGTAAAGGGGGAGCTTGTTGTACTAATACACTTAATTTTTTGAGGAGGTAATAAAATGTCTGATAGCAGTTGAACTTGTGATATTAGCTACTTTTGCTTCAAAATATATGGATAAGAAACTCCATCATAGATTAATCATTATAATGTAAACATTATGTATTGAAGATGTGATTTGTGTATATGTGTGCAAAACTACTGACACACAGGAGCAACAGGTTATGGTACAACAAACTTTTTCTGAACTGGTCATTGTGTTTAGTTTAATCTTGCAGGTGTCAGTGCTGGGTGTTCTGCTACTTTAAATTTAGTGTGTAATATGTAAATAACATATTAATTAACTCTACTTAAAATACATTTAGGCAGGGCAGAATAGCAAATTTTCTTTTAGAGATAGATTTTAACTGCATTTATTTGATATTTCCAAAATTGCATAGCCACTGAAATGGCTGTTATATATTATTTTGTTTTATATATTTTTTAATCTTATTTTATGTTAGTTTGACATTTGTATACCTTAGGGGCACATTATGGTTAGAGTAAGGTTCTGAATTCTTTGCTTTAACTTTCGATTTACATATTGGGTTTTGCCACTAGATTTTCTTGGTTTCCTGGAAATAACTGTTCTAGCATTTTTTTGACAATTGCTTATCTCCAGAGGCCTCTTGTTTAAAATGTGCTTACATTCTGAAACATGCATATGCAAATGTCAAGATTTATAAAACATTTTTTGATGTAAAAAAATACTTAAAGTTATGGAAAATTTCTATCATCTGTAAGTCATATACACACTTTTTATTGTGTTGGCATTTTAGCAACATTAGGTGACAGGTCAATGAAGTGAACACAAAATCCGGTTTTGTTTGTCATTTCAATGATGCATCAGTCACAAACTAATGTTCTCCAAATAATTATATCAGTTAACTGACATGTTCTCTCAATACAGTGGTCTTCAATGTTGGTAATAATACCTAATGCATAAGCTTAATGGTAATCACCTTAGTGTGTAGCTATGTATTTTATCTATAAAAAGGGAGTGCTGTGTGTTGTTGGACATAACTGGCAATGGCAAAGTCAGCTCTGGAGGATATTGCCAATGACGGGCTAGGCAAGGAGCAGATTTACAGGGATCATGATGATTTTTTGGCTCATGATAGCGATTGGCTTATAAGGTTCTTAGAGTCATCTTCTTGGAGTTGTGTGATGGATTGAAGCCTACAAAACAGAGACCATCACACAGAAATCATGTGATCCCTGTGCAGTAAGAGGTTTTAACAAATTTGTTAAACAAAAAGCAAATGGTGAATTTAAGTTTAAACAGGCATTATGTGTGAATTATTTCCAGATATGCAGAATGAAATTATCTCTTCTAATTTATTCATGTCAAGCCTTGAATGCTCTGTGGCTATTTCACCACACTTTTAAGCAAGGGTTTCTAAATCATAATTTGTCTATATACAAAGCTGGTACATGGAAGAAGTGTAATTTGGTGTTTCTAAATTAATTTCTTTTTGTTTATTTCTTTTTTTATATTTTTTACTTTGGGTGCCTATAGATGTTCATGCACAATGGTTTGTATATATGAAGGGTGTCATTTTTGTGTAAATTGAAGGGAGGAATGGGAGAGTAGGATATTTTCGTGGGTAAAAAAGTTCCCGTTCTTTTTCTCTTCTCTGAAAAAATTCCTCACATGGATCTTCTCTTAGTTTAGAGTTTAGTTTAAAATTTGAGTTTGGATTTGACCTTGTCATATGAAAGACTTCAGGTCTAGCTCTGCTTCTGTTTAAGTGTCTTGACGTGGTAGATTTTCTGGTTTGAATCATAACACACTTTGCTTGACACATGTTTTCTATAACTGTTGCCACTAAGTCATTAATTAGTCAATTACTGACCAAGAACAGACGTAAATTTATTTTACTAGTATTTCCAGTTTGCTAGTTCATTTGCAATAACATGATGTACTACCCATTGGACATGTGAGAAAATTCCAGAAAGTGACACACTTGTTTAGGGCACTGCTTATTATAAAAAAAATGCTTCATGTTAAGCAGTGGTGTCTCCGCATTAAGGGCAGCTGGGGGACTAACCCCCCATGTCACAACAGATGGCAATGTTGTGCCAAAGTTTATAGCCAACTCAATTTAGTCATAACAGTCCATTTTTTGTAATTTCCCATGACATGCGTGATGCAATTTCTTATCTACAAAGTATTTATTTTCAGAGTATATGAAATTTTGTTTGTGTCTTGTGCTACTAGCTACTAGTTGCTTAGCATATATCTTTGGTTTGTATACATTCGTGCATTTCATTTCCACCTTGGGGCTTAAGTCCTTTAAGTGACCCATTGATTTTTTGAGACATGATTTATCATAAATCACTTTAAATATTTATGGACATTATGATTTAGCACTTTTCCCATCAAGCAAAACTTGGAAATTTATACATTTGCATTTGTAATTCTGCTTCCAGTGTGAAATGTTTGATATTGAGATATCTTTTTTGTGAACAAATTTTTATTTATAAAATGAAAAAGGAAACCAACAATAATAACTGATTTTTGGGCTATATAATGACAAAAACAAAACACCCCACAACCCCCCAAAATGGGAAAACAAAGAATTGTAGAGAAGATTTCGGCCACATAGTGCTGGAGTGCTGAAGCCAGAGGACATTCCCAGATCATGTGGAGACAAATGGACAAAAAAGCACAAAGTTGATACAGGGGACCTAATTATATTCCCATTTTCTTCGAAGAATACGGTACAGTCTATGAACAAATTAAAATTATTAAATTTAAATGATTAGGATTTTTAGAGCAATTTTTGATATTTAGATATATACAGTGGTGCCTCATACTTTGAACAATTCTAACTTCAAATGTTTCCATTGTTGAACACTAAATTCAAGAGAAATATAATCCAGAGTTCAAATAGTGCTTCGAACTGTGGCTACAGTGAAAGAAAATCAGCAACAGATGCTGCAGTCTTAGTGTTCATACTCCAGCTATTGTTGAGATACAGGCATAATCCCCCAGCTTTTCTGTTTCTGGTCCTGTTCTGCTGGTGTACTGTGCAGCCTGCTAACTTGATAGCTGTATCCAGAATGAGTGAATGAAGCCAGATCTCTGTAATTAGCAGAATGCAGCTGTCCTTAACAATCTTATTTGCTGCAACCTGTAGCTTCAATTCATTTATCTTATTTGCAAGAAATCTTGCATTGGTGAGAAAAATACTAGGAAGAGGCGGCTTGTGTGGTTGCCTCCATAGCCTCACCAGGTTACCAGCCCTACAGTCCTGCTTCTGCCTCCCATTCTTGCGCCTCCTCTGTCTCCTACCTGTGGGGATGGTAATATATGGGGAGCCCTGACGCCTGGCTATGTGTGCTGGGATGTCGTGGAAGTGGAGAAACTCAACTGTAACAGTCTACTTGCTTTGTAGTCCTATTTTTAGGACGTCATGCCGGCTGTTGACGTTATTTGCTCAGCAGAATGCCTTTATGACAAACAGCAACACATACACAAAATGACAAAGTCCTGAAAGGAACAGCACTGAGCCTCTGCATCTATGCACAATGCCATACATTTTATTTTATTACTAGCAAAATACCTGCGCTTTGCAGCGGTGAAGTACTGCCTTAAAATGTTTATTAAGAAGAAAATTAAACCTTTTTGAACTGAGGGAAAATATACCAATAATTATTTGTTAAGGATCTCTTTCTATACCACATTGTCAGTTCGGCCCTCCGGTTGTAATATGACCAAGCTGTGCGCTGATCTTACTCTAGTGCTCCTGTGTAGTATAATTATCTCCTGTACCGTCATCAGTCAACACCTTGAACCTGTCCCAGTTATTCAATACATAAGACACAATGTTCCTCCGGATATCAAAAGTGTTCCTGATATGGCCGTGCAATATGTAACAAAGGGAATGGAAAAGGCAGGTGCCATCTCCGGGCATGGAAACCACTTGGTAAGTGACAGTTCTTTGATCGACAGTGACAGTTCTTTGATCGATGGTGATCGATAGACATGTTAATGGGGGTACGGTTGGAACAATAAAGGAAATGGGTACCTGAACAATGTAAAGTAAGTCTAAAATACCTACACAATAACTATAATCGTAATAAACAAACAATAAAACAGCGGAGAAGCCGTGGATTAAATAAAAAGGCTGTAGTTATCAACAGAGAGACGTAAATCCAGTGGCGAAGCAAGGAAGGGAATGTAGAGACCGGAGCGATGGACAGCCTTATATAGGCAGGCAGCCAACAACGTGGGAGTTGTTGGGATGGGGGACCCAACGCCGCCTCACATGGTGACCGAGCTGCAGGCTATGGATGCATATATGTATGTAAGTAGGATTCAGTTAGCGTTGGGAACCTGCATACCAAATTTCTTGAAGATGGGCCCATAAGTAACAAAGACCGTTGGAAAGTTCAATATGGCGGCCGACAGTGGCATCATACCACTGAAATAAGTACGTACATCGGTTTCGGTTAGCGCAGGGAAGCCGCCTACCATATTTTATGAAGATGGGGCCATAAATAAGAAAGTTCAACATGGCGAACGTTGTCGACCGTTATGACTGTTACGCATAGAATTTCGAAATGAAACCTGCTTAATTTTTGTAAGTAAACTGTAAGGAATGAGCCTGCCAAATTTCAGCCTTCTACCTACACGGGAAGTTGGAGAATTAGTGACGTTGGAAAGTTCAATATGGCGGCCAACAGTGGCATCATACCACCGAAATAAGTACGTACATCGGTTTCGGTTAGCGCAGGGAAGCCGCCTACCAAATTTCGTGAAGATGGGGCTATAAATAAGAAAGTTCAACATGGTGGACGTTGTCGACCATTATGACCGTTAAGTGTAGAATTTCGAAATGAAACCTGCTTAACTTTTGTAAGTAAGCTGTAAGGAATAAGCCTGCCAAATTTCAGCCTTCTACCTACACGGGAAGTTGGAGAATTAATGATGGGTCAGTCAGTCAGTCATTCAGTCAGTCAGTGAGGGCTTTGCCTTTTATTAGTATAGATAAAGTATTTATATATTTATTGTTTTCATTTTTAATTTATTATTTAGGAAATTTAATTATGTTATTTTTATCTTTAATTTATGTGTATTTGCTGTTTGGATTTAAATAGAGGGAAAGGTCTTGTAACTGCTGCTATTTAAATGCTTGATCATCTCTCATTCTCTCTGCACACGTATATACGCAAAAACACACACACTCTGCATAGGCCCCTTTTTTCGCCATCTTCTCAGGGTGGCACCACACAGATGACAAGGCAAAAAAAAAAAAAAAACAGAAATGAAAAGGCAAATTGATGCAACATAGTTGTTCAGCTGGAAGGAATTATCACTACTGAATACTACAACTGAAATTTTCAGAATAACTAAGCTTTAAAATACTACGTCCACAGCTGTGACACATAAACTGAAAGGAGCCTCCATTTATCATATCATACCTGAGACATATCAGACATTGACCTTTGCCATGATCAGAACTTTGGAAGTTCTTGGGAATTTGTTAATACTATAACAAGACTGCAATATCTTTAGAATAATTGTCCAACTGAGAAATGTTTCATTATTGTAAAGACAATGATAGAAATGTTTATATAATGCTTTGACTCACTGAACATTTCACCACTTTCATGTTGATGATAAACCATCGATCAAAGAATAAAGCTTACATAGAAAGTTGCTATATATAATGAATCATGAAAATAGGCACCAGCAGAAAATAAAGATATATTTAAAAAGTCACAGAAAACACTTTCACATCTGTATGAATGAACAATTATCAGAATTCAAAAACATTACTACTGAAAACCATCAATTGTCATTCAGCCACCTGACACTGAACAATATAAGTCATCAGTGCACAGCAGAAGGAGTGGTATATTGTAAAAACTATTATAACCTACAGAACACTATAAACAAAAATCCACAAATTAGTAGGAACTTACTATTTCACAGACTTCAAAACTGTGAGGTGAGGCATACTCATGATCAATCAATTACTTGGTAAAATAAGTACATGATACTGAGCCAACAATTCTTCTCAGCCTATAAGTATGCAATGGTGTCAGCACAATGATACTCACAAATTAGGTAGTATCTAGTAGTGAAAGTTTTCACCCAAATGAGAAGGAGTGTCCTATTCCACATACATTCAATAAATAATTCTGGATATTCCCCAAAATCTCGTGTGTCAAACTCAAGGCCAGTGGACTGGATCAGGCCTGTAGTTATTTTTAAAGTGGCCCACATCATCTGTATTGAAAATATGCCAGTTATGGCCCTCAATGATGGGTTGGTTTTCTTAAACAACCTCCCTTAACGTTCATTTCATATATCGATTGTACATGTATATAATTTAGCCGAATTACATTTACACCAGTCATTAAAATTCATCTTCAGTGTCTGATCCCATTTATTTGTGCAATGCAGTGCATCTCATCTACAAATTTGTTAAAACAAAGACTGCTAATGACCCAAGAAAAAAAAATGTGAAAATCAGGTAGGACGCCACATTGCCATAAGAACATTAGTGTTTAACATGATGACAAAGATGTATAGAAAGACAGAAAGCTGCCACTCTGCTCACTTTTTAAAGCTATACAGGCATCAGGCCTGACTACTCTTCCGTGGTAATGACAGGTCTGTATTATCTGTGATTTACATAAAAAATTTCAAGCTTTCAGACTCGCACTTCCTTGTTTGATTGTTGTCAGATGTATTCACAATACTAAAGTTATTTCTGACTGCAAATGTTGGTCAGCCTGTGGTGATTCAGGAATACAATGTTATTGTTCAGCCAGTGGATGTGGCTGTTTGCTCTGTTGTTTGGAAGAGCCGTTAACTCATTTCATAGAAAGTGTAACATGAAATGTCAATATACATTAGAAAATGAAAAATGAGACAAGAGAAAGACAATAGTGCAAAGAGAAAACAGGTGGTTTTTTTGGGGGATTTTCAGCTGTGAGCATCTGATGAGCAATGTGTCAAAAGCATATACATAAACAAAACCTGTGCCTGTTACTGTAGTGGTGATGGCATAAAAACTATGAGACAGCCTGTTATAGTTATCAGTTGCACCTCGTGAATGGTTATGCAGCACCCTTACAGTAAAAGATTCAAAAACTACTTCCACCATAACTGACAAGTGTTTATTAAAATTTAGCAATTCTAGTGATTCAATGCTATGCTTTGCAAATATATGTTTTGATAAAGTAATTGACATATTTGTGCAAAAGAAATACGATTTTTTTATTTCTGTGTCTGTCATACAGAATAAGATTAATAAGAACCAAGTACTGAATAAGTAAAATTCAGATTTATAACTACACCTCAAGAATTAGAAATGACTAAAAAGTGCATGTAAAAAACACCTGTAAAATATATTAAATTAAGGGTATATCTAAATAATAAAAAATGTATGACAATTAATGGGTAAAAAAAATTTGAAAAGAATACATGCATGTATATTTATGTTTACACAATGTTTCAGCTGCCAATAACAATTAATTGTTTCAATGTGTAAGAATTGATGGTGCATTGGTAGCACTGCTGCCTTGCAGTAAGAAGAACAGAGTTCGTGTCTGAAGACCATCCTGCTCGCAATGCCTGTTCTCCCCGTGTCTGCAAGGGTTTCCTCCCACTATTTAAAGACGTGTAAGTTAGGTGAACTGACATCGCTAATGTGTGTTTGGTGTGTGTGTGTTTTCACCCTGTAGCTACATGGAGTCCCCAGAACTGAACTTGAACTACTGGACTACAGTATTACAAATTGTGTATTGCATTTCAAATCTAAAGTAACATTACTGTGTATTAAATCAAATTTTATTTGTCACATATGTGCGCTTAGGAGGCAGACAACAAGCCCTGAGGTTGGTGAAACATAGTGAGGTGAAGGGTTGATTTATAATACTAACGCCTCTCTCTCTTTCTCATCAGACCAAAACAAGAAAAGTAATCCAGTACACTTACCTCACACACTTCCGGGTTCACAAGATGGCAGCCAAGCTTCACTTCCTCATCCGGCTCCCACTGCTGACATCACATCCTGCCGCCCATTGATGACGTTACTCCCGGTCGGTCTCCCGAAGACGATGTCACTTCCGCAGTAACATCACTTCCGGTCTCCTCTTGATGATGTCACATCCGTCTTTCAGTTATGACGTTATCTCCTGCCACATCATTTCCGCCAGCTATTTTGTCCTCTATAAAAATGCCATGTCTTTATTTCATTTTTGTCAATTACTGTTTTGAGTACATTGATCAAATTCTTTTAAATTATTTCTTTATTTTGTCCATTGGACATTATACGGGAAAAGTCCCCAACTCTTTGTCGTTTTGGAAATCTTTTTATTTTACGACAACATATAACGTCCTTTTTTTGTTAAACTCAGTTCTATTTTTTTGGTAAAATAATACAGCACTGATAAAGTCTAGACAGAGATCCCCATGACCTCTAAATCAGCTGCTAAATTCTGTCCTAAATTGGATATACTGTATATATAGTGTTATTTTTGGCCCTAAGTAAGGTTGATTTTGACGCCCCTTCCCTAAACGTTATCAGTTGTACAATGTACACAAAACAAGACATAACTGATGTGTGCTGTAAACTGTTGTTTGACAGGGAGTACATAAAAGGGACTTAGTTAATAACCAATTTTTACACAAAACAGGAATCAATTAGTGGTCAGGTAAAAAATGTAATGCATAGTGTAAAAGTCTGCAAGCATAAAATTGATTAAATCAGAAACTCTTTAAAACATGGACTATTTTCACACAGACCATGAAAGGGCCTAGATTCAAATTCAGTTTTCCTGGAGCTCTGAGAAAGTAGCCTAAAGTACTGTGCCACCATGCCACCCCCTTGGTTCACACATTTTCTTTTATTAACTAAACTACTAACACAAGCCTTTGGGGGGAAAAAAAGGAAATATGTGAAAATTTAGTTAGACAAAATTAAAACAAATGGATCTGTTTCGTGTTTTGTAAAAAATACGATTTTACCCTATACACTACTAAAAAATGTAATTCTCTCTGTTCTGAAAAACTAATAGACTTGCATTAGCACAGAAATCCCCATCAGAATCACTCTTTTGATAAAATGAATTTATATAAGCTGAACTTGCTTCAAGTTCATTAATCATGACTGCTGAATATTAATGCTCATCACCTTCAACCTTTTTCATATTCTCTTGTGTTAGCACTGTTGATCTAACTAAGGCACTCTCTTCCCTAAGAGCCACTTACTGTTCATTAGATCCTATTTATACTTAGGTTTTGAAGTTTCCTCTTATTTTTGCTTTCACACTTCTTCATATGCTTAATGTGCCTCTTATTTCCATATTAGTTTTAAACAACAATGATTTTTCCATTTCCAAAAAAGAATAGTTTCCACAGAAATAGTTAATTGCATTCTAATTTTTCATTTGTCTAAAGCTTAGAGAGTAGTTTTTATACAGTTACAGTTATGATGCATCTTTAATGACCTATATAATGTATGAGCCTTTCAGATAAGGCCACAGTACTGCGATTGCCTTGGTTAAGTGTCTGTTAGTAAATTCTGATTCTAGATCTCACACTTCTCTTCCCTATGCTGTATTTTTTAGTACCAACTGACACTGTTTGATAATGTAAGAAAACTAATAGGTGGTTTTTGTGTATTTCAGAATTCAGTTTCACTTTTATCAAACTGCATTCTGCCTTCCATTGAATTAGATGATATTTTAGCATGGGAAAGGCGCTATACAAATAAAATGTATTATTATTATTTTATTATTATTAGACGCATGTGACATTTATTTATTAAGAGTAACGTACTAATTTGAGTGACTACTACTTTCCATTATTTTTACATTGAATAAGCTCCCAGAAGAAATGGTTCTTTTCTTTGTACCAAACTTTCAACCACACAAACAGGCATTAGAAGACAAAACACCCCAAGCAATATAGAAAATATTGTTTAGCTTGACTTTAATTTTGATATAACTTCACATATTCAAACAGTTGTTGTTATATAATCATGATAATATTAAGAATTTGAGTTCAACAGTTAATACAGAAGCACAGAAGGGTTTCTTGTCTTTTGCAGAGTCATTGGCTTTTAGGCTGTGTCCGGATGAGTTTGGAAAAAAGACTTCTAAAGGTTGGGTGGAATTGTGAATAGCAGTCAGTTATTTATAAACTGAGAGGAAGAGATGGATAGACAAGTAGAGTGGGGTATTTGTCATTTTTGTCATCTTATTCAAATATTGTTTTCAATCATTAGTCCAAATAATGATGCAGCCACTAGCTTTTTCATTGCGTCTTCCTATAACTGGTAACAGTTTCATTTAGGCACTGCAAAAATACATCTATCACTCATTTCCTCTTATGTAACAAAACATTACCAGAGGCTTCTTTGGGTCTTCATAAAACTACTAAAACATCAGTAGATAGGTTATCTATCTCTGTGCTGTGTCGCATATTGACATGATGGTAAAATTATTTGTTGTTATGAATGATTCCCAGGTCTTATACAGAATATGTAATATCAAGAGAAATGTGCCTCCTCAGACCACCCTAAAGTGAAGTTTTGTCAGTTGGTTACATTGCAGAGATGAATAAATGCCTTACTGATACTTTATAAGAGTTATAAAGACCCAAGTTAAGTTCTTGTTACATTTGAGTAAACGAGTAATAGATGCATTTTTGCAGTACCTAAACTAAAGTGTTACTCTGTAATTCGATAATTCTAGCAAATTCTTGGACAAATAAATCATTTAAGTGTCTGACTTTCAGCTTCCCTTGATTGAATGCTACCAATTGAAAAGGACCTGTACTACAGCTTAAATAATGTTTAAAATCATTCTCTTAGTGTATTTGGCTTTAAGTGACATGTTTTTTAGCAGCAAATAAATACCTTAATATGTGTATTGTCAAAGGTGTGCATTTGTTATATCTTTTGTAGGCCTGAATTGTGAGATGCACCGGAAAGAATTTAGATGTGGCAAAGCATCCTAAGTTTCTTCCTTTTCCACCTTCACCCCTGAAGACAATTACCCAGAAGGAGTAGTGACCTTGTTTCAGATTGCTTTTATTCCCTCGGTCAATGGTATTATTCACCAACACAACACAACACACTAGTGTTGCTGAAGTCTGTGATTTGCTTTGTTTATTTTTACTCAAAAATATCAGCTATTAAATGGGGTTACCCCTAGTTGTCCATCTCTTTTGTGTTTTACAGCATACAAATGCACACAATCATGTCACTATACTTTAAAAGATTAAGGAGCAAATAATAAATATTCATAACATGGAAAATACAGTGCAGCAACTGAAATGGAATATTTACAGGTATACTGGTCATTACCTAAGGTATGTGGAATATTCATTATGTCATGTCAGTTTTAACCCGCTTAGTCCAGTCCAAGGTCACAGTCCAGCTAGCAATGCAGGAACAAATCCTGGACAGGGCGCCAGCCCTTTGTAGAGAAACCAAACACACACTTGGGCAGATTTAACATCGCCAATTCACCTAATCTGCATGTCTTTGGACCGTGGAAAGAAACCGGAACACCCAAAGGAACCCACACAGATACAGGGAAAACATAAACTCTGATGGCTGGTCTCCTTAGTGCAAGGCAGTAGCACCACCAATGCACCAGTGTTCCATCCAGTTTACATTATACAGGGTGAGGCAGAAAGGACGGATGTCTTTGAAATGGCTAGAACTCACCACTAGGTGGAGTGACAGATGTGCGGTAGATGGCATTAGGTTCGCGAAGTCTTAGCATTTTTTTATTTTCTTTTTAGTTGAAGCCATGGAGCCGTGGACGATAGAACACCGTGTTTTTGCGTATGACTGTTTTATCAAGAACAACCAATCTATTACCGCAGTTCAGCGTGAGTTTCGTTGCCATTTCAATATCCACAGAAATAAAGCTGTTCCCGCTCGTAACACTATCCTATGTTGAGTTAAAGCACTTCGTACACGAGGTACACTAATGAACAAAAGAACGCCGGGGGCTACACGAATGGCACATACCCTGAAAATGTGGAAAGCGTACGTCTAGCCCTGATTCGCATTCCAAGTCGATCTGCTCGGAAGCATTGTTCAGAACTTGGCCTCAGTAATCGTTCGGTAAGGCGTATTTTGCATTTAGACCTGCATTTCCATCCCTACAAATTGTCAAATGCAATTTCAGTATGAACTCAAATCTTTCAGTAGATTTCTTTGTAAGAAAAAATTAACAATTTTGTGATTTTGTAAAAAACGTCCGTCCTTTCTGCCTCACCCTGTACATATGTGAAATAAGGAAATCAAGAATAGAATACAGGATCAAAACATTATATTCAGTTTTTTTGTAATTTGGGAGAACTATAAAATTAGCATAAAATAATTTTCAGTTTTTCCTTGTAATAACATTTTCAGTTGTAAGATAAAAAAAAAACTTTTTGGAGGAAGAAATAAAATATTTCATTAAGTATTTTGAAACAGAAATGGGGCCAGGCACTTAAAATGGCATAATTTCAGACCCTAACCTTAAACAGGAGTGTTTGGTTAGTAATTATCTGTTTTTATTCAGTTAAATTTAGGCAGCATGAGCATCACTATTGATTAATCTAGTCAAGACCTTTTTTTCTCATGTAAAATAATTTTATTAACTAGAGGATAATATTTAGTGCATAAATGCTATTTTGGTTAGTATATTTTCCAAAGATGTTTCTCTCTTAAACCTTTCGTATGACTGTTTTTAATGACTTTTAAACAAACAGAAACCTTTCTAATTAAAATGATGTTTTAGTTAAATGTTTTTATTTTATTTGTGTAATACACTATTTACCACCCCTGTGTCTGTGTGGGTTTCCTCTGGGTGCTCCGGTTTCCTCCCACAGTCCAAAGACATGCAGGTTAGGTGCATTGGTGATTCTAAATTGTCCCTAGTGTGTGCTTGGTGTGTGTGCGCCCTGCGGTGGGCTGGCGCCCTGCCCAGGATTTGTTCCTGCTTTGCACCCTGTGTTGACTGGGATTGGCTCCAGCAGACACCCGTGACCCTGTGTTAGGATATAGCGGGTTGGACAATGACTGACTGACTATTTACCACGTTATTTAATTACAGTAGGAATGGATGCTTTAAACTTTTTAAATCATGTGATTAATTTTAGAATAAATGCAATTGCTAAAATGAATCTGTCAATGTAGAAATTGCATTATAACTGAATATCTTTTTATACATGAATTTTTAATGTGTAAATTAGTTTGTAAATTTCTGTCAGTTTAGAAATTAATTTGATAATTGATTTATTAATACATTAAAATTAATTTGTCATTTTATAAACAAAATCGTCAATTTCTTGACAATGTACCATTACTCCTTTTAGAAATTAAAACTTGAACTCTGAGAACAATTTGTCAGCTAAATTAAATTTCAAAGTCTGAAAGTAATTGGTTTTCCCCTCAAGTCAATTATATTGGGCCTGTTTTTCATCAAGTAATCACTTGAGTGTTAGGGTCAGTCTGTGGTATTTTAGAAAGTTGTAGCTTTGTATAGGGATGTGAATGTCAGTTACTTGAGTTCTAAACTACAATTTAAGAATATGGGGATGGGGGCGGGGGATCCAAGAATATAAATGGAAATAAACCTTGTACTATTTTTATTTAGGCATTAAAGACTTTCATGCGCAGTATCAAAGTTTTTAAATAATGCTCTAGTTTAGATTTGAATAGAGCTGTAACACCATGACAAATTATTTTTAAGAAATTAACTTCTGAACCTCTACAGAATCTCCAAAATCTAAATAGGATTTAAGTTCACATATTAATCGAGACACCAGAATATTTTAAGAAACAACACATGGATACATTAATAAATATTTTATTCACAATAAGCAGTGTATATATTAAGCTATACTCTTACGTCTTAGGGCTGATGATTCTGTATGTGTATATAGTCAAAGTGAACTTTATTGTCATCTCAACCATATACAAGTATACAGTGTGAACACTGGCCCGGACACAGACAGCCAGACGCGTTTGAATCACCCCACACACGTTTATTATACATTTCCCTATTTACAATAAGTGCTCACAAACCCCTAAAGTCCCCAAAGTCCTGGCCACAAAACAATGCCTTGCTTCTTCAGGCCGCCTCCTTGCCTCCTCCGAGACCTTTTCCATCTTCCACCTGACTCTAGCCCTTGTATGAAGGGAGGCAGCCCCTTTTATATTCACCCGGATGTGCTCCAGGTGTGTTTCGACAATCTTTCACCGACACGCCCCAGTGTGGCAGAAGTGCCGGCTGCATCCCCGGAAGCACTCCGGGTGTCCCTGCGCCTCTTCTGCCCCCACATGGTCTGGGGACGGCGTAAGCCCTCCTCCGGTCTTCCTGGGTGTCCTGGCCGGATCGCCGCCCCAGCCATCTCCGACAAACACATAGACAAAATTGCGAAGCTCAGGGTCCATAGAGTAACAACATGACGTTCAAATAATAAATTAAAAAGAGAATTATAATGATAAAGTCTTATACAAATATCAATTATAATTTACTGTTTAAAAATCTATTAATTGGTTTGTGATGATATACCAACCTGCACTTTCATTGTTCTTAGAAATTTGCATAATTTCTATTTGTTACTTTAGTAAAGCTGTATTTTCTTAATAATAATTTTCTAGCATTCGTTTTAACTGCAATAACATACTGTTGTTCTATGAAACAGTAAAATATCTCTTTGGTTTTCTAAAAACTGTAACACTCTCTGTCTAACAGTTAAGGACATACAAAACTAAGCCCTTTCTTTTATTTAATGTGAAAAGAATTTTTTAAAACTTTTCAAAAAGTTCCAAAAGTCAAGCAAAATGACACCTTTTATTGGCTAACTAAAAAGATTACAATATGCAAGCTTTTGAGGCAACTCAGGCCCCCCCTTCAGGCAAGCAGAAATGGATGGATGGCGCACATTTGGTCAATAATGCAAAAAATAATTTTACTGCTACAGAAAGGAATATTGTAATAATGGCAGGTAATAATAACAAATTGTTTTCTTTGTGTCTGTGTGACTTTATCTGGCTTTAAATGAGTTTCCTCCGCAGGGTGTCTGGGCTTTCCCTTAAAGATAGGGTGAGGAGCTCAGTCATCCGGGAGGGACTCAGAGTAGAGCCGCTGCTCCTCCGCATCGAGAGGAGTCAGATGAGGTGGCTTGGGCATCTGATCAGGATGCCTCCTGGACGCCTCCCTGGTGAGGTGTTCCAGGCACGTCCAACCGGGAGGAGGCCCCGGGGAAGACCCAGGACACGCTGGAGGGACTATGTCTCCCGGCTGGCCTGGGAACACCTTGGGATTCTCCCGGAAGAGCTGGAAGAAGTGGCCGGGGAGAGGGAAGTCTGGGCTTCTCTCCTTAAGCTTCTACCCCCGCGACCCGACCTCGGATAAGTGGAAGAGGATGGATGGATGGATGGATGGATGGACTTTATCTGGCTACTCTGGTTTCACATCCTAAGTGACTAAGTTGCTATTTCACTGAATTGGACTAGTAAGAGTGAATGTGGCCTTTCTTTATCAATGCCCGGTGATGGCTGGCATTCTGTCCATTGTTAATGTCCACTCTTCACCTCATACTCCTGGAGCTAACTCCAGATTACCTGCAGCTCAAGAAAAGGAAAAGGAAAACCAGAAGGCCTTGGTTAAATGGACGAAATGCTAACCCACTCTGTCTTTGGATTTTTGCTATGTCCTTTTTAGAGTTACACATTAAATAAATTGACTATGTTTAACATAAGAGCAGGTAATTCCTTAAATGTATCTTTTCTCCAATGTATTTACCATTCATGTCTCTGAACCTTTAGAATTCCTTCATATTTTTTTATTTAAAATATACATCTTTTGATGACTTTGTCAGTCGCATTTGTGATGACTGTATAGCATTCCACTGTCACGTTCAGCTTTCATTAATTTTGTTCCAAAAGTTACTCTTTTTACAGTAACTTTAAGTATTTCTGAGGTTAATACGTCTTTAGTAGTAGTGTGTTGTACCATGTTAGCCATTAGTCATTATGGAAGCAATGAGAATTAAAGCAAAATGACACCTTTTATTGGCTAATTAAAAAGATTACAATATGCAATGTTGCCTCGGAAGCTTGCGTATTGTAATCTTTTTAGTTAGCCAATAAAAGGTGTCATTTTGCTTGACTTTGTAAGGCTATTATGTAAACTTTTGAAATACTGAGAACTCCTAGCTTTTGGATTATTCCTTAATGATGGACTTTGAAAGTCCAGGCCAGATTTTGATAAACCTAAAGAAACTTTTTAATTCACTTCCCATTATTACTTGCAGTTCAAATGAATAATTGTTTTGATCCTTCTTAGTGTTCGGCTGTGTTTTGTCATTGCTGGGAATGTGTACTTCTGAACCTAACAGAATTGAAAAAAGCCTTCAATTTTTTTTGACATTACAGTTTATTAGAGTAGATTAGATAAACTGTATTAATCCCAAGGGAAAATGTAGATGCATACAGCAGGGGAACCATAAAACAAACAGACTCACAGGACAAATAATACAATCAATAAATCAATCAAAAATACATGTATAATGCACCAAAATTACAAAATGAACATTTTGCCCTTTGACTCTTTGTTGCCTTTTACTTTTGATTTCTTTTTGACCCTTTGCTATTACTGAATATGACATTGTCTAATCAAGCATCTCCTGGTGACTCGTAACAGTTGCAAAACACTTTAGTGTTAGCTGTTTTGCTCCTGTCAATTTGGCTATCTCACCATGAGAAGTAACTCTGTTCTGTTTCTAAGTATTTAGCCATGTGGAACTGAGTAGTGGCTGTCCACAACTATTAAGCCAGCCACTTTAGGTCAAACTACAGCCTTGTTCTAATTGTGTAAATTTGACTGAGCTGTGTCTGTTTTGCTTCTGTATGGTAGAACATCCAAAAAGTCAGCAGAGAGCTTACATATATGCAGCAACCTAACCCTTGACCTAGCTGAGGGCTGCCTTTTAGTTTTTCTTTTATTGTATGTGCATATCCAGCCTTTTCATTATCTAGCAGCACCGTTTAAGTTTCTGTTTAAACTTCACCTCCATCTAAACCCTCATTCTAAGCTGTGACTACTCTATTTATATCTCTTCTGTGCAATTCTATTTTACACCTTGGTAAATGCTGCATAGTATCTGGTTTTGCCTTCACATAGCTCCTTTTAACAAATTCTTAAATCTCTGGTTTTTGGGTCTCTAGAAATAGAGTGTAATTTTACTGGTTTAAGATACCCTGAAATCTTGTGTAAACTTTGGCTTTTGTTACAATGGATATTCATTTTTTTTAATTTGATGGCAAAACTATTGTTTACAGCTTTATAGGTTTAAAAGATAATTATTTTCAAGTGCACATAGCACAGTGAAATTCTTATTTGCATGTGTTGAACAACATACAACATATTCCCTCTTTCTGGCAAAGCTTGATTTCATTTTTAATCAAGATTTCCATCTATCCATTGATTATCAAACCTGCTATATCCTAACTACAGGGTCACGGGGGTCTGCTGGAGCCAATCCCTGCCAACACAGGGCACAAGGCAGGAAATAAATACTGGGCACAAATCCTGCGCGCACACACGCACACACACATATACACACCAAGCACACACTAGGGACACTTTAGAATTGCCAATCCACCTAACCTGCATGTCTTCGGACTGTGGGAGTAAACCGGAGTACCCAGAGGAAACCCACACAGGGAGAACATGCAAACTCCATGCAGAGAGGACCCAGGAAGCAAACCGTGTAATCAAGATTTTGTTCCACATTTTAGTGATTTTGTCCACTCAAAGGTTTATATTAGTGGTGCAAAAAGCATAAAAGAAAAATGATTGCTTATATTTTCATTTTGTTCACCCAGTTGGATCATGCCAGAATATAAGAAAGATAAAATCAGCTTTGCATTAGACAAATTAACTGAAGGAATTAATAATAGAGGAGAGATGAACTTTGATACAGCACTTAGTGTTACACTAGAGACCTGGAGAAAATTTGTCATGTTCCAGACCAATTATGCACTTTGGAGTTTACACTCCATGTGATCTGTATGTATTTCAGGTTGTTTTATCAGAATACAGTAATTTTCCTTTCCATTTCAAAGACATGTATGTTAGGATAATTGCCGTATCCATATTAGCCTAATATGAGTGGGAGGGAGGGCAAAACTATACTTTGTAATAGACTGGCATTCCATCCTGAATTGGCTTCTGATTTGCATACAGTTCTGCCAAGACAGGTATTAACTCAACACACCTTTTTAATAAAAAAGGCTGTTTCAAAAAATAGATGAAGAAATGAATGAAAAAAAATCAGACAAAAATGATGAGCTGTTATCTTTTTCAGACTTGACAGAAAAACCTTCTTGATGTTTTTAGTCAGGTGCAATGAGGAGTACTGCCAAAGGAAACCAGCTGGAGCTGAGTGAAGCCCAGAGTAAACTGGAATTGAAATTAATAAACATGAAAAAAATGTATTAAGAAAAATCGGCCAAGATATTTCTTTGTGAATAGATTTCTATCATATACCCCCATTGTATGTTTTCATGCATTTTAAATATTTATGTTAAAACTTACACTTGTGTTGCTTATTATGGTGGTTTATTAATCAATTGAACTGTTCAATTTCCTACCATGTAACTCATTTTAGCTTATGCATGGATTGTAATGTTTCATTGATTTACAAAGTGAATAAATTGACCTTAAGAAATGTATAATTATGGGGCTTCTACTGACTGTTCGATGCTATTAATGTTGTTTTAATTGTCAGAGCATTTTCATGTATCTTCATGAGACTCCCCCCAGAAGCCAGATAATAAGTTTGAACTAAAAACATTTGCAGCCACACTTGAGCCATAGTGTTATAGTTTTGCGTTATCCTTGACCTTAGCATTTTGAATGCTTGTTTTTTTATTTTGCTGTTTTTTGTATATCTTTGTTTTTTTCAGTGTTTGTATTTTTGTAAATGTTCTATTTGTATTTAGTTGTTTTTCACTAAGTTGTTTTCAGTCATTTTGAAATTTTCTTTTTGTCTTTTAATTATGTCAGTTTACTTTGTCTTTTTGTTTTTGTATCTGTATGTGGAACCTAAAATCAATGTTTAGATTATTTTGATTTTGGAATTTCTTGACTCTGCTTTTTTGTTAATGATTATTGCAGTTTTTCATTTGTTTTTGAACTTCATTTTTTAATTTATATAATAAATTAAATAATTAAGTTTTTTTTTGTTTCCGACTCTTCCCCATTTCCCTAAGACCTTTATGCATTTAAGGGAGTAGGCCTATTTTTTGAAAGGAATCAGGCATTCCTTGAGTTTTGTGGCCTGCTATTACAACACTTACAACACAGAATGATGTAGCAGCCATGCAGGTGCCACCATAAGGTCAGAAAATAAGTCTATCTTTCCTTAGAGCCAAATCATGAATCCAAAATCAAAGTCATGGAGACAGATGCTTAGATTGTAAATTATGATATAAATCAGTACCAAATAAACATTGAAGAATACTGATGATGTGCTGATTTAAATATCATTGGTCTATGGTGTGAGTTCTGAGGGGGTAGCCTAATAAAGAAGACCTGCTTCTTAACAATGGAGCCACAAAATAGCAGCACCCATAATGAAAGCTGGAAAAGTAAAGATAGACAGTATCAGGGGAGACATAGTGTCTGATGGATGTTGGCCAAAAATAAATTACCAATAGTCAAATGGGCAAACAATGGGCAAACCCACCCGCACTTTTACTCACATGGGGTTAGTTCAGAGTCACTAGTTTACCTAAGCAGAACATCTTTGGAGATGTGAAAGGAAGACCGGAATTCCCAGATGAAAATATTTGCAGAGAACATGCGTACAAAATCAATCGGGCATGGGATTCAAAACCAGGATAATATTTGAATATTTGTCCATTACCTATCATGAATTGAAAAATAAAGAGATTTCATGGTACATATTTCTTAGCTATTTGTTTTAAAGTAGTGGTCCAGTACTTTTAGTATTAGAAAAGCAATTGAAGTTACTGTTTTAATGAGTCATGACTTCTAAACTGATTTTATCCTTAAATCTAAAAAAAATCCCCAAATCTTTGCTAGACTTTTGTTAAAGATGATTGCTTATCCCCATACACACTCACTGCATTTTATATATACACTATTGATTCATCCATCCATCCTGTTCCGCTTATCCGAGGTCGGGTCGCGGGGGCAGCAGCTTGAGCAGAGATGCCCAGACTTACCTCTCCCATACACTATTGATTTATTTCTTTATGAATTTCATTGTTTATTGTCATGTGTACATATCTGCACAGCAATAACCTTGAACTGAATTTACTACATGATAGTCCTTGTTTGAGTCTTTCTTTTGATTGTTTAGGCCCCCACAGGGTTGAGCTTCCAAGTTCTGTTTCCATGGTCCCTACACCCAGCAGGATGGCTGCCCTCTTGTGTTTCGGGGGAGATACTGCTCCTCTCCGGTCTTTCCACTCCCCCTGGTGTGCTGGCCAGGCAAGGGTCCCAGCCGACCATTACAGTGTCAACAAAAAATGTATACAGTCTGGTCTACAACTTGGCTCCTTTTAATTTTAAATGACATGTAAATAGAACATAATAAGCCATTTACCTTAAATTATCCAGACATTTTTCTCTAAAACGATTGAATTGATTGTTTGAAGCATGTTGGTATCAGCCAAATAAGATAAAAAACATGTATTAGACTAACTTGTAACTGCAAATTGACTGTTAGTGTGTGCTAAGATAAACTGGTACTGCTTTATAGGGTTTGCTCCCTTCCATCCAGTGCTGCCAGAATAGTCTCAAGCACATGTGACTGTGAACTGGAAAAGTGGGTATGAAAATGGATTAAATGGTAAGTGTTATAATCAGCTATTAAGAAGTTCACATTCTACTGTCAATGTCCTACAGTTGTATTTAGTGCCTCAACAGTTTTGAATTTAGCACTTCTGATCTTGCAATGGGACCTCAAGATTATTGTGCCATTCCTATTTAAAATGTTATGATAAAATACTGTTCGTGATTCTAATTAGTAGAACACTGCAGACCAGGGACATGCTGACTGGCCAGTTGGTCAAGTGTAAACAGAATCTGAAATGTCTTTTTCTTAATTTTCTTATCAGCAATAGTGGTTTATTTAATCAAAGACCACCTTCTGTAACTCTTTGGCTCAGAGGTGTTGGTCATAATTTACAATTCAGGGTGATCCAGATCTAATTATGCAGATTCAGATCGTCTGGATGACTGTATACTGGAAGATGATTCTTCATGTCGTCAGTTCGCACACTTCTCGATGGTCCGGGATTTTTTGGGTGATTTTCTATGTAATAAACTTAAGTTATAGCATAATGAAAATTGCATAATTAGATCTGGACCACCCTATATATACACACTACATGCATACCTTAACAAGTGTGAACCCTGATCTACAGTAGTGAAAGAGGTGGGTTTATGGTTGCCTAACCTCAGTAGTAGGCTCTGAGTAGCTTAATACTAGATTGGACGTATTCTTGTTAATGTGTTACTCCAAAGTTGAATTTTATGATGGCTATCTTCTTACTTCAATTTTTTTTTTCAAAAAATTAACTTTCATATAAGTACATTCTTCTGTCTCTTTTCTATGTGGTTATTCCAGTTTGAGTTACACTTTTAAAATTCTAAATTGTAACTAGTGCTGCCTGGATAGGCTTCAGCCTTGACATAAAACTGTACTGGAATAAGTGGGTTAGGAAATGAATAAATACATTAAACATTATATATTCAAAAAACCACCCCCTTCAAAAATTTTCATGTATGTATGTAATTGAGTTTACTATGAAGCTGAATTTGAATAGAAAACACCATTTTTACTGTTTGCAGATCAGCACTAGTTTGAAAAATACAAAAATGTAGGAACTGTATTTGGTTGAGCTTTTCTAAATGTTCACAACAGCATTTATCTGTTGTCCACCTTTTACACGGCAATTCATTAATGTTGTGGTTTATTTTTAAATTATTTATAAATTAAAGGGCCCATATGACAAAAGAATTGTCTGTAACATGAATAAGTCAGGCCAAGGTTTTAAAAAACATTTTATATTCTGTTTTATACTATAAAGGAAAAAATTGTGTCATATAGGATTTTTTAAGAAATACAGATGGAGTTTCCTTTTAATAGGAATGTTCTTTTGAATTTTTATCACAAAGTCTGCAAAACTACCAAAAGGCTATTGAAGGGGCTAATCCTGTGTGTTAAAGTGATAAGCCTCACATTACATTAAAACGAAAAAGTAAAATATTTCCTGTAATACTGTAGGTACAACCAGAAGATGAATTATGATATCCTTAGATAAGAGATGGGTTTGCTTAAGATGCAAACAGAGAACTGGATAGAGTGAGGCCGCACATGCCCATTGTGATGTGTTAATAATTGGAACTAAATAAAGAAAGGCTTTCCACTGCATACTCCATCCATCACTTTTCTAAACCTCCTTATGTCAGCACACAGTCATTTGTACATACATGGTACAGTCAAATTCACACACTCTCATATTTTATTTAGGGATTTATTTAAAGAGTTTCTGTAAAAAGCCAAATTTTCCTCTGGGGACAAATAAAGATCTATCTATCTATCTATCTATCTATCTATCTATCTGTGCCCACCCTGGACACCTGGAAGGGTCGGGAGAGGGACTATACCTTCCCTGGACCACGAGAGGGCAGCCACCCTAGCTTGTATGGGGGCCACGGGAATTGAGCATGGAAGCTCAACCTTATAGGGGCCTGTGGCCACCGACAGGGGGCGCCAGGACGATTGTGAAGCCTGGGACGTCAGTACTTCCGCCACACCCAAAGGTGCTGGCAGAAGAAATACCAGGGACACCCGGAGTGCTTCCTGGTGTGGCGGAAGTGCTGCAGGAAGCTCATCGGGGACACCTGGAGCACGTCCGGGTGGAGATAAAAGGGGTCGCCTCCCTCGATTCGTCAGCCGGAGTTGGGAGGAAGAGGACAGAGCTCGGAGGAGATAAGCGGAGGTGGTGAAGGAAGGCATTGGAAGGCCCGGACTTATGGGTGATTGGTGCTGGGGCACTGTGTGCTGTGTGGCATCTATATGAAGCTAATTTAGGATTAGCAGTGCTTATTACAAGAATATCGTTGGAATGTTGCAGAAACTGAAGACTGTGGAGAAAGCTGAGGAGAACATTAGGAGAGTGAGCAAACGGTGCAAAGAACCCGAATGTGGGGCTGTGAAGCAGCAGCGGTAATCCTTGCACCTCCATGCCACTTTCTTGTATATGTTGTGACAGTAAAAATAAAGTCATAAATAGAAAACATTATTTTAATAAAAAATACAGTGTAGATTAAAATCAAATGTAATAGTTAGGAATTATCATTTCTATTCCTTTCAAGAATGTAAGTTGGCAAGGATATACTTTTTCTTTAACTTGAGCAGGGCATGTTTTAAATTTAATTTTAAAACTGCCAAGGGTACAAGTTAGCTCATCAATCATGTTATCTTTAAGCTGTAGATGCACATTTAGCTGCTTTAGATACCCAGTCAGTTAAGCAGTGTTGTCACTGGGGGGGGGGGCCCCCCCCGAGTCATAGGATCTTAATTGAATAGATTAATACTGTACACTTTGATTTTCATTAAAAAAAATACAGTTTACTGAAAATGCATTTAATAAAGGGTATATTCTCTGAAAGGTTTGCTGAGATTTGGAGCATCATTATTGGAATATTACACACAACCTTAGTAGTTTCAAAAATCACGGTCTGTATTCCATCAGAAAAAAGTACATTTCTTTAGCATTAAAATAGCTGAATACTAAAAGAACAATTATAATTACAGCAGTCAGGCTGCTAAGACATAATAAAATAAATCAAAATGTACTCAGTGGAAACTAACAATTCACATCAACTAATCTAATTTTACTACAGTAAATTTGTAACACACTAGTTTGTCAGGGTAGTGCTTAAAATATTTTTTTATTTAATGAACAACTGTAACATAGTAAATATACTTAATTCTGTTCCCTGTATGCTTCTGCTAAGTGTGTGTCTTTTTGCAACTCACTTATAGTCTATTAAATGCCAAGCAGCAAGAAGGCCTTAGATGACTTATCTTAGACAACAGTGAAATACAGTAAATGTATGCAGCAGACATAAAAAAAAAAATTGATTTGTAAGGCTACATGCTGGAACAGGTGGACTAGTGAGCACAGATTCTTCAAGACTGCTGTTCTTGACATATGCACATATTGATTGTTGTACAGGTGGAGAAGCAGAAGGACATTTGGGATTCTGTCTTGCTGAAGTCAAAAAAACTAATACTGGAACACTAATTTTGAAGATTTAGTATGCCCCCCATGAAAACCGAAGCTCCCATGTTATTGATATAATGCATTTTCTGCAGGGGCATATAATACAAAACTCTACATGTCTGAAACTGAAAGCAATATACTCTTCTACTGCTTATCATTTGTATTGTAATCAGTCCTAGGCCTGTGTTGAAATATAAAATATGCTGGTTATGTATTAATATTTGCAAATCTCCTGCTCACTGCCACACTGTTATATTTCAGCAAGGGTTTCATTTTTGTCTGCTTTATTTGCTTTTTATATTATTAGTGTGAATTATTTAGTTTTCATGTGTCAATGTGTATTCTGCAGTGTTCCTTGTGTTTTGTGGGTGGTTCCCCAAGAGGCTGGGCCACCTGCACATCACCACAGGGACTGCCCTCAGTCCTATAAAGGCTGAGAAAAGCCAACACTCTCTTGTAGTTCAATGAATGCACTCATTATATGATGAGTTTCTTTGTTTTTTGTGATTTTCTGAACTTGTACTCTGTTTTCGACTACACTTTGGATTTGTGATTGGAATTTGTTTGCCTTGGTTTCAATACTGTGTCTTTTGTGTGCTTCAAATCACCACTGTTTAAAAGAGTTTTTTTTTTTAGAATCATTTATTTATAAAGATTTTTCCTTGTTGTCTTTGTGACTAGCTGGAGTTTGATTGTTATTTCCCCTCCAGTGGACATTTTGAGTATTTTAGTACTTATTGTGTTTTGGGACTCTTTAGTTCATGAGACTCTCCTATTTAAACCTTGTTTCTGGCTTGAAGTGTACAGATAAATATACTACTGGATAAATATATTATTTTTAGGTGTGCTGTAAATGTACTTTCATTGCACTTGTATACAATTTTAAAAAGCTGAGATTTTGTAATGTAATGCGTACACGGTCGACGCTTATACAAGATATGACTAGCTTGCCGCCAATCATTGCTTATAATTCAATGTCATCAATAAATAAAGCTGTCCGGTTTTGTCCCAAATTTAAGGTAAGAGGAGAATACTGTACATGGTGTGATATCACCACTGGAGCATTCAGTGGATCTGTAGTACAGCAAGTACAGTAACTAACAGGATAGATTTAGATGATACCTAATTCCAAGCCCTGAGGGATAGCAAATACTAATGAGACAACAAAAGTAATTGAAAAAGGGTGAAGGAGGAGGAAGAGGAGGAAATTGGGAGCATGTGCTGATTACAGCGCATTGCTGCATGCACCACACGATGAATCAACCGGATTGGGACTTGAGTATAACCGTGAAACAGGTGACATCTCAGCAACACACTGAAACAGTGTGAGGTTTTTTACAGTTGCTGGAATGTCAATCCTGCCACCAAGCCCTGGGTTTTCCCTGCAAGTTGGAGGACCTGCTTGCAGGGCTGGACGGAGGTTAACATCATACCCAGGATGAAGCAATTGCAGGTTAACGGCCCTGCTCAAGGGCCCAATTGAGTAGAGTCACTTCTGGAAAATGTATCTTAATACTGATAAGTGGTAAATGCTACATGTAGGGAAACCAAGTATTATTAATAAATTCATGATGGGCATTGATGACTTGCAGAGACCTTATGACCTTATGTTTGTACATTGTAAATATCCAGGCAAAGTGCACAAATTCTTAGAAAAGGAATGAAATATACTGACTCAGCAGTAGTATGAAGTGCCTGCAGATTTTTCATTGACACATTTACAGTATAACTTAGGTATAAACTCCCTCAACTTGTATACTGCACACCTTATAATATACAAAGTAACATACAACGAGCATTCTTG
This sequence comes from Polypterus bichir lapradei, assembly GCA_026402145.1. NCBI lineage: Eukaryota > Metazoa > Chordata > Cladistia > Polypteriformes > Polypteridae > Polypterus > Polypterus bichir. The sequence goes on along the minus strand of JANRMT010062791.1, from coordinate 50,296,379 downwards.
AATGCCTCTGAACACTGTATGGTTAATGAGAGTGATGAGTCCACTTTGGCTCCCAGGTCCTTCTCGTAAGGGGTACTTTTCAAGTTTTAGAACTCCCATTGTGTATTTAATTCCAACATGTCTACTTCCTATATACATTGCCTTACATTTTACTTACATTAAACTTCAGCTGCCACAGATATGCTTAATTCTGTATGCTGTCCAATTCCCTCTGCAATAATTTAGCTGATTCTACATTATCTAACCCTCCTCCCTTAGATTGAGAAGGATCTGACAGCTCACTTGCAACAGTGGTCTTAGATTATCCCTTTACCTTTTAAAGCTATGGCTAAATCTATAAACTATTTTTCACCGTCTGTTAATGATTGTACACTCAGTTTTTAATTCAGTTTTATCTTTGCAGGTAAAATACAATTATAAACTTTACAAACTAGTAATTACATACTGCATATACATACCGTAGATCCCGGAATACAAGCCGACCCGGTATATTAGCCGATCCCCTTCTCTACCGACTAAATTACATGTATTTGCCGATGACCGGTATTTAAGCCGACCCCCTTCTCCAAGCAAAATTTTCTAAATTTCCTTAAAATTGTCTCTTCGGGTATATTTATAATGTTTATCGGCGAGAATTTGAGACTGCCGGCATTTTTGATGGAAACTAGGAAGTGATTGCGGAGAAGTTTGGTAAATTGGAACCTTTGTGTTGAAACTATATACGCAAATACGGTACATCGGCGGGTGGATTTCCGGAGACTTGTTATAAATCTGATTAACTTAAATACACAATACAGTGGACCCTTGACTTACGAACTTAATTCGTTCGCAAAGGCTAACCCATAATGTGTTCCAAACCTCCCACTACAACACTTACTTAACCTTTTCATAATAAAAAACACCAATATTTTTTCTAATGTACTAACCAAAAAGTTATAAAAAGTGCCTAGCCTACTTCGATTAGGCTAGGAGCATGGCGGCGCGCAGCGGCTCAGAGCCCTCCTTTTCAGTGCACTTTTTTGTTGTTTTTGTACTTTTTTTTTTTTGTCCTTGTTTGTGCACGATCGGTTCGGCGAACATCCGCTACACCATTCAGAACCTTATAGACATCGGTGTCCAGAGCCAGACATATGTTTTGAGTGTTTTTCATCACACGCACAACATCCCAGACAACATAGCGAGATCAGCGGACTCTCCGTGGTTTGTTGTCGGGTCTAGGAGACGACACAGACGGAGGAGGGAAAGAAAGCAGAAGCGGGGCCGCAGATACGGCGTTATGCTAAGGCTAAAAAACAACCATACAAGCCCTATACAGAACTTTTTTCTGCACTGAAGGAGCTGCTTTTAATCTCATTGTAGATGCGTATAGTGACAGTAAAAGGCATTCTATTCTAGAAACAATTTCATACTGTACTCACCATTTAATTTGACATCTTTGGGCTGCAGGAAGGGAGGAGGAGGAGATATTTCCACACAATGTCCATCTTCGTTTCGAAATTACATCCACAAACACATGTATCTGGGCTCCGACTGACGCTACTAACGCTCTCAGTTTGTTTACAATCGCGCAAGCGGATACACGTGAACGCATCCGTTTCGTAACGCAAGATGTGGATTGTAAATCAAAATAAAAAAAATTATTTTAAACTTCCCGATAATTTATTATAAATTTTATTAATAAAATCAACAACTAAAACACTTTTTTGAATAAATTCTTTATTTAATTTAAAGTACCGGCATGCAAAGTTACTTCTTCATCTGAAAGATGGCTCTGTGGTTTCGTCATTATTTACTTCCGTATTCATCGCCAAAACCGGCATTGCGCTGGAAATCTTGAATCTGAAATGATACTCGTTGTATAAACCGAACCCCAAACTCCAAGCCAAAAATCTAGGACGAAATTCTCGGCTTGTATTCCGGGATCTACGGTAAATGTACAGATTTGTTTAAACACATAGTAAGAAAACAGTTCCAAACTGGTTAACATAAGTTTAACATAGCAATATCTGTTCATTAACATTATCATTGAGCTATGGCCAGATGATAACAGAATAGAGAAAAACAAAAATGCCAGTCAGCAACATCCCTATAGGAAATAAACCTTTTGGGGGTTTTCAAATCCAAATTGTATTATTTAATATCATCTACAGTTAAATTCTTCTCTGTACTAGTAATATTTCTATTGCACTGTTATATTGTAATGAGGATTACTTATGTTCTGTATTGTATTTATCCCCCTTTTTTGACACCTACTGAATGCCCAACTGATCTGGAAAGGGGTCTCTCTTTCAACTGCCTTTTTCAAGGTTTCTTCCATTTTTTCCCTACAGGGGTTTTTTGGGAGTTTTTCCTTGTCTTCTTAGAGAGTCAAGGCTGGGGGGCTGTCAAAAGGCAGAGCTGGTTAAATCCCATTGCGGCACTCCTTGTGTGATTTTGGGCTATACAAGAAATAAATTGTATTGTTCATGGACAGATACAACAGGCAAAGTCAAAAGACAAAGTCAGTCATGTTCCTGGAGACATCGGCTAACTGGCTGCCTTATCCCTCTGCGGCATTCTATGTTAAAGTCTGCCCTGGGCCATCTAATATGATGACTGAATCCTTAAATCCAATGATTTCAAGGCTCCCAGTATCTCAGATGTACTTCCCAAGCAAGAAAACAGCTTGAACACAGAGCTGTGGCACCAAGGGTCACTGCAGGATGCTGAAAAGAGAAACAGAATAGAGAAGGATTAGCAATGGTTCATAATTATCGTATTACTTATATTTTTATTGAAATAATAACAAACAGATGCAATATGAATCTAATCGGCAACTCCAATCAGGATTTGCTGTGCCAAAGTAGTGAGTCTTCAGCCTGAGAGCGAAGGAGCATATTTTATATAAGCAAAAAGATTGTTCCACAGCTTTAGGGCCCTATAACTAAAAGTGTGACCATCCGTTATTACTTTGTTAACCCTTGGGATCTTTAGTAGGCCAGGATCTTAAGAATACATACTCCGATTAGTGTCCAATGATGACTGCATCATCCTGAACACAATATGATGAGAGCTAGAAGAAGTAGGATAGACCCCGGAGTTCCTAAGGGCATTCTTTACCCTGGATATAAAAATGGGGATAGTTCCAGAAATGGTATCTGGTTGGATCTTAAAGGTTCTTTTTTGTGATGGATTCAGTAAGGTTAAAGGAGAGGCAGGTCTTCAAAAAGCTCAAATTTCTGTGTGAACATGAACTGAATTATCAAGAGGATTTTCTGGAAGTGGATTATTTAACAATATGTTTTGGAAAAATTCATATATTTGGGATGTTGTAAATAACATATGGATTATGTGATACTTGTAAAGGGAGATTTTTTTCATTGACGTTTTGATATTGTCTGTTGTTTATTTAGAGTTAATCCCCATAGAGGTTAGTCCCCCCTAATGTGTCAGGAACTTTTTTTATCTTTATTCTTCATCAAAAAATGAGATTAAATAAATTCTCAGCCATTACTACAAACAATATGCGGTAAGTAACTGATTAACAAAATATAATTTTTGGGTGGAGTATTTCTTTAAAGTTGCATGGTGAGTTAAGCTGGTAAGAGGAATAGAGGCCAGCATTAGGGAGAAAAGAAAACTAAAGTAATGGCAGGGGTGCATTGGTACATACAGAGGTGACTACAAAAAGGTAGATTAATTAGATCTAGGAAGGCAGCATGTGTTTTTATTTTATATTTAATTTTATTTCCTATGTTTATCCACTCCCCCTTCCCCCCCATATTATTTTTGTAAAAAAAAAAAAAAAAATTCCTTTTGGAATGTTTGGTCTTATTGTCATTATTTTTGGTTCGCCAGTGACAAAAGAGCAGCTTGATTCTGCACTATATGTACATTTGCAGTACATACTATACATAATTAGCAGGATTCATCATAGCTATTTGCCAGCAACAGTGAGAAAATGGGACATTAAATTCATAGATGACAGATATTTGATATTCTCTGTTTTTTACACATTGGCATTAAGTTATTAAAGTTATATTTGGCACTTTCATTTTTTTCCTTTAGTTTCTATTTACTAAATCTATAGGCTTTGCAACAACCTAAACCCATGTTGACATCTTGCATATGATAAAAATGTTTGCAAATACTTTTTTTCATGCACACTACATTTTTGAAATATGGAACCAAATTAGTTACGCTGTGTGAATGTCAGAATGAGAATTCCACCAATAATGCTGTCCTATTTCACCGTCCACAAAAGTATTGATGTGTTTTATAATGGCTGTTTGCAGGAATTTCCAGAAATTACACTGAAAGGTGTGCCTGGCATTGTAAGGGATTACTTGTTTGCTCAAATGAACAAAAGGAATAAACGGCTTCATAATACATATATCCATCTCCAACAGGCTAAATAAAAAATTGAACTTGCAGTACGCAATGTAAAAACTCATCACAATGGTTGTACTATTTTCAATAGCAGAAGTACTTAAAAAAAGTCATATATTTTAAACTAAAGGCCACAAGTAAAGCACAAGTAAATATTTTGCGTTGAATTTCTGAATCAGTGGCCTGATGAACTGATATAAAAGGCTAATCAAATAAGGTAGACTTTTATCTTGATAGTTGATATAGCAAATCTATACTTTGCCAACTCAGTTTATTCTGGAAATTGTCCAAAGTCTCACTTTTCATGTGAGGATAAATTTGAACATGAATTTAGGCTAAGGCACACTTTGAAATTTGAATAGTTTTCAGTGCATCTAGATGATTGTAGTGCCCTACCCCACAGATATCTGGGAAACTAGCTGCGTAGACAAAAGATGTAGAGATGTTCTGAGCTGTGTAGGTTATGAGTACCTTGGTAATGAGTTTATTCCCCAGCTGTGCTACAAATACAAACATCCAATATGTTGATCCCAGCAAAGGGATATATTGTTAATATTGTGGTTCTGCACTGTACTGTAGTATTTTTCCTTCTTTTTCTTCTTCTTTCAGCTGCTCCCATTAGGGGGTTGCCAAAGCAGATCATCTTCTTCCATATCTTTCTGTTCTCTGCATCTTGTTCTGTTACACCCATCACCTGCATGTCCTCTCTCACCACATCCATAAACCTTCTCTTAGGCCTTCCTCTTTTCCTCTTTCCTGGCAGCTCTATCCTTAGCATCCTTTTCCCAATATACTCAGCATCTCTTCTCTGCACATGTCCAAACCAATGCAATCTTGCCTCTCTGACTTTGTCTCCCAACCGTCCAACTTGAGCTGACCCTCTAATGTACTCATTTCTAATCCTATCCATTCTCGTCACACCCAATGCAAATCTTAGCATCTTTAACTCTGCCACCTCCAGCTCTGTCTTCTGCTTTCTGGTCAGTGCCACCATCTCCAACCCATATAACATAACTGGTCTCACTACCGTCCTGTAGACCTTCCCTTTGACTCTTGTTGATACCCGCCTGTCACAAATTACTCCTGACACTCTTCTCTGCCCATTCCACCCTGCCTGCACTCTTTTTTTCACCTCTCTTTCACAATCACCATTACTCTGTACTGTTGATCCCAAGTATTTAAACTCATCCACCTTCACCAACTCTATTCCCTGCATCCTCACCATTCCACTGACCTCCCTTTCATTTAGACACATGTATTCTGTCTTGTTCCTACTGACCTTCATTCCACTCCTCTCTAGAGCATATCTCCACCTCTCCAGGGTCTCCTTAACCTGCTCCCTACTATCGCTATAGATCACAATGTCATCAGCAAACATCATAGTCAGGGGGGCCTCCTGTCTAATCTCATCTGTCAACCTGTCCATCACCATTGCAAATAAGAAAGGGCTCAGAGCCGATCCCTGATATAATCCCACCTCCACCTTGAATGCATCTGTCACTCCTATCGCAGACCTCACCACTGTCACACTTCCCTCGTACATATCCTGTACAACTCTTACATACTTCTCTGCCACTCCCGACTTCCTCATACAATACCACAGCTCCTCTCGAGGCACCCTGTCATATGCTTTCTCCAGGTCCACAAAGACGCAATGCAACTCCTTCTGGCCTTCTCTAAACTTCTCCATCAACATCCTCAGAGCAAATATTGCATCTGTGGTGTTCTTTCTTGGCATGTATTTTCCTAATTGGTTAATTTGGTCATTTTCTCTGGCTGCATTGTTTATGTATTTAATTTGTTTCTGTCTTTAATTTTGCCCAAATCTTTTTTTCCCACTATAACTTCATTAGAACCTTAAGAGCCCTATTTAGTTCCTTGCTGTGAAATTAACATCTTCTGCTCCATTTTTCACAGTCCTTTGTTTTGTGCAGTATTTTTATGAATGATGTATTTTGGTTACCTTTTTGATTATTTCTGTACTTAGTTTTGATTTGAATTTTTTCCTTTTTTTGTCATTTTAAATTTTTTCCAATCTTTTGGAGTTTTTAATTTTTGCCACATTTTGGATTTCCTAAATTAAATGAAATATTTAAAGTGATTTAATGGGCACTTTTTTTGTGATGTTATTATTTTTTTATGCTGGGGTACTCATAAAAAGGTGACAGCCTAAATTCAGCCAAACAATCCCAAAAATAAAACTTTGAGGTAATTAATCACATTCTAGATGTGATATTGAGCATTCACTAAATCTAAGTAAAACGTGGACAAAATTAAAATGGCACCTGATGTTCAATTGGTTTATAATGAATATATTTGACATTTTAATCAATGACAGTAGTAAAGTTTATAGAGAGTACGATTCAAAATCAAAAGGGTGTCTAATTATCAAAGTAATGATACATTTTAATCCTCTTCGTGTTATGCTCCTGCCAGATTTTCATCCTTGTTTTAAGTGTTTTTTTATTATTATTTTTATTTTTTGTCATTTAAGTAATATTTTATATTACTGTTTTCATTTTTTTCTGTTTTTGTATTTGATTCCTGTTTCTTTTTTTGGTGTTTTTTAATTTGTGATTTCTTGATTTTGTTAGCATAAGTTTTTGCCTTTGGGTAATTGCTATTTTTTGTCCTTTTTTGCTTTGCCTCTTTGTTATTCCTTATTTTCATTTTTTCAATAAATTTTTAAATATTATAGTAACTTTGATTTGTTTATTTGCAACCAGGGATTTACCACTCTCTTCTGCTTACTGTGGACATTTTCTGTACCTTTTGAAGTTTAAAAGGCCTGAGCTGTAGTTTTGGCCTGTGCAGACAGGAAGTCTCCCCTTTGAGTTGGGGTTAAGATGCTAGTGACAAGGAATACCCTGGGAGCCCTTCTCTCCATTTTGTGCTTATTTGTATCAAGAATGACAACAATTCATAATAGGGAAAACAAAAAAGAGTGTGCAAACATGTTTTTTTCTGTCTTATTTTAATACCAGTTTATGCCACTCAATGTGTGTGTAAAGTTATTTCCACACTGAAAAGGAAAGAAGAATTAAATAAACAACTTTAAAGCTGTATAGCCTTCATCAGGTGTGCAGCTGAACAGGGAAGAGCAGGTGACACACATCTATATAGGAGAGGAAGGAGGGAACAAAGCCACGGCATATGGAAGGACAAAAGGTGAGAATATGTGAGAAAAACCTGCTATTACAGAAGATGAAGGAAGAGATAAAAAAATTAGAAATGTTAGTTGTTCATTAAGACCTGGAAAAATTAGTGATTCCAGGCTGAAAATTAGTTTGGCTTCTTCCATTTTTTAAAAATGCCTTAGAAGCCCTGTAAAAGAACACAAACAGAGAGCTCAGAGTGGTTAAAACGAAGGGATGCAAAGTATTCTACAACTGACTTTTGTAAAGTCTTTGATCTTAACGGCTCAAATGTGCTCCCTGAAATGGTCCGATGGCTCTCTTCCTGTTTCATGCGTGTAACTGGCTGTACACTTACAACTTAAATGCAGTAAAAAAATTTTTTAGACTGGCCTGTTGCTTAATATTGATACAAGGGCATTTTTGGTGACATATTTGCAAGTTGCAGAACAGCTCCTGTTACAGCTAAAAGTGCCTGGCTCCATTGTGGGAAGTGACCTACAGACAAAATGTTTGCATAGGTTAGATGGTTGATAGAAGGAGATCAGGGAAGTGTTAGGAAAAAGGCTCCTGTGGAAAGATCAGTCTACAAACTTGAAAAAATATATATATACTGGGATGCCTCCATGCCTGGAGGACCGGGGGAGCAAGCGTGGCCAGAGTGTTACCTACCCCGGGATGCTAGATGGCAACTCCCCTGGGTTGCAGCGGTGCCTCAGACTCCCGCAGAGCTTCATGGGAATTGAACTATGGTGCAGCCCTGTTGGAATCCACAGGCGCTGCCAGGGGATGCTGCAGCAGGAACTTCTGAACCCATTATGGGCAGTTCTTCCGCCACACCGGACGTGCTGCTGGAAATGAGTCATCAAGCACCTGGAGAACTTTCTTATAAAAGGAGCCAGCAGCCACTACTCGGGAAGCCAGAGTTGGGAGGAGGAAGACAAAGCTTGCCCGGAGGAGTGGAGGAGAGGATTAAACAAGAGAAACAGAGGAAGAAGAACTGTATTTATACTGTGCTTTGGACTGTGTTGTGCCTATGGGAAACGAGGAAGGCGTTTCCCATGAGGAAAAAGAAAAAAATGTTTGTGCCTTGAACTTGTGTTCCATGCTTGTCTCTGTCAGGTTAAACTTAACGATTTATATTGTTTGCAATAATTGTGTACTGTGCCAGGTGTTTTAAGAAGAGGTGCTTTTTGTAAGAATCTATTGAAAATTTAGAACTGACATGTTTAACATGATTCTTAAGTATTCTAAATCTTAAGCCTCATCATCTCAAAAAATGTCAGGATGAGTTTTAAAAAATGCTGATTTAAGTTGAACTTACAGCAACTGTTAGTGTTACTAACACTAATTGTCTTTGACATACAGACCAGACCACATCATTTATTTTCTGCTTTACTTCATAAAGTAAAGAAGAATCAATGACCATTATAATATTAGTCTGGATGTAAAAGGTGATCAAAATGTTTTGAACCTGATGTATTAAAACAATACCAATAAAACCAGAAGAGGTTTTGTTTTTTATGTTTGTTTGTTTGTTTTTTTTACACAAAAGCCATAAAAACTAATAAACTTGCAATAATGTTCATGAAGCTATTCTATGAATGACATGCTTTGTCTTTATTATGCAACCACTCCCTTGTAGCTGATTTGACATCATCATAGACATAGCCAAACAGGTGGTATTCACAGAAGGCCAGGTCTGGTGAACAGAGTGAGTGTGGCATTTCTTTGAATCCACTGCGTTATAGAACAGCCTTTTAAAACCTGTGCAATATGAGTTGGATTCAGGAATAGGATTGCACACAGCATTACTCACGTCACGTGACTTCGGCTATTTGGGCCTTTTGAAAATCTAGTCATTATGGAACTGCTCCCTCAAAAATCATACTTGCATTATGCACATCAACTTGTTGGCATTGGCTTGGGCCTAGAATTTCTTTGGTGTTGAAGAATAACTATATTGGGTCATATTGATGTATGCAAGGTTCATCACCATTTATGAAACATTTCTTACAATTTTCCCATTCATAATTAGTTAAAACTTTTTTTAGAACATTAGACTTAATGACAGTTCATATCATTCACCAAGCATACATACAACTTGCCCATGAGGGAATGAGTCAACTAACCTACTGTATAACCCTACTACCTTTTACTACCCTTTTATTCACCAGCACTCTTCAGTTCTGCATTATGATTTGTTCCATAATTTCAATATTTTCTTCCTTTATTGGCATGGTTGAACAGCCTTTGATTCAAGTGAGCGCCTGAAAGCATAATCTTTGCTGCTCGGGACCAGGCAGTCAACACCAGGACTTTTTCTACACTTAAAAGCGTATACCAGTTTACCCCTTTTAGACTTTGCTGCACCTGTTCAAAATGTTCTCTCACCAAAGTTAAACTGACCAGTGGTAGTTTTTTGCCTCCTTGCTCTTTTAAAGCACTGAGAATTGTATTATAATATAGTGACTTGACCCCTGCAGTTGAATCACTTCTACATCCTCAATTCTATCCTGGTTATTACAAAACACCAAATCTAGACAGGCTTCATTCACCCTGCATCAGTGCTTTAACATATTGTTTATAAAACAGTCACTGTTTACATCTGAAAAGTGCTGCTCTTGTACTCTGCTATTTGCAAGGTAAAACCAGCTAATATTTGGGTAGTTAAAGCCCCCCATGACTATATTATCCCCCTGTAAACTTACCTTTTTAAAATTATTAAAAAGATTTGTATTGACTGTGGTGGGCTGGCGCCCTGCCCGGGGTTTGTTTCCTGCTTTGCGCCCTGTGTTGGCTGGGATTGGCTTCAGCAGACCCCCCCACCCCCATGATCCTGTAGTTAGGACATAGCAGGTTGGATAATGGATGGATGGATGGATTTGCATTGCAATTACTAACTACATTGGGTGATCTATAACACAGTCCTAAAATGCAACATTTTTCCCTAATACTTTCCTGATGAATCCATATTTTTTCATTAAGATGGGGCTCATTGTCCAATTGAAGAACACTTGTATTTACTGTCTGCGTTGGGCTGGCGCCCTGCCCGGGGTTTGTTTCCTGCCTTTCGCCCTGTGTTGGCTGGGATTGACTCCAGCAGACCCCCTTAAGCACTTAAGCTTTGGGTTAGAATTTACATTGCTATGCATATTTTTTTACACTGTCCTTTAATATAGAGTTCTATAACTGGCCTATACTAAACTCCCCCCCCCCCAATCCCCAATCCCCCCCCCCCAGTTCACAACTAACCTATTAATTTGCCTCCTTAACTTAATACATTTACACACTGGCTGTGGCTGAAACGTAGGGACTTAACATGGGCTGCCAATTGATCGAGTGGTGTCACCATGCTACACACACCCGGGTCTGATCAACCAGGGGTGGGCCAACCCCGGCGGAGGGTGTCTTTTGATAAGCGGCCGAAACACCCAATGAAGTCGGGGCACACAACTGAAGATGTGTCGCATTGGTTTCACCACGCAATCTGTGGCAAATTTCACTCCACTCAAGATGACCTCTCCTTTTAACTGTTGTGCTGAAAAATTAGGGATTTTAACAACTAGTCCTAGTAAGAATCCATACCCCTTTGGTTCAAATGTTACTCATAACGGTGGAACAGGTTTTATTTGTTCCAAAAGGAGTCCCAATGCCCCATAAAACTATACCCTTTGACCCTACACCAAGATTTAAGTCATGCGTTAAGCCTTCTGTTCTCCTCCATCTTACCCAGATTGGCATGTGGCACAGGCAGAACTCAGGAGAAGACTGCCTTGTCAGTTGTGCTCCTCAGCTGGGCCCCTAACTCCTCAGCAGCCACTGACGTTTTGCAATGAAGAGCAAAACAAATTATATTATAATAGTAACAGTTCCTTGGTTGATATAATCTTCACTGCTGTAGCTTGTTGTTAAAATAAGTTCACCATCCCTCTTGTACATCATAAAGTGCTACTAACACAAGTTGTTATCAGAAAATGTATTCTACTTTTAAAGTTTCTTCTCCAATGTCCTCAGTATTTGTGGGGGTACAGTGCTAACTTGGGTGAACCTAGAAAATGACCGTTGCACTGGCTGTGATTAGTTAGTTAGTGATGGGTGCATGGTAAATAAAGTGTATGCAATACATCATGAGGTATACAATACATTTTGACTTCTCAAGATGTCACTTTTTTATAATTTAGTCACCTACCTATCTAAAACAACTTTTTTTATTGCTTTATTGGTAAGAACAATGTATGCATGTATGCAAGACATTTGCTCTTCTGCTTTAATGTCTGTCACCACATGATTGCTACTTATACTAAGTGCTGTATTTAACACGTGTGATTTAATTAAAATATTTTTTACAGCAAACTAAATTTTGGCAGGATGTACAATACTCTGATTCACCCAAATATCAGCAACAAAAAAATCATGCAGGATGTATTTCAAAGCTTAATTGCTGTCAAAACCCAGAAGAAAATGTTTCTGTGCCAAGCAAGGCTGTTGTCCACTAAGCACACATTTTTTTACATATTAAATAGCTACTCATTAGCACAATTAAACTACAAATGAAGACTGTTCATCTCACCATTCTTTTTTCACATTAAATGTATACTCAGCACACCTGCTAAAATGTGGTTTAACAGTGGTTTAAAATTTTATGTTATATTGCCTTTAAATAATAACCTTTCCTGTTTCTGGATTTAAGTGATTTAATCTCTTTTAGGTCATAGTTGCTGGCAGCCTTTATCATTAGTGAAGTATTGAATAATTCTTTCAGATTCAGTGTCCTAAGCATCACAAGAAGAGGTGAAAGTTGAACACAGCCAAGATTTGTACCTGTACGGAGATCACTGGACAGTCTGACTGTCCATCATGGCTCCCAAAGCCAACTCGGTACCAAATGGTGATGGATTGACAGTTCAGTAAATCAATTGTTTATAGTTATGTTTAAAACACACAGTACATTCTCAGATCAGATGACATGACTAAGTTTACCAATAATATTATGTTCAGCATACTCTGCTACTATGTACACTTATGAGCAACATTGTGTTAAAACTTAGTGTTTGTTATGGATAATCCAGGATAAGCAAAACAACTCAAATGTTGTTAATCACTTGGATTCAGATCAGACAGGCTGTTCCTCCTGGTTATAACCCTCCAGGTATTGCTTTCATTCTCCAAATGTGCTTTAAAGAGTCAAAGAATGATTAGGAAGTCAGTAGATAACACCCACGCCCACAACTTCTGTGAAATTTTGAATAGTCTGAATTGCTGTTATGTGTATATAAAAAAATAACATAGTCAAAGTTTTCTGATCTACCTCAGATGATTTGTACAATGTAATCTGGAGATAATAGTGTTGATCTCTGAATGAGTCTATTGGGCTTTGTTGCCTATAAAACTGGAGACACAAGTCAGGGGCCTTGAACTTCTGCTGGAACTCAAGAGTAACCCTCTAAACTTTAACTACGCTAGTGTAAAAATAATGCACTTGACTCCTTGTTCCTCAACACTCCAGTATTTTTGTGGCATTCTGTCCCCTAAAATATGAGTGGGTGCTGGGGATCTGAGTGAAAAAAAAACACAAGTCACCAAAATAATGGATGAATTCAGAAGTTAACCATTTCATTTAAACAGGTCCCAGCTTCAACATAGTTTTGTAGGGGCCTATATACCTGGGGCTTGTTTCTGTTATGGTTTTTGGAATGTTCATGATCTGACTGGGTCATAAATTGTTTCTGCCATTGTCCATTTACGGATATTTTCTGTGGAATGTTGGCTTCCTTTCTTGACAGCACTATTTGGATAGGACAGTATCAAAAAATAGAAGAATTTGGAGGAATTTAAACCCATAGACATTTTAACAAGGGAAAAATCATGATGCCTGTCTTGTGGAATCTTCAGTCAATGGTAAATATTTACTCCACTCCAATTTTTAAAACAACATACAGCACTGAAAAATTTTTTGTAGATACTGATTACCCTCCAACTGTAAATGCCCTTTTAAAACTGTGAAACCCTTAGGAAGTTTGGTTAAATCCACATAACCTAAAGATGCATGAAACGAAAAGGCTTAGTTGTGAGAAAGTAATGGAAAGTAATGAGCATCTTTTGAGAAATGCACCACAAACATAAAGACCACTGTGAACTCACTAAATTCATAATACAGTTCACAGACATAAAGAGTCCAACTTGAATTGACACAGGAGAAGACCAGCTATTAACTATGAACCTCCTTTGCTCTACCACATATGTTATGTGCATTAATATTATTAAGAACATATTGTTAGCTTCATGTTTAATTTAATGTTGATGTGTTATCATTCTCATTTTTTACTGTGTCTGTATTTTAGCTTTTTCCTTGTAATTTCATTACATCACTGATTTGTGTCTGTATTTTCCTGTGGCTGTATGGGTTTTGCTTAGTAAAAATCATGGGCCTCACTATTTTGTGGCCATGAATGTGCCATGTGGTACTGTGTGTAACATTGGGATTGTGTACAATGAAGTTTCGGAGCTTTGACGAAACAAAGGAAAGACTTTTGAGAGATTCTTAGTTGTTAAATAATAGCCACTAATACATTTAATTTGGTTTTCTAGTAATATTGGTGAAATATAATAATAGTGTCCGTGTAATGGCCTTTTTTTAATCTCTTTCGATAAAGTTGTGATTTATTTTTAGTTATTTTATCATTTATATACATATATTATTTTAGCTTTTGCTCTTTTTTTTGGTTGGATATTTGATTTTGATATTTGATTTTATTCCCTGTGTTATTTTTAACAACATTAAAGCCAATATAGTTTGTAGTGATAGGCGAAAAAAAAACATTTAATCTCATGTGTTCATACAGAATGGATATAACAGCAATTGAGATAGAACAGGAGTCTATGGTGACTAGCGTTGGATAACAATAAATAAATCTGTAGCTCATGTCAAAAGTCATCCAGTCGTATACTTACAATGTACAAAACATATCCATGTTTTATCAAAATATTGCTAAATACATTGTGACACATGAGTCCCTGTCTTGCTCCCCAAAACACGAGGCTGAGTCTCAGTACTTTAGCAAACCCAGCTTTATTCAACTTGAAACAGGAACAGCAGGGTTATTTATTGTAGCAGGAGCTACCACTCTCCTATACACATACACAGCAAATGGGCATAGTCAGGGCCAGGTCAGTGGCCAAGTTATACTGTTTCCTGCATTTATAATGTCCCTTGCATCACCCATTGTATAGCGTGATGTCGATTGCCTTGTAGTTGTATCCGTGATGCTATGCTGCTGCGCTGCGAACCTGTGATTGCCTAGGCAACAGACAAGCAGTTTTCCACAGTCGTGCTTCAGCTTGTTGTCCCATTGGAGGTGGTGGGGGGGGGGGGGGATCCTAAAAGAGTTCAGAAACCTCACAACATACCATGGGGAAATGAAAGTAGTCCACAAATAGGAAGCCCCTTTACACAGAGTTATGCTTTTGAATTAAAGACAGGATTCTTGATCTATGAATAAATGGGGCAGGCAAGTCTTCAATTCAAACCCTGGCTGTCATGTGACCCATTTTGTCGTCTCAATGATGCAATGACTGTTACGTATCAATTCTGTTCCATCAACACATGGAGTTATCCCTTGGTGGCTAAAGTAAGCATCTTTATGGTTTTATGGTGGGTTAGCTTAAAAAAGCAAGATGAGTCATCCCTTTCAGGTATTTGACTTTGGGTTCATTTTCAAAACACTTTCATTTTTCAGTCCTCACCTTTTTGACTTTTTGACATCTTTCATCTCAGTCCTCATTATTTTTGATTTTATGGTTATGCTCCTTGCCTGTCTGAGCACATTTGGGAGCCATTGGCTCTCAAAATAACACTCAGGTTCCATTGTATAACTGATCATTTTTCTGTTGTTGTTTAGCTGTATTCAGAAACACTCTTTATGGCATTGGGTCACTACCTTTGCTGTCATACTATCTGAGACAGGGCATTGAATTTCTGAATCCTTCCTCTAGGCTGGTAATAAAATTGACAACGTCAAAGCCGATAAAGAAAAACAGCCAGTTAAGATTGTGTGAGTTGGAGGTGCTTTGTGGTTTTCAGGTAAGACAAATTTTAGGAAGTTTGTTGAAAGAAACTGATTAAGAAATTTGGAAGATCTATGGACATGGGAAACTATTTAAGTATTAAACTTGTTAAGATCTCTGTAAGCTGTACAGAGCCAGAGTGTTCCATCTTTCTTCTCAGCATAAAAAAATCCTTGTGTTGACTGGACCTTCAGATGTGCAAATTAACTTGTTGGTTAGATGTTCTTTAATATTTGCCACTATAACCTGTATCTGTGCACCAGAAAGCACACAAAGTCTGTCTTTAAAAGTGACTGCTGAAAAAGCCTGATGACCCGATAATATGTTATTTTAGGTGGAAAAAAAACAACATTCTCCTTCATAAAACTGTAAAGGTAATTATGTCAAGTGAGTAGGTAAAAAGTATCAAGGGCTTTATTCTTTTTATGTGTAACGCCTGATATGCTTGACCCCTTAATTTCCTCATTAGCTCACTCTGTAGTGGGGTTATCTGCTTCAGCTAAGGGTATCTTACCATGACTTTATATGCCAAGAAATGCACAATAAAGGAACACAATGTGCTTGGTATGCATAATTCCAACAGTTAAGATGCTTATTTTAGTGCTTTTCCCTATAAACCTTCTTCCAAAGAGCCTTCCTTCAATAGTTATAATTTAATATATTTAATATGTCTTGGCTGAGCACAGGTCTTCTGCTGAAATTATGCCAGACACTGAGAGCTGACAAAACAGTCAGCTGGACCAGAATCAATAAAAGTCTTCACAGTCACCTGGAAATTCTGAGTTTTATTTTTTTCTTGCAGGCAATAAGAGGTATTTAGGCATTTACAGAGCATACAAAGGCGGGTGGTCTCATTCACCAGCTGGACCTCTTCAGCTAAATGACATGTCCCACTTCCCTGCAATAAAAATACAGCCCTCATTCAGTGATTTGCAATGCCCTCTCAATACCCTTAAAAGTTTTACTAATCACAATGTGAATTTCTGTCTCCCAGTTTTCATGGAAGTATTAGCAGATATCAATATTCTTTTCTTTCTCCTCTTTGCTGATATTTGTAACCCTAATTTTCCGGCCAGTGATATGGCTTCCTTTATCTCCCTAAAGTCATGACTGGTCATTAAAATGAACTAAGAAGTCTCCTTTTGAGAGGCTATACAGTTTAAAGTTCAAACAGCCATATAGTGGCCACTTGCTTTCTTCAAGGATACCCAGCCAACAGTTCTTTACAAAATTCTGCAAGTGTTTGTGATAGATTTCTAAAGAACACACAATTTTCTGTTTCAAGTAACTTCCCTGACTGGCAGGATCTGTATTCTGATTATATATGTGTGCAAGGAGGCTCTTATTATATGTGCACATACTGTATGTAGCCAGTTTTTCTGTGGTATTGCAATGAGCTACTTGAAATGCATCAGCATATGAAACTTTGAGCATGAGGAAACATGAGAGGATAAAACAACTATAAAAAAAACAAACTTAAACAACAATGAAGAATACAGAATAACTATTTCCATTGCATGGGATAGGAATTTACAACTATCCGGGTTTCACCTCCTTTCATGTAGTCCTTCTGTAGTACTAGAGTGTTGTACCATGTTAGCCATTATGAATGTAGAGAAAAGCCAAGCAAAATGACACCTTTTATTGGCTAACTAAAAAGGTTACAATATGCAAGCTTTCGAGGCAACTCGGGCCCCTTGCCTGAAAAAGGGGCCTGAGTTGCCTCAAAGCTTGCATATTGTAATCTTTTTAGTTAGCCAATAAAAGGTGTCATTTTGCTTGGCTTTTCTCTATGTAGTCCTTCTGTTATAGCCTCCCAGGCCAAGCAAAGATCCCTCTTCCATCCCAGTCAGGATTCCCATCCATCCAGCATGGCACTTACACAGAACAATAAATGACAAACTCTGAGTTAGTTAGATAGTTTAGTCTCTCCTTCTTGGTTGTGTACAATCGCCCAAGGTTGCATTATTCCTTTTGGATGAGATTGTAGAAGCTTTTGGAAGGTTTCTTGACTTTTAGTTTCCCAGTACCTGCTTAGATAAGGCAGTGACAATGTACTGTATGTGCTGCATGCTGTTTGGAGCAATGGTGTGACTGGGTGGTATCTGTTGTGAACTTATGGAAGGTGCTCTTGCACACTTAGCTTTCCTGTTTAATTTGGTAATTAAACCTTTAAAAGATAATGATTTACCCATTACACAGTTTGTTAATTTCAATTAGAGTAGCAGAAACAACCCAAACATATGCCTGTGTATTCTTCCTTTTCTCACGCTATGTTACAAGAGTTATTATTCCAAAGTATAAACAGTAATGTGCTTTTTCTTATTTGGTTCTTGGTACACATGGAGGGAGAAGCACAATAAGCATGTTTTCTGTGTCTAGATGCTTTGCTTACCTTGAGATTTTACACAGCAGCTCTCTTTAGCTAGCATTAAATATTTTGGCTAAAAGCGGCAGATCAGTTAACTGTTTACTTCATTGAGTTAAATGCGTTCCTGTTATGTATTGTCTCTCGGCTTGTGCACCTCGCTGTCTTTTACTGAGATTGGATTCGATGTTGCACCCAAGGCCAACTATAATAAAGGCTGTCTTTGGCTGCAAAGATCCAGTATTAATGTAGCCATGGAGTAGAAGGGCCACCCCAACCTGTTCTTGCAGACAAATTGTAGGCAATAAGACTTCTGTGACTCAGAGTGAACATAAGGCTCCATTGTTGTAGAGAGAGCGGGGAGCTAGTGCTGATACTGTGTTACTAAGAATGGAGCGGACATTTTGCTGTC
This sequence comes from Polypterus bichir lapradei, assembly GCA_026402145.1. Taxonomy (NCBI): domain Eukaryota; kingdom Metazoa; phylum Chordata; class Cladistia; order Polypteriformes; family Polypteridae; genus Polypterus; species Polypterus bichir. The sequence continues at coordinate 50,278,030 of JANRMT010062791.1, read as the reverse complement.
GTTGTTTGGAGCACATAAGCACAACCTTTTTACTGATACTATGTAAATTTTTGTCCATTAATGTTGTAAACAGTTATGTTTTCATTATTTCTGACACTGACAAAGTGATAAACAGTATAACACCAAGATGTACAGTAGTATCTTAGTGGCACAGTGGAGTCATTTGACTATGTTTTACAAAGCTATATCAGGTACTAGTCCCACAGAGAACTTGCACTTTGGCTGAAGGTATTGTGACATGTGAGTCATTGGCTTGCACCCCAAACCACGAGGCTGAGTCTCAGTACTTTAACAAAATAAGCTTTATTCAACTTGAAACCGGAACAGCAGGGTTATTTATTGCAGCAGGAAGATACCACTCTCCTATATACAAACACAGCAAACGGGCATAGATGGGGCCAGGTCAGTGGCCAAGTTATACTGATCCCTGCGTTTATAATGTTCCTTGCATCACCCACCGGCCACAGATGCGTATAGTGCAATTTCGATTGGCTCATAATTTTTTCCGCAGCGCTATGCTGCTGTGCTGCAAACCTGTGGTTGCCTTGGCAATGTGGCAATGGACAAGCAGTCCTCCGCAGACACAGCAGTCAAAGCTTCGGCGTGTCATTCCTTTGGGGGGTGAGGTCCTAAAAGAGTTCAGAAACCTCACACTTTTTATTAACTATCAGTAAGTGGATGGCCACAATTCATGTTTAAAGTGATAGCTGAAGTCTCATGTGCCATGCCAAAGAAAAGAGGGGAGTGCCACTTTGTTCTAAACGATGAAACTGATTTGTGATATCTAGGTCATTTATACTCTCTTTGAGGGATTTGGTTTTTTAGAGTTTTATAATACTTTATAATTCCACAGATGTAGACAGCTGAGGTCATGAACAGAGGATAGGTTGCTCACCCTATTTTGTTTATAGTACAGTACATTCTTAAGGCAAGTTTATATTCCAAAACTGAACAGATCCAGACAGCTCAGCTCCATCTGTTGATAGTACCGTCATGCATGTAGCGCACTGCACACAGCTTCTCTTTAACCCATCCATATTTCATTGTATAGCAACACAAAACTCTAGACGTACATGATTACAGAAGTGCAAGTCCCTATAATATGACTGTTGGTAAACTTTTTGTCATGCAGGCCCGTGCAGTTATGTAGACACACTAGATATAAATGGGCCTTTGCAGAGTCACATTTCTTATTCATGGTGCTTGTGGCTTCTCTACAGTTTGGTTTAGCTGATCTTAAAAGACACAAAGCTTTGCAGCATCGGGAACAGAGCGCTTCCTTACATTGAAATACTGTGTAATAATTTGCTGTTCCACAATAGCAGACAAGTTGATAATCACACCCATTTTTATTCCTATCTTGCTAATGTTTTGGGCAGGTTCAGTCAGTAAATAGGATTTCTTCTGTTTGTATTTCACTTCCTAAAAACTTACCTCATTTCTCTTGGACACCAGTCTTGTAGTTAATGTGGACAAATTGAATTATACAGGGTGAGTCCAAATTATGTTAATATTTGAATGGCGGAAACAATTTATTCATAAAACATACTTCATATGTGCAAGCTGATTTACAGGAATGTCTCAACCTGTTCGCCATCATGTCTAACACACAAAAACCAATGAGCAACAGTACCATTTAAAGCCCGGACACACATTTCGCAGGGAATAGATGATACCACAGTCCATATTCTGTCCTTCAGGTCATTGATATCACGAACTTTCCTGCTATACATATGCTTCTTCACTATAACCCATAACCAGAAATCACAGGATGTCAAATCAGGGGAGTATGGAGGCCATGGCAATGGTGCACCACGACCTATCTATCGTCCTGGAAAGGTGTGGCTGAGATAAAAATAATCCGTTAGTGTTAAAATAATTTTGACTCACTCTGTATATCTCAGTTCAAGTTACAAATTGTTTCAGGCCCTAAGTGATGTTGCCAGAGTCTGTCCCTAGTTCTTTCCCTTCACTGTTGCTGAAATAACTGATGTAATTAACACAGCTTATTTTAATAACCTCACAGCTTGAAGTATTCACTACATTTTTATCAAAATGGTGGCGCAAATACATGGAACACATCACCTATCAACTGGTTTTACAAAACTGGCTTTCTGTTAAAAATTATTTTGAATTTTAAATTTTACTGTGAACTTACAATTTGCAATACTCCAGACTACTTGTCATCAATGCTTACCTGCTGAACACTTGAGATCTTTTGCCTTCAAACCTTTTTTTTATGCCAGAATTCTTTAAGATTTGTAGCTCCTTTTCTCTCTTGAATTCTTTTCCAGGTTATCCACGAGTCCCTGTCGGTCTTAATGTTCATTTTGTTCTCTTTTGCATTTTAGACTGGCTATGCCTGAGCTCACTTTAATCTACATCTGTCTTGTATGCACTTGCTCTAGTGTAATTATCAGGTTGTGTCAGTCTGCTCCATTGCATTATCAGGGACATCTGCTTCCAAAGAAATGGTTCTTTTACTTGTAAAGTGTTACTGAATGCCACACACACTATCAACCTCCTGTTCCCCTTTGGTGACAAAAGAATATTTGAAAAAGAAAATGCTGAAGAAAATTATATGTATCTTGACTTTTAATTTGACTTAACTTCCCAAGAGCAGACAGCTGTAAAAGTCACAGTATTTAGCAGATAAGAATCTCTGGTTCACTTTAGTGAAGGCAACCTTCTTGACAACACTGAACTCCACAGGCTTTACAGCTGACTCTATCAAGCTTCAGAAAATGTTTGCTGGACTGACTGGCAGAATGGCAAGAGTTGCCAGTTTACATCCTATTTCCTCCTTCCCTCCTCATGCTTCATTTTAGAACTTTCTAACTTTCAATGCCACCAAGTCAGCCTTGACGCTTATCTCTTCTCTAGTTTCTTGCTACTCTGCTGCGGTTATGTCATGAAGTGCTTAACATCAAGTAAAATATTTACTTAAAGTTGAGTACTTCTATATACAGTGGGTCCTTAGCACTCTGGAGAAGGTTTTTGTCCAGGATATCCCTGTACTTGGCCGCATTCATCTTTCCCTCGATTGCAACCAGACACCTGAAGGACTCTGAGATGGTGAGAAATAAGATTCTCTGTCTGATGAGACCAAGATAGAACTTTTTGGCCTTAATTCTAAGCGGTATGTGTGGAGACAACCAGGCACTGCTCATCACTTGTCCAATACAGTCCCCACAGTGAAGCACGGCAGTGGCAGCATCATGCTGTGGGGGTGTTTTTCAGCTGCAGGGACAGGACGACTGGTTGCAATCGAGGGAAAGATGAATGCGGCCAAGTACAGGGATATCCTGGACAAAAACCTTCTCCAGAGTGCTAAGGACCTCAGACTGGGCCGAAGGTTTACCTTCCAACAAGACAATGACCCTAAGCACACAGCTAAAATAACGAAGGAGTGGCTTCACAACAACTCTGTGACTGTTCTTGAATGGCCCAGCCAGAGCCCTGACTTAAACCCAATTGAGCATCTCTGGAGAGACCTAAAAATGGCTGTCCACCAACGTTTACCATCCAACCTGACCGAAATGGAGAGGATCTGCAAGGAGGAATGGCAGAGGATCCCCAAATCCAGATGTGAAAAACTTGTTGCATCTTTCCCAAGAAGACTCATGGCTGTATTAGCTCAAAAGAGTGCTTCCACTAAATACTGAGCAAAGGGTCTGAATACTTAAGACCATGTGATATTTCAGTTTTTCTTTTTTAATAAATCTGCAACAATTTAAAAAATTCTTTTTTTTTGTCTGTCAATATGGGGTGCTGTGTGTACATTAATGAGGGAAAAAATTAATTTAAATGATTTTAGCAAATGGCTGCAATATAACAAAGAGTGAAAAATTGAAGGGGGTCTGAATACTTTCCATACCCACTGTATGTGTGCACAACAGAAGTAGACTATAAATGTATATAAGGTCATTTAAAGCACATATTTCAGTAACATATTAATTTTTGATTGTTTTCCCTTTTGTTGGTGTCGGCCAAATTTGGCATTGCCCTTTTTTCTTTGGTGTGGCAAATCGGATTTTCATTCCAGGCAAAGTTATGCGAACTTTAATGTGTACTGCATACTTAACACCAATTCCCACCTCACCACTGAGTCAACGTGAATTCTTTAAAAAAAATGGGTAAAATTACTTTTTATGTGAAGAGCTTTGAAGTGGACCTATCTGAAAATATAAATAGATTTCTCCAACTGATAACAGCATGTTGTTTAAAATGAGTTGACATCTTACTGAATGAGATGAGTAATCATAAATTCACCCTTGCAAGATTTGATGGAAAAACCTATGCACTAGTTTATCACTCTGAGGTTTAAAATGGAGTGCAAGCAATATATTCACTGCTTTCTGCCCCCTCTCAATATGGATTCAGACTCATGCCTCAGTCTCAGCTCTGCTGCAGGCTTTCTATGTCTGCTCTCTACCTAGGGTGAGCCCGTCAACAAAAGGCTTAAGCACCCCTCAGCTTGAAATAGGACAATTCTAGTGCCTGTACACCAGAAGCAGTTTAATGTGGATACTGAATAACGACTGTGACCTTGCTGAAGAAGGTGAGGTGCACAAGGCTACAGTGGCCCATACATAAAAATTAAATGTTCCTTTCACTATAGCAAAGAACAACAGATCAAAAACCCTCAACAGATAGATATTTTATGCTAGCAAGAAACAATCATTGTATGAGAATTCAAAAGACTAACTTCAATAAAGATGGACATCACAAAATGCAATGAAATCGAGAAGCTGAGGGACCCTGGACAACTTAATACACAGCATGTTCTCTTTTCACGTATGCCAGTCAAATCAGTGAGACCTGAGCGCTTCAGGGCAAAGGTTATGCCTCCAAGAGCTCTTGACAAAATGAGACATGAGCAAGGACTGAATGTCATTGCTGCTCTATAAGCTCATATAACTTCATAGTTACTTTAAGAAGGCTTACAGTATTCCCATTTTCAGAAAGCCCTCTCACCTCTTCTACAATAAAAAATGCTGTCTTTATTACCTTCTGCCATCCTTGTCTTGAATGTACCACTCACAAAAACCTATTCTGTTTTCTCTTGGACAATAACCTGCAAGATGCTCCTGAATTTGTGCTCCACAAAGAACATTCTATTGAAACTGGGGTGCTTTCAGTTGCCAGAGTTCTGAGCTTGACTCAATCTGTTGTATCTACTCTGTCTGTATCCTCCTTAAAATTTCCATAGCTTTTAGCTGTTAACCGTTCCCTACTTTTTATCTTCTCCCCAGAAACTTTGAATTAAAGATTTAGAATTGTCACAGTCATTTTGTATCTTATACAGTAGTCTGTTTGGATTTTCTTGGAAACTGCTCAGATTTTCATCAAGGACAAGGGATGGGCCCTCTTCTCTTTTCACCACTTGATACTTTAGTCCCCTTGGTAACTTCATTTGTTTTCATGGCTTCTTCCATTATCTCTGTGATGTAATGGACAGACCTTTGTTTCCTTTTATTGTTTCAGACTACAGATATCCGTCCAGATCTTTCTGTTGTACAGGGTGAGCCAAAAAGAAGTACCACATTTCAAACGTTTATTCTACAAAAACAAAAAAGATAACATAAATTTCATTACACAAGGAAGGGCATACAAAATAGATTTTTTTCACTGCATTTTAAAAATGATGTCTTCAAGGTGGTGGCCATCATTAGCGATACACTCTTTGAGACGATTTCTGAACGCTCGCATGACTTGTTCGGCCATTTCAAGGGAAATAGTGGCGATTTCATGGCGAATAGCATCCTTGAGGGCTTCAAGGTTTTGAGGTCAGTGTGTGTATACCTTCGACTTGAGATAGCCACACAAGAAGAAATCGCATCAGGTGAACGTGAAGGCCACCCAACATCGCCGCGCAGAGAGATCAGCTTCCCCGGAAACATCTCTAGCAAAACTTGCATGGATCTCCTGGCGGTATGAGCTGTTGTTCCATCTTGTTGAAGCCAGGCATCCACCACATGCATTTCTTCCAGTTGGGGTCACAAAAAGTTCTCTAGCATTTCAATGTAACGTTCTGAAGTGACGATGACCATTACTCCCCCCCCCCCCCCACAAAAAAGTAAGTGTCTACAATTCCAAATTCTGCAATAGTGCACCGAACTATAACAAGCTCACTGTGCAGGGGTCTCTGATGAAGTTCATGAGGGTTGGTTTCACCCCATTCAAATGGAAATGTGCCTTGTCGCTGCACATGATGATGGCATCTCGATGAATGATTTGCAGAATGTTCACGCACAACTCTCTTCGGCTCTGTCTCTCTCAGTGAGTTCCTGAACTACCATAATTTTGTATGGATGGAAATTAAGGTCCTCATGCAAAATCCTTCTTTAAAGACGATTAAGGCAGAAGCATGTTTACACACTGAACGTCTTGGAGACTTCAAAATTGATGCCCTTACAGCTTGGATGTTTTCAGGCATTCGTACAGTGCGAGGACAGCCTGGAGAGTTTCCGTTCAATGTTGTACCCATCTATTTAAATTTAGCCACCTACTGAAGAATTGTTTTCCAATTTGGGATGTCACCATTAGGAGGAATGCTGAAGTGCATTCGGATGGCGTGCTGTGTAGTGCTGATAGATTTGCTGTTTTTGAAGAACGCTTCAAGAGTGAAAGCACAGTGAGCACTGTACCAAGGCATGATGCTGACTGAAAACTACAAGGGATCGCCTATCAAAGGACCCCCACCTCAACCCACTGGACTGCCTCTACTTCATACAATGACTTTGAGAAATGTGGCACTTCATTTTGGCTCACTCTGTGTAATCTAGTCTTACATTTTGCCTTGAAATTTGTTGCAGTGCTCTGCATCTGTGAAGAGCACTGTGTAAGAACAAAGCAGATTGTGCTGTTGTATTGCATTTTTGAGCTGGCAATGATAGATTGACTACCTAGCTTTGTAAAAAGGATTACTTGTGTTCTGTTTAATGTATTGTATTTACCCCATTTTTGATAACCATTGCATTTCAAACCTACCTGAAAGAGGACTCTCTGAATTTCCTTTCCCAAGATTTCTTTAATTTTTTTCCCTACAGGGTTTTTTTTTTTTTTGGGAGTTTTTTTCTAGTCTTCACAGTGGGTCAAGGATGGGGAACTGTCAAAAAACAGGGCCTGTTAAAGCCCATTGAGGCATTCCTTGTATGATTTTGGGCTATACAAGAAATATATTGTTGTTGTAATGGACTAGTAATCATTTACAAGCAATCATCAATCTAGATGCTCCCGTTAGGTCAGATTATCTCAGGGCACAACGTGAGCTATCACAGCTATGCTGATGACACACAGCTGTACTTATCAATAGCACCTGATGACCCCGATTCTCTTGATTCACTAACACAATGTCTGACTTGTATCTCAGAATGGATGAATAGTAACTTTCTCAAGTTAAATAAAGAGAAAACTGAAATCTTAGTGATTGGCAATAATGGATACAATGAGGCTATTAGAAATAAACTGGATACATTAGGATTAAAAGTCAAGACGGAGATAAAAAGCTTAGGGGTAATTGTTGACTGTAATCTGAATTTTAAATCACATATTAATCAGATCACTAGGATAGCATTTTTTCACTTAAGAAACATTGCTAAAGATAGACCTCTTATATCACTGAAAGATGCTGAGAAATTAGTTCACGCGTTTGTTTTCAGTCGACTAGATTACTGTAACGCACTCCTCTCAGGACTACCCAAAAAAGACATAAATCGTTTGCAACTAGTGCAGAATGCAGCTGCTAGAATCCCAACTAGGAAAAGAAAATCCGAGCACATTTCTCCAGTTTTGATGTCACTACACTGGCTACCTGTGTCATTCAGGATTGACTTTAAAATTCTGCTTATGGTTTATAAAGCCTTAAATAATCTCGCCCCATCTTATATCGGAATGTCTGACACCTTATATTCCAAATCGTAACCTTAGATCTTCAAATGAGTATCTCCTTAGAATTCCAAGAACAAAACTTAAAAGAAGTGGTGAGGTGGCCTTCTGCTGTTTTGCACCTAAAATCTAAAATAGCCTGCCAATAGGAATTCGCCAGGCTAATACAGTAGAGCACTTTAAAAAACTGCTGAAAACACATTACTTTAAAATGGCCTTCTCATAACTTCACTTTAACTTAATCCTGATACTCTGTATGTTCAATTCATTATAATAACTACCGTAGATCCCGGAATACAAGCCGACCCGGTATATTAGCCGATCCCCTTCTCTACCGACTAAATTACATGTATTTGCTGATGACCGGTATTTAAGCCGACCCCCTTCTCCAAGCAAAATTTTCTAAATTTCCTTAAAAGTGTCTCTTCGGGTATATTTATAATGTTTATCGGCGAGAATTTGAGACTGCCGGCATTTTTGATGGAAACTAGGAAGTGATTGCGGAGAAGTTTGGTAAATTGGAACCTTTGTGTTGAAACTATATACGCAAATA
>JANRMT010062791.1:50257038-50269577 GCA_026402145.1 Polypterus bichir lapradei | reverse complement strand
CAAAACCGGCATTGCGCTGGAAATCTTGAATCTGAAATGATACTCGTTGTATAAACCGAACCCCAAACTCCAAGCCAAAAATCTAGGACGAAATTCTCGGCTTATATTCCGGGATCTATGGTATTCATGGTGGCTCTAAAATCCGTACTGACCCTTACTCTCTCTTCTGTTTCTTTTTCCGGTTTCTGTGTGGTGGCGGCCTGCGCCACCACCACCTACTCAAAGCATCATGATGCTCCAACATTTATGGACTAAAAGCCAGAAGTCTACGTGACCATCAACATCAAGTCCTTCCGTGAGAACCCTAAATCCAAAGAGGACCGTTTCATTTAAGTGAGGTAGAATGCCCAGAGGGGACTGAGCAGTCTAATGGTCTGGAATCCCTGCAGATTTTATTTTTTTCTCCAGCTGTCTGGAGTTTTTTTTTTTTTTTGTTTTTTCTGTCCACCCTGGCCATTGGACCTTACTCTTATTCTATGTTAATTAATGTTGACTTATTTTATTTTCTTACTGTGTCTTTTATTTTTCTATTCTTCATTATGTAAAGCGCTTTGAGCTACTTTTTGTATGAAAATGTGCTATATAAATAAATGAGGGTGTTGATTTAACAGCCTTTAAAAGACATATCAGAAGCTTTGTTTTTTAAGGCATTTAATTTGTTGAAGAAAAACCGAAAAGTGATGTGTAATTTATAAGCAGCTGGCCTCTTTATCACAGAGAAGGCTATTCAATTAGTAAAGGGGAAATATGTCTTGGGAGTTGCTAGGAATCAATGTCCAAGCAAAAATGTAGGTGCTGTAGCACTACACTGCCTGCAGGCAGAAACTTCGTATTGGGTAATCCTAAACATAAATGATATAAACTTTAAAAGCCACAATTGACCCCAGTTGTATGACAGTATTTTTGGAAGAGATAAGGCCAATAAGTAGAACAGAGAGGTGAGCTGAAGACAAAGGGCAGGTGAAAAATAAGTACAGTTGGCAAAATGGGTAATTGAATAATACAGAAATTGACCTGATTTTTGTGTTAGATAAGAAGAACAGAAAAATGATTTTAGATGGCTTTTTGTCACTGTCTGAGTATGAGTTAGTATCTATTAGGAGATTATATAGGATTTACTGTAGGTACCAGAAATTTGCATCAACTTTATATGCTTATAAGCTGGAAATTGGCACACCCATTGTAACCCAAGTGAATCGGTACTATTATGAAATATATTTCAAGATTTAGTTTTGTGGAAAAAAAAAAAGATTATCACTGTAAACAGACCATCTATCCTAGTGATTTGCATATTAAACCACAATAACAAAAAGCACTTGAAATCTATCAGTTTTAACAATTATGTCATGGAGAGGAAAAATAAAAAAAAAACTGAATTCTTCATTCGTGTAATAATGGTAACGTTATTATCTATATTAGTGGGACTGTTTGATTTATTTGGGAGAAGAAATAACAGCAGATAAAGTACTATGAAAAGGCAACGCAATGCAATCTCAAGGTTGGAGGAAAGTTTTTTGCAGAAGGAATGATGAGATTTAGTCATATGATAGAACATTTTATTAGACACGTCAAACTATGCAAAGTAAACCACAGTAATTTCAATTGAATTTTATAATACATTGTTTAAATGAAAAAAAGTAAACTGATATACAAAACCGTGAATCAACATATTGGCTGACACTGGAAGATAAGGGCACTGCCAATGGCTTAAGGAAGCATTAAAGTAGCAAATAAACACCACAATATATACTGTGGTACTGAAATGTTCTTTTGGACACAGATATGAAGGGTTGACAACAGTTGGCACAATGTATACATATTTATGGTTAAGTCTTAGAGTACTGTTTAATAGAGATTATTTTAGCATGAAAAGTACACCTCTTCTTTTGCAGGATAGAAAAGTTTTTGGCAGCTATCAAATAGGAGATAAATATTTGAGCCATGTGTCTTGTCCAAACTAATTCCTAATCCATGAGCTGCATTCATAATGAAAAAAGCTTCTTGTTATTTTGTGGAGAGTTCATAACTGCAAATAATATTCTGGCATTCTGAGCTCAGAGAATCCCATGTAGCAGACAGCATAACTAAAAAGCCTTGAATGAGAATAGTATCACCAAAGAAAAAAAAAATTAAACAATCATTAAACAGTGATCTGCGGTGGGCTGGCGCCCTGCCCAGGGTTTGTTTCCTGCCTTGTACCCTGTGTTGGCTGGGATTGGCTCCAGCAGACCCCCGTGACCCTGTAGTTAGGATATAGAAGGTTGGATAATGGATAGATGGATGGATGGATAAACAGTGATCAACAACAAAAAAAAAATTAAATGATTAATTTAATATTGAGATAATGAATGTGTTTACAAATGATATTCAGATATAGTGTTAATTATTTTACCAACAACATAATATTTTTTGATTTAGTATAATGATCTGTTTCAGCAAGCCACCTAAAGTTATAAACAGTGTTTATGACCATCCAGTGGCAAATCTCTGCTAATCAGTTCAGACACGTTTAAATGATAAGGGTTCCGAATTTTCTGCATAATAGTAAATATGCCTGGTGTACAAGTTCTAAAAGTAAATCGGTGTATCATAACATTTTGTGGTTCAAAGTGACTTCTTCCACTATTGGGCACTGGATGCACCAGGCTGGCTGGATGTTTTTTCTTAGAGTTTCCCCAGAAATGTGCTCTTTGAAGAACCTACCAGTTTTACAAAACTGTCCGTTTGTCTGGGTTTTTCATACTATGACCCATTGTTCCCAACCAGGTTTACTTTTTTTATCCAGGTCATGTCCTTTTTTAAGTTTTACCTATCATATAATTCTTGACAAACATCAGATGAACCCACAATGGCATTGCCGTAGATAAGTGGTTCTTAAATGGTGCAGTGTGCACGTTACACAAGGAATTACAAACAACCCTACCTGTACTCACGGAGAGAAACTCCAAGGGGGCTTTTCTGTGTCCTATTTTTTGGCATGGGAAATATGACAAGCCTGGTATTTTTAAGTACAGCTACATTTTTTAGTTTGTTATTGTCCTGACATAAACAAAGTAAGCAAACAGAGGACAGCAGTGACTGTGATGTACATCCAGATGCAGACTGATTATTTTTAAGCTTAATCAATAATAGAACTGTGGCAGCATTAGCAGAATGTAATTCCTTCTGTTAGAGTAAAGCTCATCTAATAAACACTAGTTTTCATTTTGGCTTATCCATCATGTTTAGTAAATGATTCATTTCTGTACGACAATCATGTTTAAACCTACAGAACAGTTTTTTTTGATGAAGTATGGTTGAGTTTTGTCTGTTTTTTTATTTGTAACTGTATTCTAATAACTTTTTTAAAGACTTGCTTGTTACCAACACGTGAATATAGTTACTGGTTGCATTCTTTTTATCAGTCTCTGAATAGTGAAATAAAGCATGAAATCAAATGCCAGAAACTATGTTTTTATTACTAAACCACTTATTTTTAATGTATATATTCTTCCATTATTGAGTACTATAAGCACCAGGCTGATGTTTCTTCTTAGGGTTTCCCCAGAAATATGCACACACACCTTTAATCTTGTTTGGGTCCGTACTGATAGACAACAAAATAACATTAAAATATCACCCAGTGTCATATTCAATTCAATCATCTGTTGTTTTGAACCTGTCCAGTCAGGAGCCAGCGGTAGAAGAAGATCAGTGTATTTCAGGGCACTTTCACATATACATGCTCTTGTCTCTATAAATACAAATTTTGATAATGATTTGAGTGGTTTACAGAGTGTATCTGTATATAAATCATGTATTTAAAGTTTTGTAATATTGATAATAAACATTTCTCATTTGTAAACTAACTTAATGCAACTTTTTGTTAATGTAGAGATTTATGCTTCATGAATACAGGTTCCTGGAATTGAAATCCACAACCACTTGTTGCCCCTGTAGAGTTTGCACATTCTTCTTGTGTCTGTGTGAGTTTCCTTCCTGGTACTATCACATCTCAGAAGACATTAACACATTAGGACATTATTGTCAAGGACATGACATTTAGCCCCCAAAGCTGGACAATCCTATTTACTTAATTTCTCCAAAATAATGTCAGATTGAACTTTGATGATCTTCAAAGTTCTACTGTTTATTACACTACTTGGTAACTTATTCCATGTTTTTATGGTTTCTTGAGTGAAGAAAAACTTTCTTACTTTGAGAAAAATCTACACTTGACTAGTTTCCATTTGTGTTAGTGTTTTTGTGTTCTGGTTGAAGAATTTATATTAATCAGCTGGGATCCACTTGACTAATCCATCCATCCATTATCCAACCCGCTATATCCTAACTACAGGGTCACAGGGGTCTGCTGGAGCCAATCCCAGCCAACACAAGGCACAAGGCAGGAAACAAACCCCGGGCAGGGCGTCAGCCCACCGCAGCCACTTGACTAATTCAATTCATAATTTTAAACAGTTTAACCATATAGCCTCCAAATCTTAATTTGCTTAAAGTTCAAAGGTTCATCTCCTTCACTCTTTCCTCATAGATCATACTTTATGATCCTGAAAGTGGCAATTATAAATTGGCTCTGTGTAAATATGGGTATATCCACAACTTCTTCCTCTTTTAAGGTTTGTGTATTTGCATTTACCCAAACTTACCAAACTTCTGCAGCTTTAGTTTTCTTTGTGGGATTTTTGCCAATAGCTGATGCATTGAAATGATTCCACAGACAAAATATCTTTAGTTTTAAAAGCTTTAGTAAAAATTCAGAGTAAAACAGTTCACACAAAAATAGAGAAAAAATTGGTATTGCAAAGTAAAGAAAAGTTCTTGTTCAAGAAAGTACTGTTTAAAGCTTATATACGTATCTTGTTTGTCTCTTTAAGTTTTCCAATACAGTTGAATCATTTGTAAACGGTCTGAAAACTGCATGCTCATCCCACTTGCAAACTGCAAATCGGTCTATCGGTCCATGCTAGCAATGAGATGAATGCTAAACACGCTAACTTAATTAACTCACTGTAGTGCTTGTATAACTAAGAAGGTTCTATCTCATGTTAACTTACAGGGGGTAAAAGGCTATACCATTATCTATAGCTATGAAAGAAAATTATATTTTATTCAAATTAAGCAAACACTAATATGAGGTTAACTTAAAGCTTTCTAAGTTTTCTTTTAGTTTGTTTTGAGAATGCCATTTTCTACTATATAAGCCACTGAATCCTGTATTGCTCTGTGATGGAGACTAAAATTATGCTTAAGAATGAAGAGAAGTGGACTAAGTTAAGGATTGCATGAAAGGCATTTGTTTTCTGAAACTTGCTTTATTGATGTTCTTTTGCTGTTGATTCACTTCATTGTATATTTGTAGCATCTGGCATTTTCTGGTAATTGTCTGTACAGTGTTGAAGCAGCTTGTTGATAGTACCCATATGTGTTATATGAAAAAAAAAATAAAAACACAAATATATTATGGCATTTTAAGTCCTGAGATTTTAGGAATGCTGTTGTGTTACTTATTACTGATAAGACCTTCTGTTACAATTTTACCACCAACATTTCACTACAATCTCCCCAGAGTCTTTAGGAATGCTACTGTGTTACTTATCCCTGATAAGATCAGGTTGTATGAAACACTTCTGAATGGTTTTAGAGGCACCATTTCTGGATGTACCATTTGTGGTGAGGTTTTCTGAGGTGTTGTATATGAAAGCAAAATAAAACAAGCATGCTCTGCTATTCACTTCTGACCGGTTTAAAAAGCACAGATTTTGAATCTGAAAGCATGCTGTGATATAAATATATATATATTTATTTGTGAAAATCCAAGAGAGACGTAACGGGTTGAGGGGAGGGGGGCTTGGGCCCTGGCCTTCCTCACTGACGCACCAGCCTCTGGGCATATCTTACATCCGATTAGCAAAGGAACAAGCGAACTACTTAATGGATTCAGATTGGGGTTTTTTTTCTAGAATTTGCTTGAAAATTCTGGTTGTTTTTGCGACTTCTCTCATCGTGCTAAGAATCATAGCTCACTTGCAGGAGCGATATATTCACTCTAATCCGAGACAGAGGCTGCGGGAAGAGGGGAGGGGCAAGTGTGACATCAAGAGTGGGGAGCCAGGCTTTCATTTTACAGGGTCACTAATGTGCCCCAAACCTTTTTTTGTATTTGCTTTTTGTCTTATAATATACAGTATATATCAGGGTGGTGTAGATCTAATTATGAAGATCCAGATCGTCTGGATGACATTCATTTATGCGGGGACAATTCCAGTTCGGTACAAAGACGATTCTTCATGTCGTCAGTTCACACACTTCTCGATGGTCTGGGATTTTTCGGGTGATTCTCTATGTAATAGACTTAATAAGTTATAGCGTAATGAAAATTACATAATTAGATCTGGACCACCATATATATAATATTTGTATATTATATATATATATATATATAAATATATAATATTTGCAGCTGGAGATCCACAAAGGGAGAAAAAATGAATCACGTATCATAAAGTTGTTTTTATTCCTGAGCTTTCAACCCCTGCCAGGGGCCTTCATCAGAGGATAATGCTTAGATTTACAAGAATCAAAGGCAATATATAGCAAAAATTATGTGTTGGTGTGATTTGGGGGTTGGGGAGGGGGTTAATTGGGTGTAAAGTTTTGTTTATTAAGTACATGTTCTTCTTAAGTTTGCATATGCTGGATTTTTGTCCAAGTGTCTGTTGATAGCGTTCTCATTTGATAGCCAAGATTCAGCTAGCTCTCTGGCACTTTTAGTACTGGCTTTAAATTTTACTTGTACATTGTCCCAGTTAAATGTATGTCCTGTTCATTTAGTATGCGTATAGATCAGTGGTCTTGAGTCCTTTCTTCTGACGGCGTTGCAACGTTCCTGTATATGTGTTCCGATTCTTTTTGATGTTTGTCCTATGTGTACCGCTTAGCAAGAACTGCATGGCCACAGAAACGCTATTAATAAGACTAGGAAGTGACCCCACCATATAAACAAGAACCAAACTGTCCACTAAAGACATAATGCACCTGATATCACTTTGCCAAAAAATTCACTTTCATTTCAACAGCAAATACTACATTCAAAAAGAAGGCATACCAATGGGATTGCCGTTATCAGGACTTCTAGCAGAACTGGTAATGCAGCGATTTGAAAACGTGGCTCTATCCCAGTTCACACCCAAAATTTGGATACGCTACGTAGACAACACATTCGCCATACTAAAAAATGATCAGCTGAATGAATTCTACAACCACATCAACACAATATTCCCTGCAATCCAATTCACCATGGAAAAAGAAATGAACCGACACATCAGCTTCCTGGAAATCAACATTGAAAGAAATAATGAAGCCACCCTGACCACAAGTATTTACCGTAAAGAATGCTACGCAGAAAAGATATTACACTTCGCCAGCAACCACCCAGTATCTCATAAACGGAGCTGTGTTAAAATTCTATTCAGAAGAGTCCACACCAATTGTAATACAAAGGAGACAAAAATGAATAAAAGACACTATCTCTTCCGTCTTTTCACTTCAAACAGATACCCAAAAACATTCATTAATCGAAGCTTACACAGAAGACGCCAAAAACTCAGCAAACAATCGTCTTGAATCAGAACCCCCACCCTGCCTGGCACTCACTCCCTTATCACCACAAGGTGTCTGAAGGTGCAGCATAAATCCTGGCCAAGTCAGGCGTCAGAATAGCACACAAACCCACGAACAATCTGCGCACGGCCCTCTTTAATGCTAAAAACAAGAAAGTGACAGCAGAAACACGAAACGCAGTTTACAGCATTCCATGTAGTTCATGCTCAGCAGTATACATAGGACAAACAGCAAAAAGAATCACAACACGTATACAGGAACATCGCAACGCCGTCAGAAGAAAGAATTCACGATCACTGATCTATACATATACTAAATCAACAGGACATACATTTAACTGGGACAATGTACAAGTAAAATTTAAAGCCAGTACTAAAAGTACCAGAGAGCAAGCTGAATTTGCCTGTGAGTATTTAGCGAGAGAGTCTCTATGAACTTGTGGATTTGCCTGCGAGTATTTAGCGACAGCGTCTCTATGAACTTGTTGATTTGCCTGCGAGTATTTAGCAACAGCGTGTCTATTAACTTGCGGATTTTTCTGCGAGTATTTGGCGGCAGCGTCACGAAGTTGTTTCCGTCTAGCTGCATCAGAAAATGTACCATGACGTCTGACACGCCTCCTTTTTACTGTTTTCTCACAGCTGTTATAATCAGTTTGAGTTACAGTAAGTGACCGTTCTTTGATCGATGGTGATCACCTCGATGGACATGTTAGTCGGGGTACGGTTGGAATGGTAAAGGAAATGGGTACCTGAGCAGTAAACTAAGTCTAAAATACCTACACAATAACTATAATCATAATAAACAATCAATAAAACAGCGGAGAAGCCGTGGATTAAATAAAAAGGCTGCAGTTATCAGCAGGGAGACATGAATACCGTGGCCAAGCAAGGAAGGGAATGAAGAGACTGGAGCGACGGACGGCCTTATATGGGCAGGCAGCCAATTATGTGGGAGGCGTGGGGATAGGGGGCCACAATACAGGCACACTGGCAACTACGTGGGAGGCGTGGGGGTGGAGGACGTAACACTGCCTAACACTGCGACCGAGCTGCAGGCTATCGACGTATATATGTACGTAAGTAGGATTCAGTTATGACCGTTACGCGTAGAATTTCGAAATGAAACCTGCTTAACTTTTGTAAGTAACCTGTAAGGAATGAGCCTGCCAAATTTCAGCCTTCTACCTATATGGGAAGTTGGAGAATTAGTGATGGGTGAGTCAGTGAGGGCGTTGCCTTTTATTAGTATAGATAATCTATCTATCTATCTATCTATCTATCTATCTATCTATCTATCTATCTATCTATCTATCTGTGACATCAGAAACATGTTTAGTTATATGGCTCCTTATGTGAAAACAAGAATTATGGGCTTCTGGATGGCTTTTCTGGAGACTTTAGACACATGGTTCCTTCCCCTGGTGGACAGATAGGATTATAACTCTCAGCAATAAGAGGATGGTATAAGGTCAAATGATGAACTGACTAGAGAGACAGCTGACCAGAAAGACCAAGTCAAACCAAGACTTGAAGTAACACTAAGATAAGTGCTGTCTGGAATTGACATATATATTAAATGTGTTTCCAATCTTTTTCAGTTTTCAGAACTACAGGATGATTTCTGTTGTATGGTATGAAATGCCACACTCTGTTTTGCTTTGGTTTATGGCACTAGTTAAAACTTATTAAGACTGTTTTCATGTTGTATGTTTTGCTCTATTTTATTGCTGGGAGCTGGGAACAGATTGGTCAATCGAGGGTAAGGAAGAGGGAATACTACTAAGAAACAAGCTATAGTGACCGTCATGCCTGGGTGAAGCCAGAGAGAAAGCTTTTGTCAGAAACTAGAGGACTGTAGTCCTGAGTAAAAGTGCATTCCATCTGTGAACTATATAAATTTAAGAATAGAAAAATGGTCGTAGGTACAAGGGTAAAACATATAGCATTTGGTCTACAGGAAAAGATTCTCTGCATTGGAAATGGAGTAAATGTTTTAAGGAAAGGTGTTCCCAAAAGCCTTTCCCATGATGAACATTCATTTACATTTTTTTATTAAGCTGCTGTTATCTGCATTAGAGTTAGGGTTAGCTACTTAGGTAAAATACAGATACTGTATCCCATTAATTGTCTTTAGTAATGGTAAATTCTGTAGAACCATAATACCACTTACACCTGCTGCAGGTATTTAGAGCACTCAAAGTCTTCTTATTTAAAAATAAAAGGTTATCTGTATTGCTTTGTTGCCTGTATCTGATGTAATAAAAAGACACAATGCACTCATACTCCCATCCACAATCATTTTCATGAAATGCACTCAAATAGTATTGTTGTTGCTATGAGAGTGCCAGAGGGTCAAAATGGTTGCAGGTTTTAATTCCAATACATTTCTTAATAATAAAAGTTATTACTGTTAATAGAATATATAGTACTTCTTTTATCATTTTTAATTGATTTACTTTCCTTAAGATTAAAGGCTAACTGGGTTTTCAAATTCAGTTTCTGTAGGGGCACCATTTTCTCTTCAGCCAATTTCTTAATTAGAAAAAAATTCTTGCTGTTAATAAAACACATATTTGCTGGTGCTCTCATTTTGCCACTCCAGACATTTCCAAAACTGTTGATTTTTCTGTTTTCTGAGAGCACTATCAATATGTTTCGAGGACTAGATCAATATTTGTCAGACTTTCAGTTTTTTTTTTCAAATATTTTATCGAAATAAATATTGTATGATGAAAAAATTGGTACAAATTGAATCAAGTTACCTGCTCATGTCTTGCATCTTTTTAATTTTAACAGTTGGGTATGAAAAGAAGAAACGATGATTCTATATCTTCAAAAGCAAATATATTAAAATTAAGATAAGACAAAAGATATATGTTACAATAGCAGTAAATAATTGCTAATTAAGAAAGTGATTGAGATGAAAACCTGCAGCCACCCCTGCGACTTAGGATCTGAGTTTGACACCTCAGTTGCAGATCAAATTATTTTAAACAGATCTCCAAGGTTCTTTCTCTGTCTGCTTGTGTTTGTATTTTATTATGCACTGCAATTTTCTGTTATATTAATTAGTTTATACATTTATTGATTTTTTGTAATACAGTATTTATGATAATATATATGGTTTCATAGTATAGGTTGCAATTTTTTAATTTAATGTTTTACAAATCATGCTTCTGCATTATCATTTTGGCCTTCCAGACTTTACCTTTTTAAGCTGGATGTACTTCCTATGTTTGGAACAAAAATCCAGCAATGGCTAGGGGATAGATATTCTTTTAATAATTTATTTTCTAGTGTAGGATTTTATGCATCCTTCACTTCTCCATGGGGAACTAAAACATAGACTAAAAACAAAACAATCCCTGGCCTGGATGTCATTCTACCATATGTGGGTGTGACTGACAGTAATGTGGAAAAGCAAATATCTGCAATATGATGGCAGTCTGCCCATTTTCAGTAATCTATTGTTTCTAATTATCACTTTCCAACATACCTGTTAAAGCAAGTTTCTGTTTTGTACCAAAATGTTGTCTTTCTCCCTGAACCAGTGAATAAAATCCAATTTGCATATGCTTTTGAAAATGCTCCAGGAGTGAGGGGTTGCAATATCAAATCCAAGCCTGGAGGTTTAATAATAATTTAGATGTATCCTGGAACAGGTTTACAAAAATAAAGCCTTTTGTTTAGCAGACTCTGTATTAAAGAATGAAAGGTAATGCTTTGAAGCTACTGGAAAATGGCATTTAATACTGCTAATTGACCATATAAATACTAGGTAATACCCTATAGATTGGCTAGCACACCCAGAGTTTTTCAATTATTTGTTAATGTCACATTTCACGACATTTTGGGTACTTTTGTCTTAGTTTATATTGACGATATACATACATACAACAGTGTACATGATATAGACAATAACTTAATTTCTCCTGCTCATTCAAAACTGCTAATCCAGGATTTAAGAAAACTAATATTGACAGTTCTGTCTTGGACAATTTTAGACCTATCTCTAACCTGCTTTTTAATATTAAATTCTAGAAAAAATGAGTTTTTGACAATTGCATGACTACTTGAATAAAAACTCTATTTTGGATAAGTATCAGTCAGGTTTCAGATCCTATCAAAACCCAGAAACTGCTTTGGTTAAAGTAGTTAATGACTTAATGCTGTTGCAAAAATGTATTTTGATTCTTCTCCTGTTAGATCTGACTGCAGCTTTTCATACCATCGATTAAAGCATTCTTATAAACATTAAAATCCCTGGAGCCTGTGAAAATATTTGTAATGCCGGGCCACCTTAATTTTACTCACACCTCCACATCATTGCATTAATTGTGCACCAATAATGCCTTTGTTTTGCAAATGTGTCTATGGGCTGCAGGCAGGTAGCCTGCTATCCCATCCAACACCGAGGCCGCTGAAGTCGGAAACAAAATTCCCACAGCTGAAGTCTGTTTAAACTACATCATCTGGCTTCACAAAAAAGGCCAGAAATAAAGAATAATTTTATATTCATAGCTAAACATTAAGTCACATACTAAGACTGCATTCTTTCACTTAAGAAACATAACAATGGATAGATCTCTTATATCATTGCAAGATGGTGAAAATTTAATGCAAGCTATTGCCTTTAACTATTTAGATTATTCTACAATCAGGATTACCTAAAAAATACATGAAGCAGCTGCAAGAATCATACCTAAAATCTGAGCATACAGTGGGATGCAAAAGTTTGGGCAACCTTGTTAATAGTCATTATTTTCCTGTATAAATCGTTGGTTGTTACGATAAAAAATGTCAGTTAAATATATCATATAGGAGACACACACAGTGATATTTGGGAAGTGAAATGAAGTTTATTGGATTTACAGAAAGTGTGCAATAATTGTTCAAACAAAATCAGGCAGGTGCATA
>JANRMT010062791.1:50133483-50242038 GCA_026402145.1 Polypterus bichir lapradei | reverse complement strand
TCAGATGTCCATCAGCTAGACTATCCAAGAATGGTTGTGTTGGCCTTTATTTGGCTTCAAGTCTGGAACAGGTGGGGTTAGAAGTAGAAGTGACTTCATGGATCGTGGATATTCAGAGTTCCTGGTCTGAACATGAAAGAAAGAAAATGTGAATGATAGTGCCCCTCTTGACTCAGGGTGGAATTGCAATCAACCCTGAGAATGCCCCCTACTTATGTGTGTGTGACATGGCACTCCAATCAGTCCAGACCAGTCAGGTCTGTTGAACCCAACCAAGAAGTTGTGAAAATGAGGAAGGACTTTAGCATTATAATTCTGGACCGTAAATTTATACGACTGAAGGTCTAAGAACCACTGAGATTCAAAGCCTTGTGCAAAGCCATCCACTATAAGGAAGAATGGTCAGGATGGTCAAAAACATTGATGCCTTGGCTCAGTGCAGCACCCTGCAAGCCCTAGGAAACCCTGTAAGCCCTAGGAAAGCCTGTACCTGCTGCTTGATTTACGAACAAGGCCAGGTTAGTAGGGTAGACACTCAATATGTACCTTAAGTTTTTGGCTTCTCTCAAACAAGAAAAGTGACTGAATAGAAGCCCAGCTTCGCTGAATGGGCTGAGGACAAGCAACACTTGCACTTGACAATATCATCAAGATAGATGGCAATATGGGGATGGAAGACATTATCCACCAGACACTGGAAAGTGGCTAGCTCCCCATGTAAACCAAATAAGAGAACATGATAATGCCAATGCCAACTAGGAGTGTTAAACAAGGTTTCTAATTGACAGATTCTGTTAAGGGAATTTGCCAGTACCTTTTAGTCATGTTCAGGGTCAAGAGAAAATAAGGTTGCCCAACTGCTTTAGGAGCTCATCCACTTGAGGCATGGAGTAGCCAACAAAACGAAACACCTGGTTAAGCTGAGGGAAATCATTACAAAAGTTCCAACTTTCATCTGGCTTTGGTATTAACATAATTGGATTAGGCCAGGGAATAAAAGTTTCCTCAATCACATGTATGACCTGCATTCTTTTACTTCTGAGCTCCACTACTACTTTCTATGCCTTCAGAAGTCTATAGGGACTTTTCAAGCCCCAACCTCAGTGCAGAGAACAAATCTTTACTAAAATTTAACTGGACATGAGAGGCAGTAAAAGATCCAGCAAAGATGGAGATAGAAGAGGGCGCTGATCCTTCTGCAACTTCATTAAATTTACATGGTAGGCCTGTTCCAGTAGTCTATGATTGGGCTGTTTAACCAAATTAACTAGCCCTCTTCATTTTAATTTAATAGGGCTCCTGCCCGAGAAGCACTGGACCTGCTAATATAATTCTTAATTGCACTTACACTTCATAAAGGAAGAAAATCTGTTGTAACTTTTACAACATCTTGCAACAAAAATACATCATATGTGCATCACTCATATAATTGCAAATATCTGTACCTTTTACTAGGAGTTTTCAAGTGTTTACTTTGAAGTTACTGTCAGGCAATTGTATTTTTGTGCTCTGAAGTGATGCCATAAGCACAAACGAAAGTGCACATCTGCCACACATGTTGAAATAAGAGATGCCATCTTTCTCAACTAAGGACAACACTCTTTTTTCTTTTTATCATATAAACCACCCAAGGGATAGATACATAAAGCCAAAACAAACACTGCTGTCATGATGAGTCACTGGTATTTGAACCCCAGTCTACTAGGGGAAGTGCTAGAAACCCAATGCTGAATACCACAAAATAAGGTACTATGTTACTGACATTAGAGAATAATGTGCCTTTGGAGATTAATTCTCATCTAATCAATGTGTACCAGGATCAATCCCTTTCATATGTCAAAGTCAACGATAGCACTTGATTGTGAGGTCTTAGTTATTCATTTTGATTTGGAACAATAAGCATACAGTATACAACAAACTGTGCTTCTAATACACATATTGTTGTAGAAGTGAGATAATCTTTGAGCACCACAGAATACCCCATTTAGGTTTTGACATACCCTTGTATCGTAACACTGTTTTCTATCTCTCAGCTTATTCTGAGCCGTCTATCCATGGCGCCTTAAAACAGTTACATAAATCGACAACCTAGCATGCCCATCTTTATCATGTGGAGTAGTGTTCATAGAGAAAGGCCACGTGGATTGTGGCAAATATACAAACTTTATACATATAACGACCGTGCTCAAAGTTAATCCCAGATCCATGGAGTGGTTTGTCAACACAACTTACCACTGAACCACCTTATCAACCCCGGCTTCACAGGGCATACCCAATGCCACACATATGTTAACTGTATTTAAAGTTTTTTAGTTACCAGATGTGCTTCTTATTGAGGTGTGAGTAGAAACCAGAGCATCATGAAGAAACCTAGCATGAAGCAGTCTTTCCCACTACAATTTGTAATAAATCAAAAAAGATTTTGTGCAGCTGCAATTGATTTTGTTTAATTAATAGCCCATCACCGAACAAGTATTCAAATAAACTACCTCATATGACTTATTTTACCAACACAATATACCAGATAATCAATTAATCCTAACACTGAAATCTGTTAGATTCTTTTGAAGCTTTTCAAGAAGACGAAATTGATTGCTTTGTGGTATAAAATTATGATCTGGTCCAACAGTAATTTACAGACTTCTGTAGTTTTTTGATGCAGCAATGTAATATTTTATATCATATTTGTAGTCACTAGGGTATGCCAATTATGTAAAAAAATATATATTTTTACACTAGCTTTATGACGAGAGCTCAAAGAACAATATTTTGAAACAAGAAAAATCAATAGAGGTATGAAATATTCCTGGAGGATATTCCATTATACTTGACTGATTTCACATTATGGCCTTCCTCCAGAATATAAAAGATGAGCAAAAGAACAGATGATGATATGCAGGACTGCAAATGTTCAACAATCAATGGAGTAAAAAAAAAAGTAAATTCAAAAGGATGTGTTTGGATTTTTTATTCAGTTATTTTAGAAAAAGACAGAGTGGCTCTGCTCTAGCCACAACGTCAGCCATGCATGATACCCAGACGTGTAAACGCTGAGCTCCTTAAACATTTGAAAAATATGGATTTTTTTATTTAATACTGACCAGTATTATCTTCTTTCTTCTTTAGCTTCTTGGGTAGATTAGAACTACAAACTATTATGAACACATAAGCTGACATTATCCTTTATACTGTATACTACGGCACAGTTAAAGAAAAATCCAGATGACTGCAAGCACATTATGAAGTTTGTTTGTCGACAAGGCAGCTACATTCTTCTCAAGACAGGCTGGAGGATTAGCTAGATCACCAGCTAAAGGACTATGGAGCTCAAATTAGCTTAAACTAAAGTTAGCACAAATGGATTCCCCGTTTGAATTTGTAGTGGTATTTTCAGTTATAATTATTTTTGGAAAGCAATCGTCTGATAAGGAAGGCTCCTGCAGATTTAGGGATGGAATCTGAAATGTCACCTTGGATACAGTGGACTCTCCTCTGGAAGCTGAATGACCATATTTTCCTCCTCTGTATTTTCCAATATATTGTGCTTAAAAATGTAATAAATTACTTGTTATTCTTGTATCCTGTACTAGGCACAAAGACTATTCACAAAATGTAACACTGTGTTTGCTTTGATCTCAAAAGAATAGGTTTACCACTTTGTGCTTTCAAAGAGCCCTTATTTCCAATTTTATAATAATAAGAAAAAAGTATTAATAAGTTAATCTTCTTCTTTCGGCTGCTCCCGTTAGGGGTTGCCATAACGGATCATCTTCTTCCATATCTTTCTGTCCTCTGCATCTTGTTCTGTTACACCCATCATCACCTGCATGTCCGCTCTCACCACATCCATAAATCTTGTCTTAGGCCTTTCTCTTTTCCTCTTGCCTGGCAACTCTATCCTTAATAATAATAATAATAATAATGCATTTTATTTATATAGCGCCTTTCCCATGTTTAAGGCACTTCACAGAGTTTAAGAAAGAACGGCAGGGTATACAGTATATAGCATTGTACAAACCAAATATATAAATAAAGAAGATTAAGATAGTAAATTCAGAGAAAAGCCTAATAGACAACATAATTGATGGTCTAGCACACACACACAGAGGTTACATTAGCATCTTGACACAGAGGTAAACTGAGAGAAGGGTAATAAAGTCAGGTAGAGCTAAAAGCCTTCCTGAACAAATGAGTTTTGAGTTGTTTTTTAAAAGAATTCATGGAGTCAGCTGATCTGATTAATTTCGGTAGGTCATTCCAGAGTCTGGGCGCTATACAGCTGAAGGCCCTGTCACCCATGGAGTGTAGATTAGTGTGGGGCACAACAAGATTGCCAGAATCAGAGGACCTTAGTGAGCAGACAGGCACACAGTGGTGGAGAAGGTCACTGATGTAGTTTGGCGCAAGGTCGTTTAAGGCTTTGTAGGTTATTACTAGAATTTTATATTCGATTCTGTAAGACATGGGGAGCCAGTAAAGGCGGAGCAGTATGGGTGTTATGTGCTCACTGTGCAGGTCCGTGTAAGGACTTTTGCAGTGGAGGTTTGAATAAGCTGGAGCTGTGATATAAGATTAGAAGGGGCACCTGCCAGTAGGGAATTACAATAATCGATGCGGGATGTGATAAAAACATGGACAAGTTTCTCAGCGTTAGAAAAGGAGAGGTAGGAGTGAACACTGGATATGTTGCAGAGGTGAAAGTAAGAAAGTTTCTTAATGTGATTTATGTGGGCGGAATAAGAAAGGGAGGAATCAAAAATGACACCAAGATTCTTTGCAGTAGAGGCAGGTCTGATGAGATCATCGCCAAGATTGACTGGGAAGGAGCTCATTTGATTAAGTTGCACTTTAGTCCCAATTTGCAGGAGTTCAGTTTTGTTGCAATTTAATTTTAAAGAGTTCTGCTCTATCCAGGTATTAATTTCCCTGAGACAGGTTGTAAGCTGAGAAAGCATCCTTTTCCTAATATACCCAGCATCTCTCCTCTGCAGATGTCCAAGCCAACGCAATCTCGCCTCTCTGACTTTGTTTCCCAATCGTCCAACCTGAGCTGACCCTCTAATGTACTCATTTCTAATCCTGTCTATCCTTAATATTTTGCAATATATTTGCATAATATTTCTAAAATAAATTATGATATACCTACGTTTTTGTATGCTTTTTAAATCCAACTACTTATTTTACAAATTATATGCCATTAGGACCCTGAATGGTACTTTGATCCACATAACAAAATCATTTAATTATAGGAAACAATTAAAAAACTAATTATGTGTGTTTATTCTTTTACAACAAATACTATTCCAGATTTCCTCATAGAAATATTTTTGTCTTATCTATTTTAGGCACGGAGGAAATCACTATTATTTTAAATTAAATGCTCTATTGATATGCAGAAAAACAGAATCTGGCATTCCAATATATTTAAATGTATTGTAATATTAGAAAGGAATAAAAAGTGTCTGTCACTTGGACGTACTGATCATTTACAAGTTTGCTGTTACCCAATGCGGCATAATTCTGACTAAATTAGCATTAAGACAATTTTTGAAGAAAAACAAAGTAGAGATAGTAAGTTATTAGTGAAGAAATGGCATTGCTTAATGATAGTACAATGAGGTATAGGAAGGAGCACAGGGGAGGAGTATGGGTGCATACCTGGTTTGTTGCTTTAAAAGTATTAGATTTAAACTGAAACGGGATTCTGAAGTAAATGCCTCTGAAAAGGCATTGTGAAATAAAGAGCATGATGAAAGCCATGTCAACAGAGGATCACATGCTCAGTTTTGTTTTAACATTTTAAACCCTGCTTGCAAACTTCCTTTTTTCATTCTAAAATATTTAGAGAATAAAGAAAAGTAAACAAATATATGGAAGACATGGATCAAAGCACAGCCCTGCCTCACGTGTATGAAGTTAATCTGAAAGGAAGCATAATCATGGAAAAGTTTACTATATGCAATTATACTCTGTGAACTTTAATGCAGCTTTAAACAAAGATTGTGTTTTTCTCAATGGACGCCTTGTGTGTTATATCCATTTACTAGAAAGACCTGTCTTTGTAAGCAGGTAAAAAAAAATCTGTTTTAAATCATTTTTTCTTTCTAATGATTAACGGTATTTAAATGTTTTTTAAGGACAATGGGCACACTTTTTAATTGTAAGACTATTTTTTGCATCCAAAGTTTCAAAACATGTTAATTTAGTACTTGCCAAGTTTTGGAAACTAGCCATTACAGAATTACACCATGTTCTGTTTTTCAAGTTGGGCTTCGTGCTATTTACCTTTCATCACTGTTGGCAAGACTCTTCTGCTACCTCCTACTCAATGCTGTTTCTTAGTATTTCCCCCTTCTCAGGGCAGGTTTTTTTGGCAAATGAAAGCAGTGAGAAAATAAAGAGATCTAAATGTCAGCAGGAAGCTGACTGCATTCTTCAAGATGTGTCCCAAGCCCAGTCACCCAGAACAACTTGTGATCTCAGGACAAAGCCACTGACAGCAGGTGGCCATATGAAGAAATTTTCCTTCCAGAATTAGATATTATCCCATGGAATCACTATTGAGTCAAGGATAATACCCCCATCCTGCCGGGTCGAGTAGGATTTTCATTTCAATTTCTTTACAAGATGACGCTTTTCATCTTGTCTGGGTACAATGACAGTACTCAGGCATGAAATAAATTGCACCACTTGAAAGGCAGAATTATCCCTTGAACCTGCAGCATTCCATGACGAATTCCCATCTCCTGACATACACATTCTTACACATGCACACTCTACGAAATTAAAAATACCTTTCACCCAGAAGTAAATCAAACACCATTTAAACACTTTTTAATCACAGCTACAACAGTGACAAATACAAAAGAAGATCAAATAGATCCTGTTGCATTATAACACAAAAGGTTTTTTTTATTTACATTGCCTTGAATGGTAATATAGACATGAAAACCAAGAAAATTCATTTGGCTAGTTTCATAGATCACAATTAAATTAGTAGTATCTATCTATTTATCTATCTATCTATTGTGATAAAGGTGCTATATAGCACCCGACCCAGCACAGACTGACGCAGAGGCACGTGTAAAAGTCACACAGGCTTTTTATTTTCTTTCACCCGTGGGCGCACATCTTCCCCATGACCCACAGGCAATACACAGTCCCAAAAGCACTAAAACACCACCACCAACTCTCCACCTTGCACCACCACTCCTCTCAGGCAACCTCGTCCTCTTCCTCCCGATTCTGGCCCCTTAGTGGTGGAGGCTGGCCCGTTTTATAGCCCACCCGGAAGTTTTCCAGGTGTTTGACCACCTGGTCCCAATTGCACCTCCGGGTGGGGTTGATGACTCGTCCAGCCAGGTTGTTGAGTCTCGGCAGCACCCCCTAGCGGCCACCCCAGCTCCCACCCAGGTTGTGAAGGACTCCATGTCCCATGGAGCCATGTGGGAGACTGAGGAATCAACATCGGCCAGGGAGGCTGCCACCAAGCGTCCCGGGGTAGGTATTGAGCTGTCCATGGTGGCTCCCCCGGAACATATGCAGCAGGGGCGTCCCGGCCGGGCATGGGACCCGGCTATCTATCTATCTATCTATCTAGTATATTTCAGTATGTTCTTCAGGTTTGAACTTGAATAAAAATTCAAAGATGTATCTATTATGTTATATGAATCCACACACTATATGTGCACATACACACACACCGGTATATATCAATGAATAACCAATGACTGCTATATTTTATTATTAAAGCATTTCTTGTTTTCAATACATACTCTGATAGAACAATCTATCTTCCTTCCATATATAGCTTGCTTCTTTTTTCTCACTTAATAAGCATCTGTCACCTGCCATCTTATTGTTTTTCTTTGCAGTACATTCCACTTACATGCCCAGCTGTGAAACATGTGCATTTCAATGCAAATACCACTCTGCTTAACACTCCATTGTGCTTTCCTGGATCCTATTTCAGGATGGATGTATTTTAAAACTAAATATTGTACTCACTCTCTCTCTCGATATCAGAGCTAGACAGCCAATCTGCTTTCCCTATCTCACTTTTTCAGGGTCATTTGTTTTCCAGCACCTGATCCTCTCATGTTCAGATCTCGGAAAAAAGCCCACAATTGCCTTGTCAAATGGCCTGAGACCACCTATTTTGCAGGTCTTGCTGTGGATCAATAGAACTGCTCCCGGAAGCATATTCATCTTAATTGCCCCTGTATGCTCTTAAAGTGATCTGATCTGCCCCTAGGGGGTACAGGGTTGGGTCATTAGTTAAAATGTCTCATTTAAAAATGATAGTGTACATCTAATGGAGTGTTCTTATATTTCACAGTGTCATGTTTCTTAATTTATATGGTAAATGTCATAAAAAGTTAGCATGTGCATACATATTATTTCAGTTAGAAGCAATCAAGCAGTGTTTATAGAAGAGGCATTACAATTATAATGAATGAAACAGCTTAATGTTTATTATAAAGTAGAAAATGTATGCAATATTAATATTGAATAAATTCTTATAAGGTACAGTATAAGATATAAGGAATGTTTTCATATAGCTTTATAATGGATTATAATTAACATGTGTAATGTTTCTGAAAATATTTTAGATAGCTAGACAGACAGATAGATAGATAGATAGATAGATAGATAGATAGATAGATAGATAGATATGGCATTATATGATAAGTTCAGAAAATATATTTCTTTAATCACATCTGTAGATAAACTGTGCCTGTTACTTAGATGGATACATCATGTTGGCAGTCTTTATTTTTTCATTTTAGATTTTTTTGAGAACCTATATATTTGATTGTATTTCCAAAAGTAGTTCAGTTATTTCTCACATAAGGCCCAAAGGCATTGAGGCTCTTTTTGTTGTTTTTTGGAAAAGCAAAGTAATAGTTAATAGTCCCTTGAAAATTGCCTTCTTTAATGTATCCTATAGCTTTTAGGTTGTTCATCATCATTATAAGTCCTAACTAAGATTGTATCACTAGGTATGCCCTATTAATGATATACAGTATTGATATGTCAAGGATGTATAAACTAATGCTTTACTGATTTTAGATGGTCAGATGAGAACCTGTCTCTCTGTCTGATTGATCTCATAGTTTACGTTCATCTTACTTATTCTGTCTATCTATCTATCTATCTATCTATCTATCTATCTATCTATCTATCTATCTATCTATCTTCTGTTAAATATATCCAAAGTATTAAATGATTTTACAGTTTTTTTTTCTGAGAATGGGTTAGAGGCAATTGAATAATCCCAAAAGGTTATGGAGCCCTATAGCATTTTTCTCATACATCAGGATGCTTTGTTTTAATGGAAAATTGGGGAGCACCACCAAAATATATTAGTATATGAGGTATGTGGTGGAACTTTCCAAAACATTTGCTTATTTTACCATGCTCCTGGATTCTTCTCCAATTTTTAACAGACTAAGAAGTATTTTCCATGGCATCCTAGAGAATACTACCAAAAGTAGAGATATTTTACTTTATTACTAACTCAGAAATTACAATCAAGGTAAATAAATATGCACAATGTCTAATTAATTATAAATATATAGGATATAGATAAGAAAAGAAAAAAGAGATGCATATTTTGTTTAATTTGAATAATTGATCTACCCATTCCTGTTTTCTACCCCAGAAGCATGGGAAGCCAGAGTTTAAACATTTTTAAAAGTCATATCTGAAAAAATTCATTTCGTGAGCTAATTTTCTTTATGATGTCTGCAGTAACATTCACTGCAATATGAAGGTAAATGTTGTAAGCTGTCCTGCTTAATTAAAAATATTGGGACCCCATTATTAGAATGCGTTTTTAAAAGAAAAGTGTGGAATTGTTCGTTATAACCACATTTACACAGATAACATAACATTTAAAAAATATTTCAAGGTATTAGTTTTGTTATAACCAAAGCCATGCTATAAATGGAACAGGTACACATTATTTTTGTGTTTTTACTGTGAGTTCTGTTATATAACTTGAATAAAACAAAGTGCAATGAACTACCTTGAAGTTCTGGAGATACTTTTCAGTTATTACATATATGCTGGATCAGTTCCCTCTGCCTTGGAGCCATAGTCTATCTCACTGGTTCACCTTAATTCAGCCAGACTATGACATTTATAAGTGACCCAGTTCCAGACTCTTTTTGATTTGAATGTAGGTAAAAAACAATTTTACAGGTTTGTTTAGTTTTAGTAGTATTATTTTCCATACATCTACTCATTTGCAAGACCTTTTTGTTTTCTTTACAATGTTCTAAGGAGCTGGCATGAATAGCAAAGTTTAGGAAAAGCCTAAAAAATAATCTTGTGTGGGATGCCTGCTTATCACAGTACACATCTGTATTGTAATGTAAGTTTGTGCCATAAATAAACTAGTTGTGAAAAAAAATATATACCACACGATCGCTTGAATCCATCCATTTCCCAAACACAAGACACCTTCATCAGATAAATTTTATGAAGTGCCATATTCAGTACTTGAGTCCTGACTTGGGCTGCTAAACATCTAATGGAATGTTCATTAGAAGTCAAAGGTGGTTTCTGTGGCCTTTATTTTCCCTTCAACCCCAACCAGGATGTGCACATTTGGAAAATAGATAGGGGTTTCCCTACTTATAAAGCAATATAAACTCTTATAATATATTAAAATTGTATTACACAGTATTATTCCTTTCTTTCCTTTAGAAGATGAGAAAGTACTCTAGGCACTAAAAATGAAAGCAAAAATTATATTTTAGCTATGCTCATATGTCTTTTAGAACAGCCTTGTCAATACCCCTGAGTACATTTTACTTTCTCCAGTTTCAGATAATGCATCACATCCCTAATCTGTTGTGAAACAGGGTAGTATTAAATTCTTCCATTTGAGCAAAATTAGGCAGTGAGTTAGCAGTGTAACAGAATCAACTGCATTAGACTGAACACCAAGGAAGGAGCTAGCAGTGAACTCCAATACAAAGATCATATAACAACCATCACTGTACAAATGAGTAGAGAATTATATCATAAGGCTTAAGCATATTTCTCCAAAGACAATGAAGTATAACAGTAAGTCAAATGGCATCTGCTGTTTTTTAAGAAACAGTCTTACAGGACTTAAGAGTGTCATATTTTCAAAACAGTCACCATACTCTTCAACGTCTCTGGTCATGTTTTGAAAAACATTAGTACAACACCTTTGTTTGTGGCATGCAATGTATGCATCACGTTTTCCTACTGACATAAATGATGGCCCCAGCCTGGCTTTTCCTCATCCTGCAGGAGCTCTGTATTGTTTCTGATAGTAGATGTCAGGTGTTTTCATTCCACACCATGACATTTGTTCTCTGATTCCCTGAGGCAAATGAACATTTCATCCCTAGTGACAATGGAAATTAAAAACATGTTGTTTTACCTTATTAAATATGTTGTCAAAATTGTTATGTTTATGATGTTTGGTGAAGTGTGTGAGATATCACCAAGCACAAACCTTATTGAAGTGATGTCTCTTGTGAATGATTTATTGGCTAACCCGAGCTTACTCTTTTATTGACACCTATTTCCCAACTGACTTGGAATGAATGTCATCAATATTTCCTACAGTAGAAAATGTGTATGGTTTTCTCGATTATTGAATCATTTTTTAAATAATCACTTTGTTTATATACAGTTCAGTATTCTTTACACCCTCAGCCTACAAAGATGGTAACATTTTTATGTGGTTAGCAAAAAGATTTTATTAATTCCTTGAATAACAGCCTTTCTTGTTCTGAATCTACCAATTCTATTTAGGGGTGTTACAGGAAGCCAGAACCTAAATCAAGGGTGATCAACGTTGGTCCTGGACGGCTGCAGGTTTTTATTTCAACTCAGTTGCTTATTAGAACACAATCCTTGCCAATAACAGATCGTATTTCATTTTACGACTTGTTATTATTTTAACTCTGCAATTTCAGGTCATTCTTAAGTGGTAATTTTTTTTTTCCTTTCTAATGATATCATCCAAATGATTTGAAGCCTACAACGGATGAGTAATTTTCAGTTCTTCGCTTTATTAAACCAAATATTATTCACTGAATACACACAGGTGCAAATGGAGACAAGATAGATGGAGAACTGCTAGTTCCTTTGTCATTTGAATTTTATTGTTAAAAAGGGAGCAGTAAAAAAAAATGAATGCAGCTGCTTAAGACTAAAATAAGCAATTAAGGATTCAAAACAAAAATCTGCAGCTGCTGCAGCCTTCCAGGACTGACACTGCGTACCCCTGATTTAAAGGCTTTGAGTCTTAAAAAACAAATCAATTAAATTAAGTTAATTAGTAGCAAAAATTGGTCACTCATTAAGAAAATGGTTAGAATGAACACCTGTAGCCAATGTGGGCTTCCAGGATTGGAGTTGTGCACCCTGCTCTAAACTCTATGAGGTACAATGCAAGAATGGCACACCAGACCATCATCAGATGCATGCACACATGCATACATACTCTCTATCCCTCTTATCCACTATATAATAAAAGACTAAGGCCTGTGTGCCCAGTCCCTGTGAGCAGTCTGATTAGTCAGTTTGGCTTTGGTGTGATTGGTTAGTTTGATTTTGTTGATGCAATCAAAAGAGGAAGTGCGAGTGTTAGACACAAAAGGAGGAGTAAAGGTGTACGAGGCATGCTGAGGGTGTCACCTTCAAAGATGGCAAGTTTAAAAGTGGACAGGGGATGAGAAAGACACCTTGAAAATTAATGAGAGATTCTGAAAAGCAGGCTTTACAGGAAAATACTCAAGAGAGTAAGCACTGGTGAAGAGATATTCACACACACGTGAGTACAGAAGAAAGGCGCAGAAGGTACATGAAGAATAAGAGATAGCAAATATTTTTGAATTATTCTATTATTTGTCTTTGACCGTGGCTAGTTACAAATAAACAAGCAAAGCCAATATTATCTGACCATAAAATAAAGAAAGATTTTCTGTTTTCAGGGAGGTTACCCATTGTGAAAAGTTGTACTTTTTGAATATAATTTTTAATTTGCCCTCTTAAATTTAGGTTTGACACTTGAACATGGCACTGAACTTGAATTGTGTTAACAAGCACATTATTTAATCTTTCCAGGTTTGGCTCTTCTGAGAGTGTTTATACCAAAAGGTACTATATAAGGATTGCTTGATAAATTAATTTCTTCAGGCACTTCACAATGGGCTGCCAATGACAGCTTCATTATATTCATGCAGCACTACATGGACATAATTTCCCTACAGTCTTCCTTTATTCTGTACCAGCAGGACAAATGAATGTATCAGCTCAGTACTGTCCCTTAAACCAGTATTTTTTTTTCTAAATCAGCTCTTTCAATTATTTCATGTGTTTCGATTTAAATTCATAGGTGCTCTTTTTGACAGTCAGTATGTGTGACCTTACATAGTGAATTTAATTTTCTCACTTCTGATTTGAAGTGTGTGAGAACTGCTAGGTTGCTGGTTCTGTATATAACATTGTATATAAATACGAGACTCATTTTCTGACTGACTGATAACGCAACTTAATTCACTGCAGTATATTCTAGTGTCTGTTTCTAGCCTCAGATATTTTAATGTATCCATGTCTGCTGCTTGTGATATAATATTGTATTCTGCTGCAAAACAAGGAAACAGGAAAAACTGCTTTAAGCAATGATCTGACATGTTTTACATAAATAGCCAGATTGATAATAATTATGTACTGTTGTAAGCCCTATGGCATTTTTTTGATCTTTTCTTCACCCACAAATTATTATTCCTTTAAAAGTCAACTTTTAAAACCATGCCAAAAAATGAAACTATAATTTTTAAATTGGTACACACTATGTAAAGTAATAAATTAATCAAAGGAAGCCTTTGATTTAATTGAACAGCTCTGTAACTAAATGTATTACATATATGTAATTGGGTAATAGGCTAATATGAAGGAATCTTAATATGTGTTTGTACATTTTTTTTGTTATATGATTAAACACTGTTACACATTCTTGCTTTACAGCCTTAACTTAAATGGTAAACATAAAGTATTAATGTACAAATAACATTTGCTTCTTATATGCCAGTAATTTAGCATGTACTGTCTTATAAATAATGGTACTGTGGAACCAAATTCAGTCAACTAAGAGAATTATGTTTAAAGTTGATATTTGGGCAATAAGTGTTAATGTGCTTGTGAAATTAAATAACTTTTTCTGATTTATATTAATGAACTTGAATCTGTTGTAGTTAGCAAACTTGTGAAATTCGCAGATGACACTAAAATTGCACACATGGCAAACACTGAAGATGCAGCAAAAAGAATTCAAAAAGACCTGGACAACCTTTAGAACTGGGTGAACACTTGGAAAATGCAGTTCATGTAGAAAAGCACAAAGTGCTATACATGGGCAAAAGGAACATCAATTATAAATACAAAATGGGGGATACTGTCATAAATGAAGCAACCTCTGAAAGGGAATTCGGGGTTTATGTTGACACAACATTTTCATTGAATAAGCAATGTATCGAAGCTATTACAAAGGCAAATAAAATGTTAGATTATATCATAAAAACTGTTGAATTTGTAAGAATTTTGGTGACTAATATTCAATAAGATGGCAACCCCATGAGGATATCACAATAATGTGGGATTAATCCAATAATTCATCAAGACGCCTACTTTATTTACCTTACCTTTCATTGTTTTAGGAGGTGGGTATCTGGCCTTTAGACTTCTGCCAAGGTAACTGAGGCACGCTCATTTTAAGAAAGAGAATAATACAATTTACTGATAAACATAAGGAGTATAGAAATATGATAACTGCAGATATATATTGATATACAGTATAAGACTAGACTCAGACAGACTAGACAGACAAACAAATAACATATAGGCTGACTGTTTACTGGTATTTAGAGTTCTATTTTATCTAGGCACAGATAAATTGTTTTACATTACCAAGCCTTTATTGATGATGTCTGATCTTGTGTGAAGTTGTTGCAATATCTTAGCTCAGGGTTCAACTGGAACATTCTTCATGAGTTGGAGTGCACTCTTTCTCATTGCAGCCTGATCTTTGACAGTGCTGTGCTGCTGTTTCCTCAACTTCTCTTGTGCATTGTTTTGCCACTTCATATGGAAAAGGCATTACTCATCCTGGCCCAAGAGTTTACAGTAGATGTTGAAGTTTCCTTCTTAAAGTCATGGCTTCTTAGCCTTGTCAGACTACTGGCTCACAGACTTTGCTTGAAAGACTGACTCTCAGCTTCTGGTCCACAAAGAGTTTGTTAGATTCAGCTGTCTAAGCAAGAGGCTCATAGCTTTTTGGCTCAGAGATCAGGATTCAGATGTTGTCAGTCATTTTGGAGAATCCCCCCTCTCTGAGAGAATCCTAGGGACGATGCCCAGAGAAAATCCCTGAATTTCTCTCAACTTGACATTCTATTGTCAAGTTATTATTTTTTATGTTATTTACAATTGTTGTTTCTAGTGATGGCGGAGGAAAAATGTTTAATATCATATCTTCATATGATGTGAAGTCCACGTGACCGTCATCATCAAGTCCTTCCATGAGAACCCTGAATACAATGAGGACTGAT
Organism: Polypterus bichir lapradei; assembly: GCA_026402145.1. NCBI lineage: Eukaryota > Metazoa > Chordata > Cladistia > Polypteriformes > Polypteridae > Polypterus > Polypterus bichir. The sequence goes on along the minus strand of JANRMT010062791.1, from coordinate 50,226,439 downwards.
CATTTATGTTAGGTAGAATGCCTAGAGGGGGCTGGGCGGTCTCATGGCCTGGAACCCCTGCAGATTTTATTTTTTCTCCAGCCGTCTGGAGTTTTTCTTGTTTTTTCTGTCCTCCCTGGCCATCGGACCTTACTTTTATTCTATGTTAATGAGTTTTGTCTTATTTTTCTAATTTATTTATTTTGTCTTTTTTCTTCATCATGTAAAGCACTTTGAGCTACATTATTTGTATGAAAATGTGCTATATAAATAAATGTTGTTGTTGTTCATGGAAAACAAACTTTCTGATAGAATGGGTTTCAATAGGGACAAGTGGAGGCCAACACTCAAGAGCAGAAAACAATACTAAAACATCCACCAAAGTTTCTCAGATTATTTATTTGTATTGCATAACCTACATATTATTTATCCAGTCGTATGTTCACAATGTGCAAAACAAATGCACTTTTGTATTACAACATAAAACAAAAACAGATTATCTCTCAGTTACCTCTTATTTATCTGATTTGTTAAACTGATATTGTTCTTATGAGGCATAGAATGAAGATCTTTATATCTTTTATTTGTTGCATATTCCAGTGCCTTGTGGATGGGATTATCTCTGCATCTGTCTATCCATTTTGTCCTGCAACATCAGGTACAAGGCAGCGCCCAATGCTCAAAACAGGGCACACTCACATTCCCACGCTCACTCATAAGGAGCAAATTTAGAATTTCCAGTTAATTTAATAGTAATGTTTTTGCATATTAAAGAAAACATGTAGTCTTTATACAGTGTAACCAAAAGGTGGCGCTAATGAGCCCTAAACCACAGACACAGTAATACCCTAAACAATTCTAGTTTCAAATAAAGGATTTTATTCAACACCAACCCCTTCATCATCAGAACACTAGCAAAACACATCAATTCACAAATCTCCTCCCACCTCCAAGAGAGAATTGCCACAGCCTTCTGACTCTGACTCGTCTAAGTGAGGAAGAAGGCTCCCTTTTAAAATCAAACCTGCAACTGCTTCGGGTCTCATGCCCATATCATCCGGAGCATTTCTGAGTTGGGCGGAAACCAGGACGGTCCTCCCATGACAGCGCCCTCTGGTGGCATCCAAAGACCCTGACAGTGATACGTTTCTGGACTCCAACTCCCATATCACCCTGCAGGTGTCTTAATCAAGTTTAGCCCTAAAGAAAATTGCTACTGATCGTTTTTTTCGGAATGAGCTACTCCTGCTTTATGGCTTCCTGGCCTAGTATGAATCCATCCTTTTCCCCTGACCAGAATACCTGTCCTTCTTCCCTTGCGCTACTTTTAGGTAAATAGCATTCTTGTGAAAACAACTAATCAATAAAAAAGCTTGGAGAAAATAGTATGCTCACTAGTTCCCTTAGCCTGTAATTTTTTTCACATTAGATATTATTAAACATTTTTTTAAGGTCTGTTTTCCAGGTAGCAAATACAGTTTGATTATAATTAATAGCTCATCTCCTGGCTATCTATGTCTACTCATTTTTGTTGGGACTAGCAAAGGAGAGAAAAATCCAGGTATTGCAAGTATAAAGGATCTAAAATAAAAAAAGGAGAAAATACAACTGGGATAAATTCCTACCCCTACAAATCTGTAGCTAGTTTTGGAAATTAGTATACTGGCACAATAAAACCTATGACAGGAATAAATATATTCTATCTGTTTCTTGGTTTTCATTCCACACATCCTTAAGAACCATTTCAGTTTTGCAAATGAGAGAGTACCATTCAGTCTATTACGGCCACCGGGTAAGCTAATTGCTAGCTGGACACAACATCTAATACCGTACAACTCTTTTTTAAAAGCCATCCTAGGCTTTACCTTAAGTGTATGACGTGAAAATTTGCTAAAATTCCAACAACCCTGTTTTTTGTTTTGAATCCACTTTCTTTCAATATACTCTGGTGTCCTCAAGTATATGATTCATTTTTTAACTATTTCAATTTTGCCGTATCAACTGTAAATCTGGGTCCCTGCATAGTCTTCTTTGTTCAAGACTAAAGGAGATTCAGTTGTATTACCTGTCAGAGTACAGTGTGCTGTTTAGTCTAGGGATGTGTCTGGTTACACGGCTTGTACATCTGCTACATCTTTCTCATGACATAATGATCCAAATTGCACATCTGTAGTATTTATTTTGAGGGTTGGGATTTTTAATGTTAAATCCATTCATCCATTTCTGTGCTCACCCTTTTTGACAGATACCTGTAAATAAGTCAGAGTCACGCTGGTGCAATTTAAAATTGTACAAATACTTAAAGGCTTGTAGAGTTTGGAATAAAATCATCATCGCCAAACATTGCAGAATCATAAAAATATGAAGAGAACATGTAAACTCCATACAGAAGGATTCTCATTCAAAACTGAACCTGGACACAGCAAATTCCACCTCCTGCACAACTGTGGCTCTATACATGCTAAATATCTTTACTTTACTCTGCTGCCTTAAAGATGCATTTTTGGCTGGGCACTCTGGTTTTCATTCCACATCCCAAAGATATGCACGTTAGGTTAGTTGGTGACTCTAAATTGTCGCTGCAGGGATGTGTGTGTGTGTGTGCCTGGTAGTACTAACTGCAAGGAACTGGATCATTGTCCACAGTTGCTTTTTCCCTTTCCCCCAATGCTGGACTATAATTCAGTGTGTCTGAGAATAATATTTTTCCTTATTCTGATACAAAATAGAAGTGCGTACAAAAATACCATCTTAAAAATGAAATCTGTGAAAATAGGAAATAGGCTATGAGAAGGAAAATGGTTTGAATGAAAATCAATACCTGAAAATTGTGAAAAGCTTGGGTGTAATCCTAATCTGAAGCACTATGGAAAGGATGTGCACAGTAATACTGTATGTCATCTAGCAAAAGCTATTAACTAAATTAATATTAAGAGAATGTCATGCATTGCTCATTCATTTTATGGCAAACAGTCCTGGCTATACACACATAAAGGATGACTGCAGTTGACCCACGTTATTAAGTATTATTATTGTATAGGCTTTTTGTTGGTGTTGTTTTTGTTTTGTTTAATGGGTACAACTTTTTGCTATCATATTTAATAGGAATGTTTTTAGCAGAAAGTCCAAACATTTTACCTGGAAGGAGCTCTTTCACTGTTAACTAATTTATTTCTTGTCTGTGTCCTCATTTGTTTCACTCCCCTGCCTTCAACCAAAAACTTCTTTTTTTCCCATCCAATGTGTAATCTCAAAGTTAACCTTTAGCACAGCAGGTATAGTCTTTCCCAAGAGATAGGACAATAAGGAATCCATTCAGGAAATACAACTACTTGATTTTCCCTGACAATAACTTGACTACAAATATTAAGGTGTATATATTTTGTAAATAACACTGTTAGATTTGGAGCTGTGTGCAGCAGATTCTAACTGGAAAATATTTTGACATCATTAAATATTGGGTGGATCAGATATGTGAAAAGAAAGATCTATCCTTAGTAGGCAACTTATTAATGGGAGTTTTCAATCACAAAATCATTTGGGGATAGCGTGATGTATTGATCATTTTATAATCACCCCAGTTTTGACTTTTATACTGTACTAGCAAAATACCCGCGCTTTGCAGCGGAGAAGTAGTGTGTTAAAGAAGTTATGAAAAAGAAAAGGAAACATTTTAAAAATAACGTAACATGATTGTCAATGTAATTGTTTTGTCACTGTTATGAGTGTTGCTGTCATATATATACATACACACACACACACACACACACACACACACATATAAACATATATACATATACATATATACATATCTACATATACACATATCTACACATACACATATCTATATATATATACATATACACATCTACATATATATACATATATATACACATATCAACATATATATACACATACATATACACACATACATACACACACATATACATATATACATACTGTATATATATACTGTATATAGCAAAATCCCCGCGCTTCGCAGTGACGAAGTACTGCTTTTAAATTTTTATTAAGAAGAAAAGAAAACCTTTTTAAACTGAGGGAAAATATACCAATAACTATTTGTTAAGGCTCTCTTTGTATACCACGTTGTCAGTTCAGCACTCCGGTTGTAATATGACCAAGCTGTACACTGAGGTTACTTTTGAGAATGCAACGGATAGTTGTCCAGGAGAAAAGCAATGTTGCCTCAAATCAATGGCAACCTTTTGTAGGGTCTGTCCTTGAGACGTATTAATTGTCATCGCGAAGTAGAGCCTTACTGGAAATTTGATGCATTTGAATTGAAATGGGAGATCAGAGGGTATAACGGTGATGCGAGGAATACATTCAGAGTGTGGCACTCTGGTGTTTTTTTGTGTAGCTGCCTTCACACAGCTTCCCCGCTGCTTTATAAACGGATGCTATATAAGGCCGTCGTTTCTCCCTGCTTCGCGGTTCTGTACTGTTTTATTGTTCGTTTATTACGATTGCTATAGTTATTGTGTAGCCATTTGAGACTTACTTTACTGTTCAGGTACCCATTTCCTTTATTTAATCCGCGGCTTGTATGCTATTTTTTGTTTGTATATTACGATTATAGATATTCATTGATTCCCTTCTTTAGCTGACTGCCTGCTCATATAAGGCGCTCCGCTGGTTTTTTGTGAAGCAGCCTTTACACAGATTCTCCGCTGTTTTATAAACGAATGACATATAAGGCCATCCTTTTTCCTTGCTTCGCCAAGGAAGCTGCCTTTTTATTTAATCCACGGGTTCTGCGCTGTTTTATTGTTCGTTTATTACGATTGTTATAGTTCTCTTTATATAGCACATTGTCAGTTTAGCACTCCGGTTGTAATATGACGAAGCTGCGCGAGCTCACTCTTGAGAATGCAACGTATAGTTGTCCAGGAGAAAAGCAATCTTGCCTGAAATCAATGGCAACCTTTTGTAGGGTCTGTCCCTGAGACTTATTACTTGTCATCGCGCAGCAGAGCCTTACTGGAAATTGGAGGCATCTGAATTGAAATGGGAGATCAGACGGTATAACGAGGAGGGGATGCGAGGAATACATTGAGTGTGGAGAAACTCTAGAGACAGCATGTGTATTAACTTGTGGATTTTTCTGTGAGTATTTGGTGGCAGCGTGACGAAGTTGCTTCCGCAAGACCGCGTTAGCTGTGGAGCTCAGCTCGGAGCATATTCTTTTCCTACCTTGTCAATTGTGTAATGCGTTTTTTGAACAGGTTTGATGCATGGAAGTGATCACTCGTACTGTGTTCAGTCAGTTCACGTGAGCTGCTCTCTTGTCCACGGCTTTATTTAATGTTAGCTAAGACCCGGCACTTAAAAGTTTCTCGCTACAGCAATTTTAACTCCGTTACAAAGTGATCCAAAGTCTCGTTTACACCTTGTGTCTTCTCATTAAACTTGTATCTCGCGCATAAAGTATTCGATGAAGGCATGACAAACGGCAGCAGGAGCGTGTCCATAAACTTAATTTAAACTTACGGTTTACACCGTGCTTTGTTTCCGCAGTAGCTGCACTTATGAATAAGCTTGTATGCGTTTTTCTTCAGCCCTCTTTGGGAGCTCTTCCTTCTTTTCTACGTACTGCGTTCATAGTCAGTTCACGTGATTACTTGGGAGGCGTGATGATGTGACACGCAGCTCCGCCCCCCACGGCCATCGAGCTAAAGTCCATTACAGTATATGGAGAAAAATAGGTTCCAGTTATGACCATTACGCATAGAATTTCGAAATGAAACCTGCCCAACTTTTGTAAGTAAGCTGTAAGGAATGAGCCTGCCAAATTTCAGCCTTCTACCTACACGGGAAGTTGGAGAATTAGTGATGAGTGAGTGAGTGAGTCAGTGAGGGCTTTGCCTTTTATTAGTATAGATACCCTTCTGTTAAACTAAGTGTGGTGATGGCAATAATATTTCCATTTGTCCAGCTTATTGATGTTGATTCCTGGTGCATTTGATAAGGATTTTTTATTAAAGTTTTACAGTGAAAGCATTTAAAACATACTGAATACCACTTTCCTTTTGGCTTTAGTTACAGCAAAACATTGGGCACTCAGCCAGGAAAATGTTTTGTGGTAAATTTAATTGAAGGCTAATCAATTTATCAATCTTTAATTTACTCCTCACAGAGTGCACACAAGGCATGTTACAATTCAAACACCACATTTCAGAGTAAACAAGGTAAAAAAATAAGATCATTTATTCATTCATCAGTCTGTTATCAAACCATGATAATCGATTTTTGCTGGATTTTGTTCTCCTAGAAATGGATGCAAGGAAGGAAAAAACTTGGACAGAATGCAATATTGCATTTGTTTATATATGATAAATTAATAAGAAACCACATAAAAGATATTAAATAAGTCACAATAAACTGACATGTATAGTATAAGATGATACAGAAATAATTAGATAAGTGCAGTCTGTTTAGAAGATTCCACTTTAAAAATAGAGTTATAGGTAGAGCTGAATAATATGCAAGACTGGCTTGTGAGTCTTTAGCGTTCTTTATGGCAAGCCAAATTAACATTTAGAGATATCTCAAAATGAATTTTGGATATCTTAAAATGTAATTTACTTTTTATGATATCTGAAACTCGCTTTGAGATATCTTAAAATAATTTCCTTTACATTTTAAGATATCTGCAATACATTTTGAGATATCTCAAATGCATTTCAAGATATCTCAAATACAGTTTCAGATATCTCAAAATAATCGTTTCTGCATTTCAAGATATCTCAAATGAATTTTCAGATATCTTAAATTGACCTTTCATGCATTTTAAGATATCTTAAATGCATTTCAAGATATCTCAAAATCATTTCCTGTAAAATTGCCTATTATTTCAATGGGACTTCTTGTTTATTATAAGATATCTTAAAATGTATTTGAGATATCTTGAAATGAGCAGGAAGTGATGTTGAGATATCTTAAAATGTATTTGAGATATCTGAAAATGGACAGGAAGCTGTTTTGAGATATCTGAAAATGCTATTGAGATATCTTGAAATAATTGAGTGTCCTTTTAAAGATATCTTAAAATGCATTTTAGATATCTTGAAATACAATTTGAGATATCTTGAAATACATTGTTAGATATCTGAAATGGAGCAGAGACCCATTTTAAGATATCACAAAATTCATTTTAGATATCTAAAAATGTATTTCAGATATCTGAAAAAAAAATGAATTTCAAGATATCTTAAATGCTTTTTAAGATATCTAAATTATATTTCGAGATATCTCAAAATAACTTCCTTCTCATTTTAAGATATCCCAAATTCATTTTGAGATATCTGAAATGCATTTTCAGATATCTTAAAATGACTTTCTGTGCATTTCAAGATATCTCAAATACATTTCAAGATATCTTAAAATGACTTCCTGCCCATTTCAAGATATCTCAAATACATTTCAAGATATCTTAAAATGACTTCCTGCACATTTCAAGATATCTCAAATACATTTCAAGATATCATAAAATAACTTCCTGCACATTTCAAGATATCTCAAATACATTTCAAGATATCTTAAAATAGGCAGGAAGTTCCATTGAAAGTATAAGAAATTTTACAGGAAGTGATTTTGAGATATCTCTAAGGTTATTTAAGATATCTCGAAATGCGCAGGAAGTTATTTTAAGATATCTGAAAATGTATTTGAGATATCTTTAAATATGCAGGAAGTTATTTTAAGATATCTGAAAATGTATTTCAGATATCTGAAAATGCCTGCAGATGTATTTTAAGATATCTTGAAATGTATTTGAGATATCTCAAAATGCACATTAACATATTTCAAGATATCTCAAATTGCATTTAAGATATCTTGAAATGCATTTCAGATATCTCAAAATGTACAGCATATCATTTCAAGATATCTTGAAATCTATTTGAGATATCATAAAATGGTTTTTAGATATCTTAAAATAGATGCATTTTTAGATATCTGCAATTCAATTTAAGATATCTAAAATGCATTTCCAGATATCTTAAAATTCATTTTGAGATATCTCTAAATGTTAATTTGGCTTGCCATAGTTCTTGGAATTTAACCATTGAATAAGCTTCATAAACAAACCAAGGGACCAAGCTGCAGAAATGAGTCACAAAAGATGAATAAGGACTGGCCAAAAGTTGTAAAAAACATGTCTTTTGAATAATGAGAAGGCCATCTTTATAGGATTTGAGATGTCTGGTAGGTTGTTTTGAAGCAAATGATCAACACAGTGCGTCATTTGTAGTGTGCTTTCAGCTTGGCATGATCCTGTGCTGATCTGGTTCGTAGTATGTTACAATAACGAGACTAACTTTCAGTTTAGGGCTGTTGGAGTGTGGCCATAGCAGTAGATCAAGACTACGATTAAGTGTACTGTGCTTCTTGGAGTGAGAGAAAGGGGAACAGCATTGCATACTAACTTAGACCACCGCGTAAGCAGGTTAAATCGACTTAACACAGTAGGCTGTATGACAAAATGAGTTCTGCATGGATCAGACAGACTGTTACAGACATGAAAAAGCATTTATGTGGCACTAAAAATAATCAAAACTACTGTATATTTTATATTTATATTTGATCTGAAGCATAGTAAATACTGAATCAAATGTATTTGATTAAATGCCACAGAAAAAATATTAGCAATCCATGGAAATATTTATATTGGAGAAAATAAGAAATAAAAAAATTAAGACCTACATACAGTACATTTAACCATTACTGTTCAATAAAAAGACGCAGAGCCAGTGTCCCTAACTAAAAAATTACTTGATCATCGGTTCAGAAAGTGTGCATCCCAGCAAACAGCTAACATTAACAGTAATATTACCTTTTGATTCCCTGTTGGTTACTTAATAACCTAACATGCATTCTAAGAGATCAAAAAGCATACATTATACTTACATTACTATAAAAAAAACTAATAAAACTAACATCTCTACCAATTTAATCATTTATTTTACAAATTCTGAGTATTTTCCTTTTTTATGTTACATTAAGGTTTGCAGTTTTTCTTGAAGTCAAGAGGAAAGAAACCCAGACCAGATATTTAAGTGTTTGTGGATGAAGATGCAGAGGAAGAAGCACTAAGCTGCATAAAAAATTAAGCATTTTCCTGTTCAGAATCTTAATATTTCTAGCCTTTCATTGAAAATAATTCAGAATTCTCTAGCTTTGCCACCTCCAGCACAAATTCAAAAGGTTATTGAGCTCATCGCTACAGTACTAGGATGAAAGCACAAGTTATAGCCCCAGAAACCTGAAACCTGGCAGCCCCCAAACATGCACACAACAAATACGTTATAGGTTCCAGAATGGTTTTTTGATAATATCCCAGATACCATTTTGGGAATAGATTATTAAAAACCTTAAATTTTAACATTACATTTACATTGCTGAGTTTTGTTCAGGTAACCTTCCTGCTACCCTTAAATAATGTTGCGAAAACATTGCTGGGACTGAAAGATGCTGCCAGTTTCTTCCACACTGTATTCCTTCTGAGTGCCGTGGTGATATCTTTGTTGGTGTCCTCCAGATATGATATGACATCTCACAGAACTTGTTCTCTACTGTTAAGTTTGTCTTGTGATGAAACATTCTCTACAAATATTGTCCAGCCATTGATTTTGCATTATTTATACTTTGGACAGTGTTGGATTACCGTAATTTGGTTATTAAGAAAAAGTAGGGGCATAATGAATGACAATTATCATTTCATCTCATCTTCTTATCTGCTTTTCCTGGTGAGGGTCCTGGTGCAACTCTTTTGTATTATCTACAACATCGGGAAATGAGTTACAGAGAGACAATTGTACTTCCGATACGATTACTTTCACTGTTACAGTTTCAGGGCCTTTTCATGCATCCAAAGTGAGTATTGTTTACAATAAAGACATCAACAGTCATTTCAACCTAATGTAGCTTAACATTTGCAGTTATTTTTTAAAATGTTTACATGAGGGCATATTTTGATCCTTGTGCTCTCTCCCTGTAAATCGAGAGGAATATATAGTGGCACGCCATTAATTGAGAGAGATCGAGACATTAATTGCCAGTGCGATGGCAATCAGATAGCCGTTTGACCAAACCAAGGAAGCCAAAACAAGAGTAGTTGGGGATTAGTTAATCTTGTTCTAATCTTGTTCACTGAGACAGCACTTAGAGCTGAGGACTTTCTCCTCTTAGTTCCGTACTACGTAGCCTGGTCTTGATTCACTGCTTGTACAGTACTATTTCAGGTACACTACAACTGGCCCCGAGGCATCTGAGGTATTGATAAAACATGTTTACACAATATGTCAGCAGCTGACCTATGATAATAATGTAATACTCATACAAGGGAGATCTGTTCAGTCGTCTTGATGCATATCAGAACAGTAGCAGTAGTATTTTATACTTGTTTAAATATGCTTTTTTTAGCAGAAAACCACTATTATTAAAAATAATCTGAGAATATGGATTTTGGAGATGCTATTACCCAGCCATAATTTAGCTTACAAAATTTAACTTAAAAAAAATTACAAAACCAGAATGTACATTGATAAATGTACATTTAAAGCAAAAAAGGGATGTGTTTGTAATCTTACTGCTTGTGCAATATTTTTTTTTTCAATTTTAAATCATTTTGCGACCCTTATGCATATGTAGCCAAACTATGAAGCGCTCATTTCCATTTATCAAAACTTACAATAAACATTTTGTAAACATCAAACTCTTTCAATGACAAGTTGCTTAATTATATTACTGCTTTTTCTACACATCTGACAAAGAGCTTTTTAGCATTAATTATTCAAAGCAAATGCCTGTGTTGCTTTTTAAGCCTCTACTAACAAAACAAGATGAGCTTATTAAAACAAAAGCAGTCCTTTGCAAAAAGATCTCTGGTCAGCAAAAAGACTAATAGATGCAGCCAGCAAATGATTCACATCTAGGCCACTACTGTCAATAATTATGTAGCCTAACTAGACAAATATTCATTCATAATTTATTTTTTGGTTATAGAAAAAAATATTTTCATTAAATTTGAATTCTATAAACAGGGTTCAAGTTAAAGGTACAATTATGCTCAGTATTTTCAATATTTTTTATTTATTAGCTAATAAAGTACCTGTCAAGAGAATAAAACAGGCATAAAATAAGAAAAATTCCTAAATTTTTCAGTTTAAATAGCTTTATTAATTGATCAGGATTTGCTTTTATTACAAGTCAGATAAAATATTAACAGGTTCCTTTATGATAGTGATAGGATGTGGATGATTTCGTCATTTTTGTTCTTTTAGAAAACCACATACAATTCCATGAGCAACGACCCCAGCATGACCGAACAACTAACGATGAGAGCTGGGATGATAGCTAACTGATGATAACCTGTTTAAAATGGTAGTGATACCTCACTTCATAAAAAAGACATGAAATATTGTGCAATAAGTAACAGTAATATGAAGATAACAAACTGAAGCACATTATGTGGGTTGATTATACCAATTTCTAACCTCTTGGGGACAGTCAACAAGCCAATAAAGAAACTTTAATTTATCTTTACCAGCTGTTCTTGTTAATAATCAAAAGGCTTCTTGTTTTACAATTTCAGGGAGTACAGAGTAGCTTCACAGTCACAGACTGTGAGTTTCCTTGTGTTACAGTATATTTAATAACAGCAGCAACCTCTCGAGCAGATGTTTCTAGGAACATGGCAATAAATGTTCTGCCCAAGAATTTCTGAAGAAATGTTTATTTTATTTTCTGAAAGGAACCTAACCTAAATAATTGTAGAAAAAAAAATCTAATTTTCTGCTATTGGCTTGACCTCTTTCGTTGAGCTTTCAGTTGTCACTAGCCATGGGTACCTCACTTTGTTTAGAAAACCACTTGGGCTGAATCAGTTTGGATTTTCTGGTTAACTAGCTGTAGATGACAAAAGGGCAGGCTTTGCACCATTGCTTATTCTTTTTTGTGTTGTGGTGAAACCCCCTTCCTCTCTGTGCAGTCCTTAGGGCAGGGGTCCTCAATCACAGTCCTGGAGGGCCGCAGTGGCTCCAGGTTTTTGTTCTAACTCGGTTGCTTAATTAGAAAGCAATTCTTGCCAATAACTTAATTTCATGGCTTGTTAGTGCTTTAACTCTTCTATGTCAGGTAATTCTCATATCCTAGATTTTCTTCCCCTTTCTAAGGATATCATCCAAATGATCTGAAGTCTAAAATGGATGAGTAATTCTCAGTCCTTCACTTTTTTCTCTTCACTGTCCTTCCAAGTATTTAATTAAACTCAATAGTGCATAATAAATACACACAGGTGTAAATGGTAACAAGCTAAACAGATAAATGCTGGTCTCCTTTGTCATTTGCATGTTATTGCTAATTAGGAGCAATTAAAAACCAAGAATAAAGCTGTTTAAAACTAAAATAAGCAATAAGGGTTCAAAATCTTAATGAGTGAGACAACTAAAGTGAAGAAGAAGTATTACTTGAGCAATAAGTGCTTCATATTAAACAACTGGGTTGGAGCAAAAACTTGCAGCCACTGCGGCCCTCCAGGACCGTGATTGAGGACCTCTGCCTTAGGGAGGAAAACATGACAAATTATTAATGAATTACTAGATAAAAACATGAATAATTTGCAGTATTTCAATAATAGTTTAAAGTTATATTTATTTGCTGTATTTGTAGAATGTGTTATTGCAGTATTTCTTCTTTGTTTGAGTAACAAAAAAATAATGTATTTTTTTATGAATGAGGTTTTTTAAAAGAACACAGAACAGTCAAAAGAGATTGGGCAACAGTTATGTTTACATTACAAAATCAGATTTGGATCAAATGCTAACAATATTTTTTGAATTGGATGAGATTAAAAGTAAACACCCTGTGATTTAAATCAGTAATCAGTCTAATGAAGGGGCATTTTATTCTTGTTGGCAGATTTAAGACTGTAACAAATTATTCTCCAGCATGTCTTGCAAACGAGCTTCACTGCATAATATGTTAAAAAAATAATAGTCAAAAGGCATTTAAAGGACCCTGAGAGCCTGAGGAAAAAGATTCTTTGGTCTAATGAGACAAAAATGAAACTATGTCTGATAAAAACCAGGAATTGATCGTGATCTGCCTAATATCATCCCTACAGTGAAGCATGGTGGTGGCTGGGGAAGGGAAACTGGTCAGAATTGAGGTCCTGGAAGAAAACCTACTCCAGAGTGCACGTAACCTCAGACTGGGAGCACTATTCACCTTTCAGCATGACAATGACCCGAGGCATACAGCCAGCATAGCACTGGAGTGATTTTGGGATAAGTGTCTGACTGTCCTTGAGTGGCCAAGCCAAAGCCCAGACTTAAACCTCATAGAACATCTGTGGAGAGACCTGAAGATGGCAGTTTACAGGCAATTCCTATCCAATCTAATGGAGCTTGGAACGATCTGACAGGAAGAATGGGATAAACTGAACAAATCCAGTTGTGACAGGCTTGTAGAGACTTATTCAAGAACACTTGAAGCTGTAATTGCTGCCAAATGGGTTTCTATAAATACTGAATTAAGCATCTGAATACTTATATGAATAAGATATTTCAGTTTTGATTTTAATAAACTTGCAAAGCATTCTGAAAACATGTTTCACTTTGTCATTATGAATTATTGAGTGTAGATTGTTGGGATAAAGTGGAAATTTTATTAATTTTATTATATATCTGCAACACAATAAAGTGTGCAGAAAGTGAAGGGGTCTGAATACTTTCTGAATTCATTGCATATAAATATACTATAAATATACAGAAATGGGGAGACTGAGTTTCTTCCAACTTCCATCCATTTTCCAACCCGCTGAATCCAAACACAGGGTCTCGGGGGGGTCTGCTGGAGCCAATCCCAGCCAACACAGGGCGCAAGGCAGGAACCAGTCCCAGGCAGGGTGCCAACCCACTGCAGGACACACACACCCTATGGCCAATTTAGAACCGCCAATCCACCTAACCTGCATATCTTTGGACTGTGGGAAGAAACCAGAGCACCCGGAGGAAACCCACGCACACACGGGGAGAACATGCAAACTCCATGCAGGGAGGACCCAGGAAGCAAACCCGGGTCTCCTTACTGCGAGGCAGCAGTGCTACCACTGCGCCACCGTGCCGCCCCTTCTTCCAACTTGCCTTTGTTAATATAAAGGCTAATAACTTAGCAACAAGATAGCATTAAATGAGATGTGACAGATTAATTCCCTTTTTGTGCAGTCTGCGTATGTGTTTTGTCCTTTGCAGCTCATGATTACTGTAAACCACACCTTACAAACACTGACTAATGACATAGATCTGTACAAAAATGAACAACTCAAAGATTAAATTTTTGTCTGAGACAGTGGTTAAATTCTAAATGCTAACGGAGAGCATAATCAATAGTATTCGTATATCCGTTTGATCCAATTATAAGTCTTGCCTATAAAACTAAAATGCATGTTTTTGGGATTTTGGAGGTAGAATGGAGTACCCAGAGAACAAACCACAACTGTTATGATGTTAATGTTTTGCAGCATTCTGAATTCAACTTAATAAAATATGGTTAATCTGAACCATTTTCATTATTGTGCAAAGATTTTTTCATTATATTTATAAGATTTCTGCCTTGAAGTTTTATTTTATGATTTGGCTGTGAGAAGCCCTATTTTCTGAGAGCTGTAGTTTGTCAGGATTTGGAGTCGGGACCATAACAAAAAGGGCATGAGGCCTTTTTAATCAGCCATCAGAGCAGGCCAGGAACTCCACTGGCCTGTCCAAAATAACCTCGTACAAATGCAACGAGTCCCAACACTACTACCTGAGGCTGTAGTCCAAGTGATTGCTGAGTGATGTCATCTCCTATATAAGATGGAAGCGTGCAGCTCAATTTGTCCATGTTTTTGGATAAAAGACAATTAATAGTGATGTTTTTGTTAGTGATTCTTTTCTCTGGTTAAAGAAACTTAACTATGTTTTATGACTTCAGTAAGCAATTTTGGTTTAGCAGTCAGTCTAGTATTTGACCCTTGCAAGTTTATTTTTGGCTTCATTGGCTGGTCCTTTCTTTAGCTTTCTCTTTCCCTGCCATTTTATTTCTTTTCACATAACTTCAACACAAGAGAATATGACAGCTCCTCACAGACAGAAAATGGACACAGGCTTTGAAACCCCAAGACACTAATCATTGTACATTAGGCAATAACAATTATGGTCAATAACACAATCTATCACAGAAAGACAGTAAACATTCATAACCAAAAAAAAAAAATACCAAAGAAGCTCTAATTGTGTTCATAAGAACACTTCTCGATTCACCCGATTCTTATGTGAGAAATCCCCCACATAACATGATGCCCAGTTATGCAAGATGGCGAACTTTCTGAGATACATCCCTATATTTGACCCTGTAGACCCAAAAAAATTAATTTAGGCCAATTTTTGGACCATATTTTGCATAGGAAATTACATAATAAAGTGTTAAGGAATAATTCCTTGCCGCAAAAATGAGCAGAAGGCCTTGAAGCTGTGCACGCCACATCAACTGACTTAGTGGAATTTAAGGGGTCAAAGTGGCTCCTATTTACAAAAATTGTAAAAGTGGGAATTGGTAATATAGATCTGTGGAGTGTCATTTTATGATATTTCGAGGTTGCTGATTATTTATATGATAAAGTTTTTTACTTTGATTCTCTACTTGTAGTATTAGCCCTCTAAGAGCAACTCTTAAAAGTTTAAAACTGACAAATTTCAAACATAAGCATGTGGGGTACCATTTTAAGCTATTTCAAGGTGAGTGTTTACAAATGCAATGTTATTTTTGATATTTCTGTGCTTTACTTAGGATCTACACTCTTTGGACCTCTATTAGAGAGGTAAAATGACAATGTTCTATCATATATGAGAATATTTAGACATTAAACCTCATGAAGTAAATCATTGCATTTCTTATGAACACCCCGAATTAGGGCAGTTTACACTAATTTAGACTTTTTAGTTGCTCAAGCATTGTTGTTCTCATGGTAATTTAGCCTTCTTTTATAAACAAGTTCAAATATGTTGCATATGTGAGTCTGAAATAAGATGGCCACTGTGATATCATGTCTGCTTTAGAAACAATGACAAATTTGTCACTTGATCTGATAGTCAGTGATATGTGATGCCTGATTGCTAAATACAAGTAAAAGTCTTAATTTTGCACACAAAATTATAATAAAACATTTATGATATAATTAATGAAACATTGGTCGCTATTATTTTGCCGCTGTTCCTGAAGCTCCTAGCATTAATTTCATAGGTACCCGTTTTATTAGCAAAAAAAGGAAATCACTAGGAAGCAGGGTTGCTAAGTGTCCTTTTCTTACCTTATCTTCATTTACCTTATCTTTTCTATAGCTACATCCTTGTAAGAGCCAGACTGGCAACAGGCTGAGGAGGGAAGACTAGACTTCCCTTTCCCTTACACCAAACTCCACTTATTCCTGAGGAAGCCAAGTGATATAATAAGGCCACTATGGGTGTCCTCAAAGGTTTATTCACAATTGGAGACGCTCAGAAGGAACCCTCAGCAGTTGCCCAAATCACCTCAGACAAACTCTTCTTGAGCAGCTTTTCTCCATTATCTGCCCCAAATTGGTGAACACACAGAGATGAAACCCCAAAATGCTTTTTTTTGCATCCTACATTTTGTTGTTGACTTCCTAAAGCATCTTATTCTGCCTTGAGCTTATTCCTAATATTTGCTTCCAAAGACTGTTGCATCAGTCACATTTCAGTTAATGCCATTGTTTGTAATACTCATTTTTGTTTTTTGCAGGGTATAAAGACCTCTTGTATTTGATACGGCAAAAAAATTAAATACTAAAGACACCATATGGCAGGGAAGGGTAGCTTTGATTCTAGAGGACCACAGTGGTTGTGGGTTTTCTTTTGTGATACTTTCTTAGTCAGCAATCAATTTCTGTTGTTAATTGTCTTTTTCCCATCATTTCAATTGCCTTATTTTTCAAGACCAAGTCCTCTGAATTGCTTCTTTTCTCCTTAAATGGCAGCAAAATATAAATGTGTTGTGAAGTGAGCCAACAGATGACAGCTAAGTTGGGACCTCAAACTCCAACTAATTTCACACCAATCAGTTTCTTAATTAGAAGCTCATTCTTGTTGTTAATTAAACCTGATATTTAATTCGGTGGTTTATTGGTGCTTTCATTCTGCCACAGGAGATATTTTCAAAACAGTGAATTTTCTTTTTTCTAAGAGCACCGTCAAAACGTTTTGTGGACCTGATCAGATCAATGTAACTAAGACCTTGACCTTTCTTTATTTTCAGATATTGTATATGAAGACATGTCATGTCAGGTCATTTGCAGTGTGCTCTGAGTTGGCAATGACCCCATGCTGGTCTGATCTTTGTACGTATTAACGGTAACCAGACTGCCATTGCAGTTTGCCTCATAGCTGTGGACATGCAGCAGATCAAGACCAAGACTAAGTGCAGTTTCATTGTTCCTAAGTTGTGTACTAATTCAGACCACCTCGTGAGCAGATTTAACAAACTTACTACAGTAGGTAATGTTCCAAAATAAATTGCAATTATTTTTATTATGTTTACATGAGGATGTACTTTTTCCCTGTGCCTTATCTCTTTAAATTGAGCGGAAATTGTAGCTGCAATTTTTTAACTGAAAAAAGATGAGACATTAACTGCTGGCACAGTGCTATTAATGGCAATCAAAAGCCAGCTAAGCAAGTGTAGGAGAAATTCGAAACAACACTCAGGCTAGCTGTGAATTAGTTAAACTTGGTATTGATCTTGCTCCGCTATTTTCTGCAGCAGAACTTAGACCTAAGAATCGTCTCCTCATAGTATGATACTACCAAGTCTGGTCTTGATCCACAGCTAGTACGATAGTTATAGGTACACTTTAACTGACTTGTGTTGGCTCATTTTATATCTCATTATTGTTTGGCTGCTACTTAAGGAAACAAAAGAAACAATTTAGGGGTCTGAGTATTATTCGGCAATGGCATAGATGCGTCTTGTGTAAGACCCGAGGTTTACTCGGGCTGTAAAAGTGCCAACAGCGTTAGTGCCAAGCGTTACTCATGCAAGGGTATAGGCATGTTTTGCATAAGCATCAGACCTGAGCGTTACCTGGGCAACTGTGTAGACGCATCTTTTCCTAGCCTCATAATGGCATCTCAACAACAACAACAACGTTTATTTATATAGCACATTTTCATACAAAAAATGTAGCTCAAAGTGCTTTACAAAATGAAGAATAGAAAAATAGAAGACACAATAAAAAATAAAAATAAGTCAACATTAATTAACATAGAATAAGTAAGATCCGATGGCCAGGGTGGACAGAAAAAACAAAACAAAAAAAAAAAAAAACTCCAGAGGCTGGAGAAAAAAAAAAAAAAATCTGTAGGGATTCCAGACCAAGAGACCGCCCAGTCCCCTCTCGTCAGAAACACATCTCATCAGCAGTGAGGATGAAGTGAATCTGTCTTCAGGCGGTGAAATTGAAACGGTCAGTGAAACTGAAAATGATTCTGGAAATCCGAAAATGACACTTTTGTCAGTTTCACATGCGCAGTGTTTAATAATAATAATAATTATTATTATTTTTATTTGTATCATTATTATACTTTCTGCACTTCTTACTTTGTACTTTTAGTGTTTTGAACGTTTAACAGTAGAAAGATGAAATTTAAAAAAATGTAATTTTTCAAGCCAAAATTGCAATGTGTTTTACATACAGGTCATATGAAAAAGTTTGGGAACCCCTCTCAGCCTGCATAATAATTTACTCTACTTTCAACAAAAAAGATAACAGTAGTATGTCTTTCATTTCCTAGGAACCTCTGAGTACTGGGGTGTTTTCCAAACAAAGATTTTTAGTGAAGCAGTATTTAGTTGTATGAAATTAAATCAAATGTGAAAAAGTGGCTGTGCAAAAAATTAGGTCCCCTTGTAATTTTGCTGATTTGAATGCATGTAACTGCTCAATACTGATTACTTGCAACACCAAATTGGTTGGATTAGCTCGTTAAGCCTTCAATTTCATAGACAGGTGTGTCCAATCATAAGAAAAGGTATTTAAGGTGGTCAATTGCAAGTTGTGTTTTCCTTTGACTCTCTGCTGAAGACTGACAGCATGGGATCCTCAAAGCAACTCTCAAAAGATCTGAAAACAAAGATTATTCAGGTAATGGTTTAGGGGAAGGCTACAAAAATCTATCTCAGAAACTGTCAGTTTCAACTATAAGGAATGTAATCAGGAAACGGAATGCCATAGGCACAGTTGCTTTTAAACCCAGGTCTGGCAGACAAAGAAAAATACAGGAGTGGCATATGTGCAGGACTGTGAGAATGGTTATAGACAACTCACAGATCACCTCCAAAGACCTGCAAGAACGTCTTGCTGCAGATGGTGTATCTGTACATCATTCTACAATGCAGTGCAATTTGCACAAAAAACATCTGTACGGCAGGGTGATGAGAAAGAAGCCCTTTCTGTACTCATGCCACAAACAGAGTCGCTTGTTGTATGGAAATGCACATTTAGACAAGCCAGATTCATTTTGGAACAAAGTGCTTTGGATTGATGAGACAAAAACTTAGTTATTTGGTCATAACAAAAAGCGCTTTGCATGGCGGGAGAAGAACGGCACATTCCAAGTTAAACACTTGCTAACTACTGTCAAATTTGGTGGAGGTTCCATCATGCTGTGGGGCTGTGTGGCTAGTTCAGGGACTGGGGCCCTTGTTAAAGTCGAGGGTCAGATGAATTCAACCCAATATCAACAAATTCTTCAGGATAATGTTTAAGCATCAGTCACAAAGTTGAAGTTACGCAGGGCTTGGATATTCCAACTAGACAATGACCCAAAACACAGTTCGAAATCTACAAAGGCATTCATGCAGAGGGAGAAGTACAATGTTCTGGAATGGCCGTCACAGTCCCTGACTTGAATATCATCGAAAAACTATTGGATGATTTGAAGCAGACTGTCCATGCTCGGCAACCATCAAATTTAATTGAACTGGAGAGATTTTGTATGGAAGAATGGTCAAAAATGCCTCCATCTAGAATCCAGACACTCATCAAAGGCTATAGGAGGCGTCTAGAAGCTGTTATATTTGCAAAAATAAGGCTCAACTAAGTATTGGTGTAATATCTCTGTAGGGGAGCCCAAATTTATGCACCTGTCTAATTTTTGTTATGATGCATATTGCATATTTTCTGTTAATCCAATAAACTTAATGTCACTGCTGAAATACTTCTGTTTCCATAAGGCATGTCATATATTAAAAGGAAGTTGCTACTTTGAAAGCTCACCCAATGATAAACAAAAATCCAAAGAATAAAGAGGGGTTCCCAAACTTTTTCATATGACTGCATTTTTTTCAGAAAAAATGTAATGCTAAGAAGGCTACAACACAGGGAAAAGAAGTTTATTAGGAACAAAATTGGGTCACTAATTAAGAAAAGAGAATTAAAACCTGTAGCCAAAGTGGACCTCCAGGATCAGAGTTGGCCACCTCCATCATATGGATTTGGTTTTTAGTAAGCTGATTTTTTTTTAATTCCCAAAGGACATATTCATTTTCATATGTAAGAATTTCACAGTACTCTAATCATGTGATAATAGTACTTATACTACTACTACATTTCAATCCAATTGTTTACCACAGAATTGTGTGTTTGAACCAAGCAGTTACACAGTATTAATTTTATATTGCACCATTTGCTCAGAACAGCACCTCAAGGCACTTTACACAGGATTGTAATTCGAAGCACCAGTTGTCACTCCAAGTAGATCTGTTTCACCATTGTAGATTTCTTTAGAAGACACTGTGTGAGAAACACAACATCAGAGGTAACAAATGTTCTACCGCCTTGATCCATGCAAATACCGTGTTTGTAGTAAACTGATGTTCTCTAGTCCTTTACTTTTTCACAGTTCTGTATCCCATTTTGTATTGGTTAACTATCACTGAGAAGAAGTAGGAAAATACATGATTGTATTCAACATTTACTAGTGCAATGTGAAAATTGTAGAAAAGCAAAGTAGTGTGGCCTTAGTTATGCATGAAGTCAAATGTCTGAGAAACCCACAGGAAATCGTCCCTATTCCATCACATGGATAATTTATATAATGTATAGATAATGTTATGGCTATTCATTCCATTGCAGAGCCTTGTGGAAATGTAACAATGACAAAATATTCTGAAAAAGTCAGTGAATAATAGTAACAGAGAAATGCAGGTGGATGAGCCTATAGTGTCTGCAATAATGGACTCTCTGTTGGACAGACCATTGTTTTTAAGTCTCATGGACTACGTTTCAGATATGGATGTGAGCAACCCTTGAGTATCAGAAGGAACTGTCCTGTCTCCCTTTCACTTTGTACGCCTCAGACTATAAATATAACAACGGCTTATGTCACTTGCAGAAATTCTCAGATCATTCTTCACTTATGGGGTGTATTGATAAAGGAGATAAAACAGAATATAGGAGTCAGACGGAGAACTTTGTTTCTTGGTGAAGTGAATATGTCCGGTCACTGTTCGGGGAGTGAATGTAGTGGTAGTCCACTCCTACAGATACTTGGGTGTCCACATCAATGACAGGTTGGACTGGTCTCATAACAAAGAGTAGCTATATAAGAATGGGCAGAGCAGGCTTTTCTTCCTTAGGAGACTGTGTTCCTTCAGTGTGGGAAGTGACATCCTTCATTTTCTACAACTCTGGGATGACCATTGCAATTTTCTAAAGGACAAGCTCAGTTATGAGACCCACTCTGGACTCCCTGGAGGTCATGGTGAAGGAGGGAATTAAAACAAAACTGAGTGCCTTTATGAACAATGCTGTACACCTTCTCTCTGAAACACTAACACTGAGCACATCTCTTCAGCCAAAGTGTGTCAAGAAATGCTATGGAGCAAGTCAGAAGTTTTAAATTATCTTGTTTTTTTAGTCATTCTAGTGTGTGTTCAGACCATATATATATATGCATTCATTTATTTAAAGAGCTCCTGTAAAAATACAAATTACTCCCTGGGGTCACATAAAGTTCTTTCTAACATCATTTTATTGTTACATCGTTTTCACTACAGGGCCCAATAACTAAATAAAGTCTTGGGATGAGCACAAGCTGTTCACCGAGATAAAAGTCAGTCAGACAGAGCTTTGATTCTGTTTGAATCTCTAAAAATGAATTAGCAGTAAAACACTTGCTCCTGCTCTGCCCTTTATTTTAACAATAGTCTACTTCCTTAGCTAATCAAGTTGATTTAGTCAGTAATAGCAGGCAAATGAGGGCACAATAAGAGGAGACTGTTTGGAAAATATGTATAACCTTGTTCTAATCATTGGCTGGATTTTAAGGTGATGGGAACAACTGTAATAATAACAGTACATTCTGGAGAAGGAATAAGAATAAAGCAATGAAAATAAGCACAATAAAAACAAAATGTTTCATAAGATCCTAACTATCAATAGTGGCAGAGTGCGTAAGGCAATGGATATGCAATTTGTTGAGGTTCTGGTGTGCCAGTTTAACCCCTGCTTGCTACAAATGATAATTTTTTACATGTAAAATATAACACTGCAAATTTAGCCTTCATCAATCTTTATTTTTCTTTGTGATCCCATGCAAGGCACTTAACTTGCTAGCGTTCTGAATCCATACATACAGAAGACACAGTTACACCTATGTATTTTATGTAATTATAAAAAAGAAATTCTCTGAATTGTGTTGTCTGAATAGTTTCGGAATGCATAACACAATTTATTCAGGTAAAGTCAGTCAATCATTTTCAAATCCCCTATATCCTAACACAGGGTCACGGGGGTCTGCTGGATCCCAGTCAGCACAGTTCACAAGGCAGGAACAAACCCTGGGCAGGGCACCAGCCCACCGCAGGACACACACACACACACCCAAACACACACTAGGGACAATTTAGGATCACCAATATACCTAACCTGCCAGTCTTTGGACTGTGGGAGGAAACCCACACAGACAGGGGGAGAACATGCAAACTCCAGCGAACCCAGGTCTCCTTACTGAGAGTCAGCAGCACTACCACTACCACTACCACTGCGCCACCGTGCCACCCTTAAGGTAAAGTTTTAGTATTATATAGGTGAAGAAAAAGATGTCACAAGAATAGATGAAGGAGTTCAGTAATTATTGTACAAAATAGAGGTAGTAACTAAATTGGATCTGCATGACTTCTATGAAGACTTCTACTTGTACAGTAAATGTTAAATAAAACACTAAAGCAAATAGAAATACTGTACTTGGATGTAGCAGGTAAAGACATTCAATCTTCAGTAGTTGCTTTACCTAAGGAAAATAAACATAGCATGCAGCATTTAATAATAAAATCTGCTCATTTTAAACACATTCCTCTGTGAAGCATGTTTTATTTTGTAACTTGGAGCTATAATATTACTAGTGAATGTCCTACACAATTTCTGACCCTATCAATCTTTCCAGTCACGTGAGAGTACAAAATGTATTGTGCTTCATTCTCAGCAAGACACTTTGAAACCATGGAGGTATTACAGTAAAATAAAATAAAGCTGAAAGGAGAACCACGTTCAGTTAATGAAATGTCTAAAATTAAGTAAAACAAAACTCCCGTTACAGTTTAAAATTTCAACATAGAGAAACTTTTTTTGTTAAAATAATAACTTGCATCTTTCACATCACCACCCAATTAGCCTAGTCTTATTTTTTGAGTGCTGTAATACTAATAACACCACCTCATGCTAATTGAATCCATTCTCATTTGTATTCAGACGGTTTCCCCTATGCAATTTTAAGCTTAGAAAATTGTTATTTGCTTCCTAAGCAATGTAAATGTAAATGTTTATCTTAAGCAGAAGGTAGAAAGGAGATATAGAAATACAAAACACAACATGCTGTAGAGTGTGTCTGCTCGCAGGCTTTCGTGTAATTATTGATTAAACCGCCTTTTTTATTTTACTTAACTGTTTCAGTTATTACTTCTCTGATGCTTGTAAAATATGTATTTTGCTGCCAATAGTAGACATGTCCTTTATTGCAGCAGCATTTTATGAGGTTCAAAATATATTTACTTCACCTTGGCCTCCAGAGTAGATCATGCTAAAACAATTGATTATATCTCCTTTCTACCCATTAACAGTTTCTCTGAAATGCTTATGGTGGTAACAGAATTAGATTTAAACTTGCTAGAGTGTAATTTAAAATCCCACCATTGCCTCATTTTATGACCCAGAGTGAATCATTAGAACATTAGAACATTAGAACATTCTAGACGAGAACAGGCCATTCAGCCCAACAAAGCTCGCCAGTCCTATCCACTTGTTTCCTCCAAGAAAACATCAAGTCGAGTTTTGAAAGTCCCTAACGTCTTACTGTCTACCACACTACTTGGTAGCTTATTCCAAGTGTCTATCGTTCTTTGTGTAAAGAAAAATCATTTAAACCTCTACTTCTGATAATTCTTAGAAAATATATCTCTGGATGCAGTACTTCTAAGTAAATGTATATCATTTTTGCAAAAATTTTTAAATAAGAGATGCTCTACAAAATAAAGGCTGATTTTTAATAATACAAAACATATTAATCCTTTTTTATTCATGTTATTTACCACTACACACTTTTCAAGGTGTGTTTTATTTTCTGAAAATAATTTTAAATATATTTTAATCCACTTGATGTATTATCTTTAATTAAATTTAGGAAACTAGTCTGTCTCACTAGCAATAGGTACAATGGAGACACTACAAGTCACCAGAGCACAAAAGAAGACTCAGAATGAGGAATGTCTTTGGACATTGGAAGACCAAAAAATATTTACTTAACTTTTTTTTTTTTTTTTAAACCAGATTAAAATAATTCAATTAAAAATTGAAAAAAATCAATTAAAAAACTAGTACAAATAAAATAGGTTCATCTATCCATTCATCATTGAAGTGTACCACTTCTTTACTGGTACACACATACAGTAATTCACACCCAGCTATTTGAAAGATGGGCAGGTTATTAGTTTGTGTGAGAAATGCCAAAATAACAACAGGATATCCATGAAAATAAAGGGATAATGTGCAAACTCAATGCAGGGAGTGGGCCAGTATTACCTACTTGCTACAAATGTATCTATATTGATTGGTTATAAAACAAACAAAACATGTTGCATTAAATACATACACAATAATATCTGATCCCAGCAAAGATATAATTTGTGAGTAAGCACCACTTTAATATACAGTACTGTGGAATAGTGGGGACATACAGATCTCTAAAACCAGACACTCACTGGCACAGAGACACAAGTCCAAGGCAACATACGTTTATTTCTTGTGGGGCAGCGCTTTTCCCCGCTCCCCACTAGAGAACGGCATACAAAACTACCAACAGTAATGCACACTCCTTTCTTCTTTCTTTTTCTTCTTTCTCTCTTTCACTGCCGCCTCCTCTCCCAGCAAGCTTTGTCCTCCACCTCCCGACTCCGGCTTCTAGCATGGAGTGAGGCGGCTTCTTTTATTCAGCACCTGGGAGTGCTGCATAAAATGGTTAATCAGGATTACCTGCAATTACTCCCAGGTGTGGTGTAAGTCCATGATAGGGCTCTGCAGCTCCCCCTGGTGGCCCCCATGGAACCCACCAGGGCTGCACCAAACTCCAGCTCCCTGTGTGCCCTGCGGGAATCTGTGGTGCTCCAGCCGCTCACAAGGGCTGCCCTCTAGCGTCCCTGAGGAGGTGTTGTCTCAGAGATCATCTCTCCCCCAGTATATCCATTCCATTGGCATCCCAGCCAGGTAATGGCTGTAGCCGTCCGTCACAGTAAATTATGTTGCAGAAATTTGTGCTGCTTCATCACCCTTAAACCTGGGATTAAAAAGTGGCTTAATCACTGACTGCTGAGAAGAAAATATAATCCATGGCTGCAATGACTTAGACTGTGTTGCCTCTTAAAAATACACAGCTGTTTAGCTGCCTTAGAAATTCACCCTTAAAGAGTTGCTGATCACTTAGGGGTGATGAGATAGATGGATTTGGCCAGAAGAGATCCTGGGAGTGGGTTATAACTTGGGAAACTGAGCAGCAGCTTTGACAGGAGAATTATAATTAAACATGTGTCCATTTTATCTAATTTCCAATTTTTGTTGCCATAGTTCATACCATAATCAATGAATACATTGCCAGGCATGCATGAAAAGCAGGTATGTTCAAGACTCTGCTTAGGTAAGCAATACCACCCTGGGTTGAGAGGGAGCACACTTGTTAATGCAACGTCGCTTTCCATCCACAATTCAAGGGAACATCGTCCGGAAGATGAGTGATGGCAATTCTTGGTCCATGCCATTAAGATCCACCCCTTCAGGGAACCAGCATATAAAACTACAAGGGGCCAGTAGGAGACTCCATCGTGGCTCCATGCAACTGAGATGGACCACACAGAATCACATCTTTATTTTCACTGTTTTAACTCCCTGCCATGCTGTTTTCTTTGACCCCTTTTCCTCTTCTACCAACCCACAATAAATGGGAGCCTACTGGTCACCCAATATTTTTTGGTGGCTCCACATCTGCTAATTTCACATGTTTTTGATGGACAAAATTAGAACACTCCTGATTTCTTTAGGAAAAAAAATGAAAAAACGCAAAACTCATTAAGAAGAAAAATGCAAAATACTTTTGAGTGTGGGGGAAAAAATTAGAAGAAGATATGAGAAGAAAACTGCTTAAATGGAGAAAAGAACAATCACCAACAATCACCTTCTATATTGCATATAGGCTTGAGTATAAATATACTCTGTTAAATAAGTATACAGCTAATCAACATGTATTACTTTCTAAATAATCTTCTCTAAAGGGACCACCTCACCAAAAATATGTATTTTTCAATGCTTCACTTTCACAATTCACGCTATGGGCTCAAATGTATGGGTTCGATGACGTAACAGCACAGCCTGGAGGCTCCTGGGTGCACTCGTTTCAATTTAAAAGCTCAGTCTCCTAGGCTTCACTTGAAGAGTGTCAGTATATACATGTTATATACACACATGACAGTGCAGAAACCTTCCATTCAACAGCATATCCTGCATGGATGTGCTCCTTCTTTCACATTTCTGATCATAGGTTTCAAATTAAAGTGGTGTGCACCACTTTCAAAAACTGTGTACATATTATCTTTCACTCTCAGGGCCTTTTAGTTGTTTTGGTATGGGTCTGTATAATTTCTGAAATTCTTTACTGTTTTTAATTAAGTTATTAAGACAGTCCATAATGACGCACTAAGCTCTAAGCTACAAAAGTAATGAAGACAGACTCCAGATTGCAAAAACTGATCTACTTTGCCCTAATGCCATTTAAAACAGGCATGACTATCAACTATAGTAATGGCACACATCTCAAAATGTGAAAAATATCCTGGATAACAAATACACCTTTTGATGGGATGTCTGTTTTAGTCTTTGATGGGAACATCAGCGTGAGAGCTAATCAGTCGTGAGACAAGTATAGACTTTATCAACAGTGGTATTCAGGGAGACCAGCAGACTGCCTCCACTTAAAATCCAAAAGAAGAGACTGACAGGCTACAGGCACCAGTAACAGAGGAAACTAAAGAGATAGAGAGAGAGAGAGAGAAGATAACTACAGTATCTAATAAAAAAGAACAATAAAACACAGATTTACAAAGGAAAAGGAAAGGAAATACTTAGTATTAAAGAAACAGCCTTTATATAGAATTGATAAGATGCGGTGATAACCATCAGTAAGCAGGATTTAATGGAATACTACAGTAGAACAAAGCAGAAATGACAAAGCATATCCACTGCTATGATACACAGCACTGCAAAACAAAATCTCCTACTTGTCAATATATTCATTGACAAATAAAGTCATGCTTAAAAAGCTTGAAACATCATTTATCACAATGGTGCACAATACGAAATGCACTGCAGTAAATCCAAATGTATCTTTTCATATGTTCTTAATCAGAGAGATGAACTGTACTCTGTTATTCTTCTAACATCACACTTAAAGCAGAAACTGCATATGATAAATAGATCAATGGAGCAAATTGTCTGGCATTTCTGGGCAGTTTTTTTATTAATGTTGTGTTTACAGCTATGAGATATTTAACATCCAGCAGAAAAGACATACAAAATTGGCAAGGTTAATAAGGAAACTACAGTGAATAGTTCATAATTAAACAATAAAAGCAAAAATAATACCAATTTTTTGTAAAAGTTTAGAAGAACATTTTTATTCATAATAACATTTTGTTCTTAACTACCACTCAATCCTTCATTTTAATAAAGCTAAAAGCTTTACAGTAATACTATGTACAGTTTAGCTCTGTCCTTGTACTACTAAAGAATATTTTATTATTATTTTACTAAATGCTTATGATCTGTTTCTTGGTTAGCCCAGAGATTGTAGTGTTTGATTGCTAGCCTGTCCTCGCACAATTCAGAATCATGAAGGATAGGTTGATAGGTGACTCAAAAGTGGTCTTTGTACAAATGAATGGGGAAACGAACGAGAGTGCCATTAACTGGACTGATGTAGGGTACGCTCAGGTCATGTACACAACAATGCAAAAAGAGACTTTAGATCCATGTAAGCATGCTAATGGAGCACATTTCAGAAAATGGATGGAAACTGTATTGTTCTTAAACTGTGCATTACAAGTATTTACGAAGAACCCTGTGATTTCTTTATTTTATACTAATTGTCACCAGATATTAGTGAGAGGCTGCATCAGCATGCTGAAGGAGAAAAGCAAATGTTAATGATGTCAATGATTTTCAACGTTTCAAATGTGCAGTTTTCACACCCCAATACTTCTCTCACATCTCTGGATATGTTGCTTTGGGACACCAGTTTGTTTATAAAGGTTTTCATAATTATACAGATTAAAGATTATTCAGTGTTGAAAGCAGATCTGTTATCTCCCAAACAGTTAAGGCTGTGATTCCTGTGGGTTTTGTTTGATTTTCTATTTTAGCAAGACCATCCTACTGTAACTCGATTTTAGTAGTGTAGGTGTCGCAAGGCATTCATATTTTTTGCACATTGTCATAGTAAATGTATAAACTTTTCTTTGTAAACCAATATAACCATGGAGAAAGAGAAAAGATTTTGAAAATCCAAGTAAATCATTGAAACTAGAGGAGACAGGAGCCCAAACAAGATATTACAGCAACTATAATCCTTATACAGGACTTGCTAGATCCACACTGCTGGACAGGGTAGCTGATGTACTCTGTCCTCAAACATCTCCAAAACTCTACCCTCTTTTCTCTTTTTGTTTTATTTTATTTTATTACTCTATTATGGCAACTCATCTTCAAGAACCTTTAATAAGAAAAGAATTAAACCATGTGTATCCATAATGGGAGTACAGGCTTGGGTATCACAAATCACACAGGCCACATGAGAATATTCCCCTCTAGCAGGCTCTAAGGATACATTTTTGTTACTGTTTTGTTATGTAAGAAATTGAAAGAAAATTAAAACACCTGTGCAACTCAGGTCCTCAATACAACTTGGACGATTCTATCCATTCATCCATCCATTTTCCAACCCGCTGAATCCAAACATAGGGTCACGGGTGTCTGCTGGAGCCAATCCCAGCCAACACAGGGCACAAGGCAGGGACCAATCCCGGGCAGGGTGCCAACCCACCGCAGTGGACGATTCTACTTTTATGTATATAAGTGACAGAAATTGCTGGTGTATCAGGTAAATGAAATAAACTGTGTCTTGTGAACTTAAAAATTAATTATCAACACAAACAGAAAAGGCATTTCCATAATGCTGAGCTCCTGCATTGAAGACATGATTCTTGATCAATCAATGAAGGGGAGAGGCAAATCTTTAATTAAATGTTATATTAATAGCTGATTTTTCCAGAAGTAACTATAAATAATATTTCAGCAAAAAATGCATACTTTTTGCACATTTCAAGCATATGACTGGGTAGTGGACACCTGGATTATCTGAGTATTCCTTTAACTCCACTTTGAAAGTGTAGGGACAAAATATAGGATCCCTATAAAAGGTGACTCTTCTTTATTATTGGTGAATTCATTATTTATTCTGTGAGTAGTTCTTTCCTTATGTTTCCAAAATGACCAGGTAAACCTTTGAGATCAAATTTAGCTCTTTTACTGTAACATTCACAAGATGAAGAACCTGTTTAGTCAGATGCCGTGATTATCTGTAACACTGTAATATTATTTGCATTCGGAGAAATATGAAATTATTTTTGTTTTAAATATAAAATAATATATCACCTTAAGTTCTTGCTTTTTAAATAAGTAATATTTGTCCAATAATAATGTTTGAGGCAGGCAATGAAGAACAGGTGGGGATTCTCTGTAATCAAAAGTATAAAAGACTTTGTATAAAGGTTTTCTGATCAATGTTCTCTGCAGTGATTATTGCATAACCTCTGTTAATTATGTGGTTTTTATTTCAATTTCTGACTTAGTGAGCAAGTTATTCTGAAGAGTGTACACACCTTTTTCTTGGTGTAGCGCTGCCTATCATCCTTCATTTGAGACATTACGTCTTTTATATAGGGATTATGGCTACTGCGGCCTAGGAATGCTTTTCTGTCTGGGAACACTTCAGCTGGGAGTATAATGCAAAAACATTAACTATGCATTCTTATGGGAAATAGTGTATCTTTATCAAAACACCTACAGTCACGGCCGAAATGCTGTGGTTTCCTTTCTTCCTTGTGAATATTTATGGGTCTAATAGTTACCTGGTAAAATTCCACTTTAATAATTTACAGATTGTCTGTTTCACTAACTTTGAAACTTTGCAGTGTTACAATGATGAAAACTACTTTTCCCTCAAGAAACATGATTGATATTAGTGCTTATGGTATGGATCATTGTCAAATGTTTTGCTTACTTTGACTGGATAATTTGTATAACATTTATTGTGAATGAGTGCTTGTAAGTCTTGTCTTTAATGGTGCAGCAGATAGAAGTCCTGCCTCTCAGCTCCAGGACACTTGGTTTAAGTTCCAGGCTTTGCGCTTAAAGGAATCCATAACAGAACATGCAGTATTACAAAATAACAAGACCTAAAGCTATTTTTAGCCTTATTAACACAAACAAACATCTCTGGCTAACCTGTGGAGTGGCTGATCTACTTTTTCATTGCAAGAACAATGCAATACACTCCTTCACATCTCCTTCTCTTCTCTCACAAACAACACTGACCTTTCTTCCTTATGCCAGATGATTCTTTGCCTCTTTGTTTGTATGTTAGTCTGATTTGCAAGTAAAATTTTCACTGTAATCTTGTACTCAATCACCAGACACAAGGTCCTTGTCCTATTTTAAATCTGGTGCAAGGATAACTTCAGGGGTTAGTACCAGTCACATCCAAAGTAATTCCGGGACAGAGCTAGTTCTAATAAAATTGCAGCATTCCCCCAGATTACGCCAAGTATCCCTTCCAGCCTCTTGGCTCATTCGCCATAAAAAATTCAAAGAATCTTGCAAACAAGTTATTATTGGTAACTGTCTACTGCTTTCCCAAATTACAGTGGAACCTCGGTTTACGAGTAACTTGGTTTACAAGTGTTTTGCAAGACGAGCAAAAATTTTTAATAAATTTTGACTTGATAAACGAGCGATGTCTTGCAATACGAGTAGTATGGATACACTTTGTCTGCTGAGCGTCATGTGATCACAACTGAGCTGATGGTGGTTCTCTCTCTCTCTCTCTCTCCTTATCTCGCTCGCTCGCCCAGCACGTCTCTCTCTCTCTCTCATCTCGCTCGCTCGCTCACCCAGCGCGTCTCTCTCTCTCTCTCCTTATCTCGCTCGCTTGCCCGCCCAGCACGTCTCTCTCTCTCTCTCCTTATCTTGCTCGCCCAGCGCGTCTCTCTCTCTCTCCTTATCCCGCTCGCTCGCTCGCCCAGCGCGTCTCTATCTCTCTCTCTCTCTCTGGCAATCGTCTCCTATTCTCCGTCTGAGTCTGTGTGCTTCACTCATATAGTCCACATCCGTATGAGCGTATACTGTTTGCTACAGCATTGTGACTGTGTGTTTGTGCGCTGTGAAGTGCGAGTCCCCATCTTGCTCCCCAAAACACGAAGCTGAGTCTCAGTACTTTAACACCAGCTTTATTCAGCTTGAAACAGCAACAGCGCTGTTATTTATTGTAGCGGGATCTTTATAATGTTCCTTGTATGACCCATTGATGACAGGCGCTTATAGCATGTCTGCGATCTTTTTGGATGCGCTTATACGGCGAACTGCTACAGCGCTGGGAGACTGCAATTGCTTTGGGACGCTCTTCCGCGTGTCGTCCCGTTGGGTGGAATCCCATATGAGTTTAGAAACTCACACCAGCCATGATTCTTTTTAAAGGTAAAGTGC
The DNA here is from genome assembly GCA_026402145.1 of Polypterus bichir lapradei. Taxonomy (NCBI): domain Eukaryota; kingdom Metazoa; phylum Chordata; class Cladistia; order Polypteriformes; family Polypteridae; genus Polypterus; species Polypterus bichir. The sequence continues at coordinate 50,194,023 of JANRMT010062791.1, read as the reverse complement.
AGGTTAATTTGTATTATGTATTTTACTTTATATTTTGTATTAATCATTTTTATATGAATAGTTTTGGGTTGTGGAACGAATCATCTGAGTTTTCATTATTTCTTATGGGGAAATTCGCTTTGATATACGAGTGCTTTGGATTGCGAGCACGTTTCCGGAACGAATTATGCTCGCAAACCGAGGTTCCACTGTATACCGGTCATGACTTCTCACTCTGCACTCCTCACTGTCCTTCCATTATTACTTTGTGTCTGTAGCAGTTATTCTGAGGAATTTTTCATTCTGTCCTTTTTTGGCATCCCTGCCATAACGAGTTAAATCTGGCCACCTTCCATGATCACCTTTATTTCATACCAGTTCAGACCCTGCCCACTGGTTTCTTTACACAATGTTTATGTATGTTTTTCATCATATCCTCTGGTTTTCCCCCAACATTACAAAGACGAGCATGCCACATTAATCAATGACACTAAATGAGCCTGGTGGAGATGTGTGCATGAATCTGTACTCGCACAATGTGGTCTGATTCCTGTTAAATGCCTGTTGTTCCAGGCTCCAGTTATCATGAAGTTCAATATACTGTATCAAGGTAAAAAAAATGTATAGTTTGAAGGTTTATAAAAAAAAATCGCATATCCTGGCTGTATCTGGATCAAGGCTGGAATCAATACTGGATGGAATCAACATTAAATATAACAGATGTGGGAGGAACACTGTAGAATCCGGAGAATGTCCACACAGACATGAGGAGAATATATAACCTGGACAGAAACAGCAAGTGGACAAGGGATTTGAACACAATACACTGTATGTGTGATGCAGCAGCACTAATCATTGTTCAACCCTATTTTGTATTAACTTATTAATAATAATAGCTGGCTACGGAATGTGATATCAGAGTGGTTACTGACACAATTCAGATGTCTTTTAGTTTGAGTTGTAGAGGTATACGAAACCTAGAGATCCTTATTAAATTTATTTAGCATAGTTTGTGGTTTACATGTATACAAAACCTAGAGATCCTCATTACATTTATTTAGCATAGATGTATTCTGTTTATTTTATGTACAAGTTATAGCATATGTTGTTTGTTAATTTCTTTAAGCTACTCATTTATTGTTATTTACACAAGTCAATTCAATGTGGATCTGAAACAAAATGAATAATAATGAAACAGTTAATACCCCCCCTACAAATCTAATAGCATTATATTAAAGTTTATAACTAGGATGAAAATGAAGTAGTGCCTTTTTTAAAGGCTATTGTAAAACAAATATATATATATTGTCGCACACGTGTGTTCAGGGGACAACCAAAGGGCCTGAATAAATGTAGTTCCGCGCCGGACCACGGGGTGGCGAAGTGTGCTAATTCTCTCTTTTAATTCTTTGCAGACCATTCTTGGAAAATCCCGCCCTGTGCTGGGGCAGCCAACAATGTCACTTCCGGTTCTGGCCCTGATGACATCATTTCCCCTCCGAGGGTTTAAAAGCTGCCATCTTAAGATGATACTCAGTTCTCTTTTGGACTCGATTGTGTGAACATGTCTTTGTATTTGGACAGATTTTGCAGCCAGGAAATATTTTACAGGTGGCTGCCCCATCTGTATATATATATATATATATATATATATATATATATATACTAGCGACTGGGAGCCCGATCAAATCGGGCTAATAATTTCAACGTTTGTGAAATCCATACTTTCGCTGCAAAGAATTATTTCTTTTGTTAAGTCCTTGAAACGATTTTGTTATCATGGCACTGATTTGTGGTTAAAATAGACCTTTTCGGCCGACGCAAGGCACAGGCTGCTCGATTTCTTTCATTTACGGCTGCTTGAGCTTCTTCAGTCGCTTGTGCACGGTTGGCACAATGTCTGTCAGTGTTAGTAGCATTCTGTAGCGCATGTTCTTCATCTGTCCTTTGTGTCCGATTAGCACGATTTCTTTCAGCGTTAGTAGCATTTGTAGCCGTACGCTGCTCATCCGTTTGTTGTGCTCATTGTGTACGTGTGGTCGCATTAGCAAGTCTACGTTCCGCGTCAATCATGTGACTTCATTTCCTACGCATCCTTCCCGCGGCCGTTTCCTACACATCCTTCCCGCGGCCACTGCTCTTGTGGCTGCTCGAGGTATTGCTGCGAACACCATACATACGGATAGTATCACATTATATATAAGGATATACAGTATATATATATAGAGAGAGATTATTGTATGCAGAACCACCTACCCAAAGATAAGATCTTTGTTTATGATAGACATGTAGCAAAATTGCCTGGATGGGCACAAAAAATGTGTTAACCTTGCTTTCAAAATTAAGGGGCTTAGGGGTACAAGCCTTTATAACAGTATTTTGCTGTAAAAATATAAAATGTGTAAGGCCTTGCCTCCTAAATCAATCCCCAGGCTAAAGTGAGGCCTAGACGTCCTGGCTTTCCTTATTTATATGTAGGCTTTGGCCTACTCAGGCACTATAAACCTAGCTATAGTTTTATATCTGAGAAGGCACTTACTGGTCTTAGTATTTCTGACTGAGTCTGAGGTTTTGTTTTGCAAACCAAAAAAATCCTTTGTCTTCAGTAACCCACAAAAGTAGTAAAGAGAAGGAGAAATCCATGCAAACTCTGACTATTATAACATAAGATTTATTTGCCAAGATTTATTAATAAAGAAAAAAATGACAAGGTTGTACCTTAAAAGGACAACTGAGAACAAATAAATTCATTCCAAAATCCAATAATTAGAGCAAGAAATGTTGAAAAAAACAGAAGATTCAATAAATTACTTGGAAACAAAGACTCCCCTGCCCTCTGAAACTCCACATAAAGAGGACATGACACATAACTAAAAACTTTAGCACAAAACATAAAAAGCATATATCCATATGTAATAAATAATAACTAAGCAATATTCAAAGCATAACAAAATATAATATACAAACTATTTAAAATTAACAAAAAGAACATACATGACTCTATATTTAAGCAAAGTTTGACACCCTGGCTAAAACATAACAAAAGTGACACCAAGCAAATGGGCATTTTGAAAACTGTTATACTCAAAATTTGTTAATTGATAATTAGATTATAAGAGATTTTACTTGCATAACGCCAGTGAGATATATTTAAATACATTAATACAAAACTGAAATTAAATTTAGCTTTATATCTGAGAAGGCACTTACTGGTCTTAGTATTTCTGACTGAGTCTGAGGTTTTGTTTTGCAAACCATAAAAATTTTAACAAAAGATATACAGTAAATTATTTAATTGCAAAGACAACATGAACATATTTGTACATATTAGCAGTTACATAAACAATGTACGGTGGCACAGTGGGTAGCGGTGCTGCCTCGCAGTTAGGAGACCTGGGTTTGCTTCCCGGGTCCTCCCTGCATGGGTTTGCATGTTCTCCCCCTGTCTGAGTGGGTTTCCTCCGGGTGCTCCGGTTTCCTCCCACAGTCCAAAGACATGCAGGTTAGGTGCATTGAAATTGTCCCTAGTGTGTGCTTGGTGGGTGTGTTTGTGTGTGTCCTGTGGTGGGCTGGCACCCTGCCTGGGATTTGTTCCTGCCTTGCGCCCTTTGCTGGCTGGGATTAGCTCCAGCAGACCACCGTGACCCTGTGTTAGGATATAGTGGGTTAGATAATGGATGGCTTATTGGATTTTACAGTCCCTCCCTTTCAAAGATCCAAGAGGATCTCAGAAAAGGAGTGGAAGACAGCAATGCAGAGAATCCACTCGAGCTCCATATGCGCAAAACATACAATTATTCAACTTAAAATTATATATGGAACACATCTGTCTCACTTAAAATTGTCCAAAATGTTTCCAGGGCAAGATCGAACCTGCAAATGTTGGACCTGCTCCAAATTAGCATTTTTCTGGACCAAAATCTTTAAATGCCTAACAGACAGCCTTGGTATCACAATCCTTCCTAACCTATTAACAGCCGTGTCTGGTGTACTTCCAGATGGGCTTAAAGTGGAGAAGGACATACAAACTGTAATTGCCTTTACTATACTATCGGCATGTAGTCATATCTTGCTCAACTGGAAGAATCCTAACTCTCCTATTCTAAGTCAGTGGGTAACTGTGTAGCAGTCCTACCATTAGTTAAAACTGCATCTCCCAGCAGTCCCTGCAGGGGCTGTTAGGGTCGAAGGTGGTCAGAGGGGTTTAAAAGGAGGGCAGGTGTCTGAAAGTGGAGAGGTGTTTTTTTGTTGTATTTTGTGTTTCATTTACCTGTCAGACTGCCTTTTCTTAATTAAGCCATATTTAGTCACTGTGTCCTGGACTGTATTCATTGTTGGGGTCTGGATCATCTTCTTTCTACCTGTGTTCTGAGGACTGATTGTGGATTCATGGCTTTCCTGCAAGTGTAGGAGTGCTCCTGAACCACCCATCCGTCTTCACCATTACAGTGTCTACCGGTAGGACTGCTTTTTCATTCCCTTTCAACATACAGATCTCTGGACTTACTCTCGTCATCTCTAATTACATCCGGTGTGGTATTTCATGGACTTTGCTGTGTGGAGTTGTGTTTTTGTGTTTAATGTAATATTGCCATAGGGGTACTGGGATGGTATTATTGTTTTCATTTATGTTATTTAATTTCATTATATTATTTAATTGTTGTTAGTTCCCAGTGTGCTTTATTTTGTCTCTGTTTGTGAGTGTGTGAGAGTTGGGCCAAGGCTTGGAGCGTCCCTGGGATCCTCTATAAAAATAAATAAATCACCGTCATCTTGGCAGTGTGAATCTTAGCGGCACCGGACCACTACAACTGATGTTATATACTATTTGAAAATGGAAAAAATCTAATTCTTACTTAGAGGATCTGTGCAGAACTTTTTCAAAACCTGGCAGGATCTAATCAATAGCATTTTAGAATAAGCTTTAAAAGCACCGAGGAAGCAGATTCTCTCCCCATTTTTCCTTTTTTTTCTTCTTCATTTATCTTTATTCACTTATTAATTAGTCTATTTACTTATTTTTACTAGCTTTAAGTTTTACTCTGCTGGCTTGGCTCTCTTTCTCAGGGGTGGCGGTTGATTTGTTTTCAATCTTATTTTTGTAAAAATTGATTTATTTGTATGGAAAGTTGTGTGATTTGAATAAAATAAAAAAATGCATTTTTTTTACATCTTCTTCCTTCCTCCAATCTCGTCAAATTTTGCTACAGCAGCGCAGTTACCAATTTCTTTCGCCACTTCAACGACTTTTAATTTAAAACCAGCTTTATATTTTCTTCTGACTGAATACTCCATCGTACATAAGAGATGCTCTTACAATAAAGATGTATGACGGTGTGAGATACAAAAAACACACAACAGTGCAATCGTCGCTTTGGAATAGTTTGGGTATTACCACGTGGTCACGTAGGCATAATACATAGAAAAAAAGGCAGTGTGCTCTGTAGTTACTCTCTCAGGTGGGCGTTAGCATATCAGTCTCTTGGATCAATAGCGTGAGTTTTCCACATTCCAGAAATAATACGGTAAAATCAAGCCTTGACTTATCCACGGGAGAACTTCAACGCAAGTATATACAGTAGCTTACAGTTGTTCTTTTTAGACCTTCAACGCTGTATCATGAGGCACAAAGATCTCAAATGCAAAACTGAAACATTTCATTTTCATTTTTATCTATTATGTCCTCAACTCTTTTTTCCAGTGAATAATTTAGCAATATACTCACAAAAACAAAAAATTAATTTTCTGTGGACAGAAAATATTGGTTAGATTATAACAAACTGTCATCCAAATTGAGACAAAATTCCATTATATTAGAAGCTTTTTAATATAGTCAAGAATATGGTGAACACAGAATTGCATTTTAATAGTTTATATCCAGAAATTGAAAATCACAGATGTATTCCATTCATGTTCAAATAAAGAAGAGTGCTGTAAACTCATTCTCACCTTCTTTAGCCACTGGCACGTTATATAATTTCTAGTCGGTGAGTTTGTCAGACTTAATAATTGTAGTTACTGGATCTCATTGTTTTAAGAATATCAGATTACATGAATATGAGTCACAAGCGATGATGACAGGTTACACAATTTAACTGCCTCATGACTTAACCTACTGTCTGCCAGTGCTGTATGAATATTTTCCAAGTATGTTAAGTTCAGCCACTTTCTCTGTCCATCATTTTCATTTTTCTATTCTGTTATGGTATGACAAACCATATTTTCCATCTGACGCAGGTATATTCCTTATTCCTTCTTTGCTTGTTGTTGCATTGTATGCCTTGTACTTCCAGATGAGTACTCAGTGGTTGTCAACTGTTGTACACACAATTTGCCAGGGTATGTAGCAGTCCGACTGAGTTGTTTGGGATGTCACACTACTCTACTGGTGTCACAGGAACTTGGCACAACAGACCTTGGCTGACTAAGATTATTAAATAAATTCTACTAGTGAAAATTTCTGGAAAAGTCATGTAGTGTGATTGGGACTTCATTCTCCTAATCAAACAGTGATCAAGGGTCATGCAAATTTCTGCCCCCTACATGAAGCCCCTGTTCAACTGATAAAAGATCCTTCCATACCTCAAAAATAGTATGAGATAGAGAATTCTTGTAATCCACTGGTAATCCTTTTCAGGAATAACTGACTAGAATCATGACTGTTATCTTCATAAACAAAGCAAAATTACTGAAATACAGCCAAAGAAACCTGGGGTAACACCCAGCCATTTAAATGAAAAATTAATTTGAAGCACAATATGCAAAGTACATGACTAATTTGACATTTGTCTGTTGACACATTTTAACATTGCATAATCTGATAAATTAGTAAAGGGTTGCACAATGGTGCACGATGGTGCTGTGCCTAGCACTATGGCCTCTCAGTTTCCTCTTTTGGGCTCAATTACTACTCTGTACATGTGACAAAAAATTAGAATTTGAAGTTATTCAGAGTCTATGTCATTTGCATAATCTCACTGTATCTGTGTGGGTTTTCTTTGAATATTAGTATCCTCCCATATTTATGCTGGGTAAATAGGCTACTTCAGTCTTGCTATGGTTATGTGTGTGTAAGTGTGTCCCTGCCTCACTAAAATGAAAAAAAATATATATTCTGAAAATATGGACATACATTCTTGTAAATGTTAGTAGTGTGTTTTCACGCACTTTTAAAATATACAGCCTAACAAATCAACAAGGCCCAAGTCTGTAGAACTAGAAACATAATCCTCAAGTCGCTGGAGAGTAAAATTACCAGAATAATGACCTCATACGTATTTTTGCATTAGTATTTTTTTCCTTTTAATATTGTACAAAACACTGACAAATTCTTTTCCAGCCTAATCAACTGGTAGAATCTGAGCAGGAGGGACTGGAGGAATTTACATGCAAATTTCCTGCAGAGATGGTGTCTGCCTGTAATATAGCAGCTGTATCCACTTAGGAAGTGACATAGAAATGGCTGATTAAGAGGGTCGTAAAAAACAGACCCAGCGGAAAGAAAGTTTGTCAGCAAACCTAAAACTATTTGGAACTGTTTATTATTACAGTTTATGTGAAATTCGTTTCTCCCTTTTGCCATGTCTTTTTGATAAGACAGATGAGATAGAATGGCTAAATACTTGGACAGAAACTGAGATGTTTTGTGTTGTATGCTCTTGGTAATACAACAATGACATATTTATTGCACTGGACTGCATTTGGTAAGTTTTGAGTTAGGCATCATACTGTATGCTTTGAATATCAGTATGGTGTTTATAATAAATAAACTAAGTTTATGATTTAAAAGACATGCAAATAGCATGGGTTCTATGCATCACTCAATATCTTGAAAAAAGCAGATAAAAAATGGCACACTGCAAAAAAATTGACTTTATTACACTCCAGGGAGTTAATGAGAAACAGACAGACAATAAACACCTTGTCTTCTTGAAGGGGTAGTTTATCTGCTATCCCATTGAGAATATATATGACACCTTAACACTTTTTGGCTAATCCTGATTAAGGTGTCACTTTAAAACTCTGATGATGCACCCTGTAGGTCCGAAGGACTACAGTCATTTACCGATTTATGGTCGACCGAGTTTGGACTTAAGGCCAAGGGCCTTAGGGAAAACAGGGTAATAATGTTGTAGAAATTGCCAAAACCAGCCGAAGTAATAGATCTTTCACTATTGCTATAATTTCACAGGGTTTCATATGTTTTCTAAATTCTGAGAAGGCACTTTAAGATTTGCTTTGTTCGGTACTCCACATGGGCAATTGTAATGCATTTGGCCCACACAATCTTCCTTACACCAGTGTTTTTCAACCTTTTTGGTCTTGCAGCCCAGTTTTGCCTTCTTTAAATTCATTGATGACCCACTAATCACTATTGCAAACATCTTCCTTGGTGAAACAAGCTTAATCATGGTGAAACAAACTCGTTTTGAAATGAGGAAACATAACATGTAGCACTGCCAATCGCTTAGGTGACCCACCGTGATTTATTTATTTATTTATTTTTGAAATTTTATTAATTTTATTGCAATCATTCCATACAAATCAATCAATTTTTACAAAAAGTAGGATTAAGAACAAGTTGACCCCCACCCCTGAGAGAGAGAGCAAGGCCAACGGAGTAAAACTTAAGGCTTGTAAACATACCTAAATTGATGAGTTTGATAAGCCAATAGAGATGGATGGAGAAGAAAAAGAAACGCAGAAATAATTGCTTACTTTGTGTTTTAAGAGCTTATTCTAAAATATTACTGATTAGATCCTGCCATGTTTTGAAAAAATCTGTACAGATCCTCTAACTGAGTATTTGATTTTTTCCAATTTCAAATAGTATAGAACATCAGTTTCCCACTGACTTAAAAGAGGAGAGTTAGGATTCTTCCAGTTTAGCAAAATCAGTCTGCGTGCCAAAAGTGTAGTGAATGCAATCACAGTTTGTTTGTCCTCCTCCACTTTAAACCCATCTGGAAGAACCCCAAACACAGCTGTTAATGGGTTAGGAAGGATTGTGACACCAAGGCTGTCTGAAAGGTAATTAAAAATTTTTGTCCAGAACAATGTTAATTTGGTGCAGGACCAAAACATGTGACCCAGTGAGGCTGGGACTTGATTGCAGCGTTCACAGGTTGGATCTTGCCCTGGAAACATTTTGGAGAGTTTTAGACGAAACAGATGTGCTCGATATATGATTTTGAGTTGAATAATTGTATGCTTTGCGCATATGGAGCTCAAGTGAATTCTCTGCATTGCTATTTTCCACACCTTTTCTGATATATTGATTGAGAGATCTTTTTCCCAGTGTCCTCTTTGATCTTTGAAAGGAAGGGACTGTAAAATAATTTTATATATTGCAGAGATGGTGTCTGAGTCCTTGAGATTGAGCAATATTTTTTCCAGCATGGACATCCGTGCAAGATGAGGAAAATAAGGCAGGTTCTGTTTAACAAAGTTCCTAATTTGAAGATAGTGAAAGAAATGTGTAGCTGGAATGTTAAATTTGGAATGTAATTGTTCATAGGATGCAAAGACATTGTCTATATAAAGATCTCTAAGCAAGTTAATCCCAAATTTTTTCCAGATATCAAAAACTGCGTATGTTTGTGAAGGTTGAAAGAGGTGGTTCTCTTGCAGAGGTGCCACAGATAAAAGCTTCTCCATCTTAAAATGCTTTCTACATTGGTTCCATATTCTGAGTGAGTGAAGCACAATTGGGTTATTAATATATTGCCGATAACTTGCATTTATTGGGGCACAGAGCAGAGAATATAAAGAAGTACTGCAGGATTTTAGTTCTATTGCGGACCTGGCCTGTGTATGTTCTTCTATTTGTGTCCAAGTTTTTACAGCTTGTATGTTTGCTGCCCAGTAATAAAACTGGAAGTTAGGTACAGCCATGCCACCTTCTGCCTTTTGTCTTTGTAGGATCGCACTTTGGATACGTGGATGTTTTGAGATCCAAATAAATGAGGTTATTGTTGAATCTATTTGCTTAAAAAATGATTTATTCATGTATATTGGAATGTTTTGAAATAAAAAAGGAGCTTAGGAAGAATATTCATCTTAACAGTGTTAATTCTTCCAGCTAGCGTAAGATGAAGGGTTGATCATCTATGCAAGTCTTGCTTAATTTTTTCCATGCAAACGGCAAAATTTTGTTGATAAAGATCTTTGTTTACTTGTGATGTTTACCCCAAGGTATTTAAACTGTTCAGAAATGATAAAAGGCAGGGTGTCTAATCTAATATCATATGCTTCAAAGTTCACTGGAAAGAGTACACTTTTATTCAGATTAATTCTGAGACCAGAGATCTTTTGAAATTCTGTGAGTGCTGTTAAGACTGCAGGCACAGAATTTTGTGGGTCTGATATATACAGTACCATATCATCTGCATATAGAGAAATTTTCTGATCTAGTTCTTCTCTGATAATCCCCTTTATCTGATCAGCATTTCAAAAGTGTATTGCCTGTGGTTCAATGGCGATTGCAAACAGCAGCGGTGACAAGGGGTATCCTTGTCTATTACCTCGTTCTAGTTTAAAGTAGTCTGAACAGATGTAGTTGATACAAATTGAAGCTTCTGGATTGGTATACAGTAGTTTGATCCATGTACAAATGTTCGGGCCAAACCCAAATTTCTCCAATGTAGTAAAAAGGTGTTTCCATTCAATCATGTCAAATGCTTTGTCTGCATCCAATGATAATAATATTTCTGGGGTGTTTGACTTAGTTGGTGAGTATATTACATTAAACAGGCATCCAAGATTTGAGGATAAGTGTTGACCCTTGATAAATCCAGTTTGATCTTGTGATATTACCGAGGGAAGCACTTTCTCCATCTTTCTAGCTATAATTTTTAAGAGTATCTTAACGTCATTATTCAAAAGTGAAATTGGTCTGTATGATACACATTGTAATAAGTCCGTATTTTGTTTAGGAAAAATGGTGATTAATGCTTGGCGAAAAGTTTGAGGAAGAGTTTGATTGTCTCTGGCTTCTGTAATTGTTGCTAATAGGAGGAGAGCTAGCTGAGCGGAGAATTTCTTATAAAATTCTACAGGGTAGCCATCAGGGCCTGCTGCTTTCCCGCCTTGAAGTGACTTTATAGCATCTAGTAATTCTGATAAAGCCAGAGGTTTATCCAGTTCCTCCGCACTAGGAGTACCTATTTGTGGTATCTGTAATGTATACAGAAATGCATTAGATTGTGTATTGTATTCTTTAAACTCAGTAGAATATAAGGATTTATAGTAGTCTCTAAATGTGTGCATTATATTTTTGTGGTCGATGATTTTGTCTCCATTCGTGTTGGTGATTACTGGGATTGCGTTGCAGACTTCTTGCTTGTGAATTAGTTGAGCTGAAAGCTTATTAGCTTTCTCTCCATGTTCATAGTAATGATGTCTGGATTTATAAATTAGTTGTTCAGTTTCTTTAGTTGTCAAGAGGTTTAGTTCTGAATGCAGAGCCTGCCTTTTCCTATGTAGAGCCTCACTTGGAAGCCTGGCATGTTCTTCATCTATTCTAGTAATTTTGCTTTTTAGCTCTGCTACTTTCTTGGTTTCTAATTTATTTCTGTGGGAAAGATACAAGATAATCTCTCCTCTTAAGAAGGCCTTAAGAGTTTCCCAGAGTATTCCTGCAGAAATCTCTGAGGATGTATTTGTCTCTAGGAAGAAACTGATTTGTTTGGATATAAATTCTGTACAATTCTCGTCTGCTAATAGAAGCGGGTTGAGACACCATCTGCGAGATGAGTGTGTGGGGCATAGTGACTTTAGCTCCAAGATCAGAGGTGCATGGTCAGAAATAACAATAGCATCGTATTTGCAAGATTTAATCATAGGCAAGAAATTAATATCTATAAAGAAATAATCAATTTTTGAGTAACAATGATGTACTGGTGAGTCGAAAGAATATGTTCTTGAGTTTGGGTTTAAAAACCTCCAGGGGTCTGATAGGTTATGATCAGTTATAAACTTTGCAATTATCTTTGCAGTGTTAGATGTCGTCCCCCCTGTGATAGTAGTCCTATCTAATAGAGGATTTAAAACACAATTAAAGTCCCCAGCCGTTATAATTTTATGAGTGTTCACATTGGGAATGGATGCAAATAAATTTTGTATAAATTCCTTTTCATCGACATTAGGTGCATAAGCATTTATCAAAATCATTCTACAGTTAGATAAGTTGCCCATGACCATCACATATCTCCCTTCAGGATCCAATACTACATCTGATGCTACAAACGAGACTGTTCTATGTATAAGAATTCCCACACCGCTAGAATGGAACATTTGGCCAGTCCAGTCCTTTTGCAGCCGGAACTGATCCTTGCTTAGTAAGTGGGTCTCCTGTAAAAATACTATTTTAGCGTTTAAACCTGTTAGGTGAGAGAGTACTTTCTTTCTTTTTAATTCATGATTCAGGCCTTTAACATTCCAGCTCACAAAGTTAATTGTCCCATCATGGAGACATTGATTCTGAATTTTTGATGTCATTTTATAGTCTTAACTGGAAGTGAGACAGCTTTAACCTTAATTTCCTATTTCCCCAAGAGTCATTGCCATGCAGCTTATTGTTACGTTGGTAGTTATAATTATAAAGATTAAAAGGATAGATTAGATAGATTAGATATAGATATAGCCTGCTCTCTTGCCCCCCCCCCCTTAACCCCCCATCCTCCCATTTTGCCTCCCCACATGAGGCTGGACCCCACTTTATGCAGTCCGGGTCCTCTGACATACCCAGAGACAGAACGCGTCCAAAGCAAAACAAGCCCCCACGCAGCGGCGTTTTAGGATTAAAAAATAGAGATATCTATTGCCAATATAGTCTAAATACTATATGCCTAAACTATAATCATTGACAAACTATGAACCTAAAATATATAAAATCTTCAGCAATCTTAATGTATTAAGATAATAAACCCAGATAATAAACCTGGGGAATGGTATTAGAAAGTGGTCCAGATTAAGCATAGCAAGTCTTAATGCAATAATAACAATAACAATAAACCAAGGGTATGATGTTATAAACCAAGGGTATGATGTTAGACCCACCGTGATTTATTAACGAACCAGCAATGGAAACCCATGACCCAGTGGCTGAGAAACACTGCCTTACACAGACTCAATGCACGGCTTCTGAGACTCGAAGATCCGTTTATGCTACTCCATACTAATTAAAGTATGTGTACCAGTGACCCACACCGGACCAACAGAGAGTCAGTTGTAAAGATCTGTGGATTTTGTGACTGACATACGGCCAAATGCCTGGTCCCAAATGGAGTTGTTAGTCAACACATAATTTTAATTGCACACCTGACCCTCTAAGCCCTCTCTGGACAGCATCACCCACTTTGCATCTACCGTCTAGGGATTAAATACATTCTGTTTCCTAGTGAGTCTGCTTGTGGGTGTAATGTGTAAATTATACCTTCCCTCTTTCCTTAGAATTGTCTTTGTGGGCTTTTATCAAAGTAACTACATGCTTTTACAGTATCATCTGATCAATCAGCTAAAGTGGCTGGCCATCCTCTACAATAAAAGGCAGGTCATTCAAGTGTTTCAAGTCTCACAGTACAATGTGCTAGTCATAAATAGTCCTGTTTACCCTTGAAATTGTGAGAAGGTCAGCAGCCTTGAGTAAGTCCTGTTTGGTGAGACAGCACAAGCCATTTTCATCTATATATGTTAGAAGAGGGATTGTGAAATTGGCCATAAACTGGAAGCCAATGTAGACAATGAAAAATTAAAAATTGTGTTCTCATAGTTACTGGTTCTGGTAACGATGCTTGTGTTTTTAATATATTGCAGGGTATGTGATTATAATAGTGTAGTGGTCACTTCTAACATGATATAACTTTTAGTATCGCAGTGGGCAGAATCTGTCTTAGCAGCAGTTACCTCAGGAAAGGGTGAAAGTGAATTATAGGGCCCACTTACACAAACACTGACACTCATACTGGGCCAGCTTATTGTCCTCATTTAACTTAACTGCTATGTATTTGCAAAAAGCATACAGACACAGGAAAAACATACAAACAAGGACATTGACTGGGTAAAGGATTGAAATACAGAATGCAGAAAGTATGAGGCTACAATGCCAGCCACTGTACCATTAAGCCACTTTGCAATCATTGACTTTTCTACTTTTCTTTATTCTGCATAGTAAGAAACAGACAATGATGAAGATACGTATACAAAGTTTATGCTGATAATTTTTATAGAATGATATTTAGACATCCCTGGTACTTATTTGCTTACATATGACCTCAAAGAATAGTACATGCCACTAGATGCTGATATTCTTTAGAATAGATGGATAGGTTAGGAGATTTCAGTCGTGTTCCAGATCTGAAACACAAAGTTGTCCTGTCCTGACACTTTTCTAATTCTATGCCAGCAAATGCCTATACCTGTATATACATTTTTTTCATTACTGCAGTAATAACAAAGATTCACTACATACTATAGTGAATTAAAACTGTGTTTTCAATCCAATTTTAAAAATATATAAAGTCAGGGTGGCACATTATATGCAAAGTACGTTAGACGGGTATGCCCCAATTGTGTTCGTTTCCTTCTGCTGAAAAATTTTAATTTGACATATTTTACATAGAATACCTTAACCATCATGATGACATTTTAAAAATGTGGAAAAAAATATAGTTAATATAATATAATATATAATATAGTAATATAGTTCATTAGCATGAGGGCAGTAAGCTACAATTGAGAAAAGTTTCTATCTGATACTGTGCTGTATTAAAGTTGTGTCTTAGGCCTGATCATTAGATTATTATTGTCTATCTCACTTGACATAAGGAATTGGCATTAGCCATCACCTGAGACACATGTATCTTCTGTTCACCATCTTCTTGAACATGTTCCTAATTTTCTTTCAGTACTTTGCTACTGTCGGCTTTTTCCTTTTTCTAGCCTACCTCTTTCCAATATTACCAGAGTTGTTATTGCAGTATATTTAACCTTTAACTTACAAGATATATCTTGTCTGGCAATAAAGTTCAAATTCAAATAAAATTTTTAAAGTTTAGGATCACCTACTTACCCAAAATAATAATAATAATAATAAGGCACACTGGTTGATTATATGTTCATATATCTGAATTATTTTTTGTAACTGACATTAGCAAATAAGGAAAACATGAGTATCGCTTACATCACATAACAAACTAAAAGGTTAAGAGTAAAGATGCCATGGAATTTAATTTATGGTTTGAAATGATGACATCTGTTCACTACAGGTTGACAGCATGTTGTGATTACACTTGTTATGTAAACATTATAAAGAAACAAAAGACAAAAACAACATGAAAAGCTTCACCTAGAGTTGCCTTTTATTGCTACATGGCATTAAAACTACTAGCTACTTTAACTACTACTGATTAGAGTAGTTAAAGCTTGCAGGCGACAGCAGTGTTTCCTTCAGCTCTTCAGACGCCTTTTTCTTCAAGTTGACTGGTTTTATGCTCTAGAGACAGAGAGAGATGGAGGGTGGTGGTATTCTGGCAGTACAGGAAAAGGACAAAGTTGCCTGCTGCTGCGCAATCACTAATTCTTTCTTCTGTGTCCCACACAAAATATAGTGTGGTGCAGATTCTTCTTAAATAAATAAATACAATAAACAATCCATAATAAAAAATGTCTCATGTACAGTAGGTTAGAATCCTAATAAATAAGTTCCATAAATAGGCTAAAATCAAGAATAAAATTTGCAGTCCTAATCCATTCCTTAAAACCCACAGGTACATCCTTTCACAATCACGTGTTATACACAATGGTCTAGAGTAGCTGACTTAATCACCATTACCTACAAAAATCAGCTGACACTCTTGCTGTGTAGCTGATCGACATAACATGTTTTTTCACATAATACCAATTCAGGTTTTATGAAAAACAAAGAAAGACTTTTTTGAAATAATATTTTAATATTGAAGGCTCTAATTGTAAACTGCAACATTTACTTGCACATTTTCAATCATAAACATACAATTTTACTGTTAATAAAGGTAGTAAGAATTTTTGTTCTCTGTTTATTTTAGTCACCTGCTCTGGTGAAGTGATTATTTACTTGGGGAAAATTATTACTTCACCAAAGACAACAACAACTGGCACATTGGGAGGACTATTTCATTGTGCCTCCTTATGTGTTATATGGAAGAACAAAAATGAAACAACACATTATGATACTGAATAAAGTTCATAGCTTTCAAATAAGTAGACTAACATTGAACATGTCTTCTTCCACTCTTCTACCACTTAAGAATATTCTATTATATTCTATTACTTAAGAATAATTCTGCCAGGGATTGAACAAGGCAGAAACAGAAAGGAAACAGAGACCAGGAGATAGATGATCCCAAAATTTAGATTTTAAGTATAAGTGGGGTCATTACCAAAGTCAACAATACTAAAGAGAACAAAACCCAACACACTATGTCAAACAAGAATTAAGAAAACCAAGATAAAAATTAAAACCAACCAAAATTCACTACTAACCCATGAGACATTTTTGAATTCATCTGGAATCATTGACACTGATACTATCGTGCTAGTGACATAAGTGGGTGTGACCTCTGGAAAACAAGTTCCCTAGCAAAGAGTCACCACATCAAAGCAAGAAAAATGCAAAATAGCCGCACCCATGAAAAACAAAATGGCAGTACGCCATTTATTTTTAGGACTCCTAAATTGAATGTAAATCCTCAAAATAATTAAAGAAATAAATTCCAAATGCCTAAAAATTCTGCAAGGGAAGAAAGAACTAAGAAGACGAGTGGAAAAATATTAGGAAAAAACAGATATAAAAGGTATAAAATCATAACAAGAATAGTTTTGAAAGTAGTAATTTAAATCACATATTCTGGTAGTAATTGATTTTAAAGTGTTTTAACATTTTTCCCCTGTCTTTATAAAGTAAAATTCAATTAATACTTTTCAGCCATTTTAAGCTGCACTTTAAAGTCTTCCAATTTCAACCTGTTTGATTGAATTTTGACATTTTGCCCTTTTAGCAGGCTGCAGGGTTTACACTCTTGACTTGTCACCACCGTTTCAACAATCAACTTTAATCTCTTTAAAATAAATTTGTAGAAATTGGTTTAGAGCAAAATGTTTTTCTCTTAACATTGCAGAAACAATATTTTCTACTGTGGTCTTTACTCACCTCCACAATTAGCTATAAACAGTAAACAGATAACCTCTTGGTGTATGAAATGGATGAGTTCATGTTAAGTTTTGATTATCACCAGACTACAGTGAATTCCATTCCTTCTTCTGACACCTCCGCCGGACAGGACTGATATTAAGGTAACCACACTACTCTTAAGCACTGATCATTTGTAATAGCCACTGGCATACTCTTCCAAGAAAAACCTCCTCTACTCCAAATTTAATTATGAAGAAATGTGTTAATTAATAATAATATATAGTTGAATTAATTTATTCTTTAACCTTTAAATGTGCAGTACTGAATTTCTACTCATTAGTAAATATGTGCATCATGGTTAATGATAAATAATTATAATAAACACACATGATGTTTTGTTTCTGACTGAAACTTATCTAAGCAGTGCTCAGCTCATCAGCTTCTCTTAATTGTAATTTTTTTTTTTTTGGTGCTAGACTGAATATAAAGCACGGTGATGTTGCCTGTTTCTAGCGTCTTTTCACTGTAAGCAAATTTCTTTTGGTGAATTCTTTACACCTGAATATGCACCTATGGGGTCACTTATCTATACTGATATTGAATATTTATCACTCGCTAAGACTCTGTACAGGTTTCATTGATAAGCTTGAGATTTACTTTCTAAGATACATACTTAACATAATAGTATTTTAATAACAGAGATTTGAACATTTCTGTAGATGATGGCAACTGATCACATAATGGTTGATCTTTCTGTATTCTCTAATGTCTTTTTATCTAAAGCAATATGTGTCCTTTGCAACTCACCACGATGGCTATATCCTCAATTTAGCTATTGCACTTGAACTAGATGGTAAGGCAAAGCAAATAACAGATGTGACCATATCTCTTCTTTGTCTACTTGAGATGGCAGCCTGTGTGAAAATAATGTTTAATAAGAGAACACTGTCTAATCTCTGTCTCACTGCACTGATATTAATTTCACTGAGTACATAAAATAACTTCCTTACCTCCACTGACTCAATCTAATTTTGATGTTTTTGTTGAATACTTCAAAGTCAAGATATTGCATGAATTCTGTAGCTCCACTGAAAATGATCGGTCTCTCTAGAGAGATCAAAGAGACATAACAGTTAATTGTTACGATCTTAAACTTTAAAATGTAATGTAAAAGGGTGGAAAGAAATGGACACTGGCCAAGTTCACCAGTGAAAGTAACCTGCAAGCAATGTTTAGTGAAGTGAAGCAAGAAAATAGTACTATTTCTTTAGTCTTACTAACAGATTTAAAGATTATCCAAGGTTTCTCATTTCCACTATTGACAGATTTGTTAACTCCCTATCTTCAGCTTCTTTTTAGGTTTTCTCAAATGAGAAGTATAATGAGTTTCCTGATTTTCAATAAGATTATTGTTATTAGAAATGTTATGAAGACATCTTCCTCATCCTGCTGCATCCCCTACACATTTAAGGATGCTAACTACACTGTATAACTTATGTAGCTTTTTCGCCATTAATCTTCTAATACTTAATAAAAGTATTTTATTTCTAAATTCTTGTAGCTGTCCTCTTGGCCAGATACTTATCTTTTTCAAGTAAGTCTTTATCTCTGTTTCAATGGAAATCATTAAAATAGTTCATTCTGTCACGGCAAATGATAATTTTTCCTAATTGCCTCAAAACTATTATTATTAAGTCACTACTAAAAGAAAGCAGCCTTAACATGCCTGTGCTTAACAATTATGGTCCTATCTCAAGTGTTACATTTTTTTGGCAAAATATTTAAGAAGCAGTCATTCACTTGAATGCACTATTTTTACTTGAATGTGCAAGTATTTATGAAAAATGACAGGTAGATTTAGAAATTCTGAAGGTCTTAAAGTCCGATCCTGAAGTAAATAAACATAAAGGTGTCTGTATTATCCCTTCTAGGCCTGAGTGTGCTTTTTGACACAATTGTTATAATTTTACTTGATCAATTAAAACACCTGATTGATCTCACTCTAGTTTTGTGTTAGACTGGTTCAGTCACATCTGTGCTGTCCTGAGTGCTTTGATGCACTGGACACTTGTTCTTCTAGGCATTATATAGAGTCCTACAGTGTTCCCCAGGCTTGATTGTTGGCCTTTTAAAACTTAATTTATACTATACGTGATAGCTCATAGCTGTCACTTTTCTTAGGCACAGTGTTTATTTTCATCACTACAATGATGATTCTTTGGGATCATTCAAACATTTTCAGTTGTAGAGACAAGGGTTTCATCTAGATGTGTTTTCTAGGTGTTATTTGTGTATTTTTAATGTGTATTAATACACATATGTTTATGCAATTACATACACTATTACTGCATGCATGTGTCTGTTGTTGTGTGTTTTAATAAAGTTTCCAAATTAAAACAAGTCACTGGAGTTATTTCCTGCCACGTGAAAAGAATGTGCGCATAAATTGGAATTCACATACAGTACAGAATTTACATACAGCAGGGGATGCACAAACCTGTGTGTTTCTTCGTGCTGGTCCCAAGCCCGGATAAATGGGGAGGGTTACATCAGGAAGGACATCCTGCGTAAAATTTTGTCAGATCAACATGCAGACAACAATACAGATTTCCATACCAGATTGGTCAAGTCCAGGTTAACAATGACCGCCATCAGTTATTATCAGTTATCAGTTAATTATGAAGCTGGAAATTGGAGGTGTGATGATGAATGTTGTTAGTGCATATGCCCCACAAGTTGGATGTGTGATGGATGAGAAAGAAGATTTCTGGAGTGAGTTGGATAAAGTGATGGACAGTGCACCCAAGGGACAGAAAGTGGTGATTGGAGCGGATTTCAATGGACATGTTGGTGAAGGGAACAGAGGAGACAAGGTGATGGGTAGGTATGGTATCAAGGAGAGGAGTGAAGAAGGTCAGATGATAGTGGATTTTGCAAAAAGGATGGGTAAGGCAGTGGTGAATACATATTTTAAGAAGAGGGAGAAACATAGGGTGACATACAAGAGTGGAGGAAGATTCACACAGGTAGATTTTATCCTATGCAGAAGAGTCAATAAGAAGGAGATTAAATATGCAAAGTGGTGGCAGGGGAAAATGTAGTTAGACAGCATAGGATGGTGGTCTGGAAGATGATGTTGGAGATCAAGATGAGGAGGAGAGTGAGGGCAGGGCCAAGGATCAAATGGTGGAAATTGAAAAGGGAAGACTGCAAGGTTGAGTTTGGGGAGGAGTTACGACACTGGGTGGCAATGAAGAGTTACCACACAGCTGGGCAGCTACAGCAGAAGTAGTAAGGGTGACAGCAAGAAGGGTGCTTGGCGTGACATCAGGACAGAGGAAAGAGTAAAAGGAAACCTGGTGGTGGAATGGGGAAGTACAGGAGAGTATACAGAGGAAGAGGATGGTGAAGAAGTGGGATAGTCGGAGAGATGCAGAAAGTAGACAAGAGTACAAGGAGATAAGGCGCAAAGTGAAGAGAGTGGTGGCAAAGGCTAAAAAAAAAGGTGTATGATGAGTTGTATGAGAGGTTGGACACTAAGGAGGGAGAAAAGGACCTGTACCGATTGGCTAGACAGAGGGACCGAGCTGGGAAAAGCTCGGAAGGTTTATGGATGTACAGCAGGTTAGGGTGATAAAGGACAAAAATGAAAACATAGTCACAAGTGAGGACGGTGTGTTGAGAAGATGGAAAGAGTACTTTGAGATGCTGATGACTGAGAGAGAGAGAGAGAAGGTTGGATGATCTGGAGAGAGTGAAAGAAAAAATGCAATTAGCATAAAGGAAGTAAGGACAGCTATGAAGAGAATGAAGAATGGAAAGGCCGTTGGTCCAGATGACACACCAGTTGAAGCATGGAGGTGTTTATGAGAGATGGCAGATTGTTTAATGGAATCTTGGAAAATGAGAGGATGCCTGAGGAATGGAGAAGAAGTATAGTGGTACCGATTTTTAAGAATAAGGGGGATGTGCAGAGCTGTAGTAACTACAGGGGGATAAAATTGATGAGCCACAGCATAAAGTTATGGGAAAGAGTAGTGGAAGCTAGGTTAAGAAGGGAGGTGATAATTAGTGCGCAGCAGTATGGTTTTATGCCAAGAAAGGGAACAACAGATGCAATGTTTACTCTGAGGATGTTGATGGAGAAGTATAGAGAAGGCCAGAAGGAGTTGCATTGTGTCTTTGTGGACCTGGAGAAACATATGACAGGGAGCCTCGAGAGAAGTCGTAGTATTGTATGAGGAAGTCGGGTGTGGCAGAGAAGTATGTAAGAGTTGTACAGGATATGAGGGAAATGTGAGACAGTGGTGAGGACTGTGATAGGAATGGTGGATTCATTTAACATGGAGGTGGGATCATATCAGGGATTGGCTCTGAGGCCTTTCTTATTTGCAATGTTGATGGACAGGTTGACAGACGATTTTAGACAGGAAGCCCCCTTGGACTATGATGTTTGCTGATGACATTGTGATCTGTAGCAAGAGTAGGGAGCAGGTTGAGGAGACCCTGGAGAGGTGGAGAATACTGTATGCTTTAGAGAGGAGAGGAATGAAGGTCAGTAGAAACGACAGAATACATGTGTGTGAATGAGAGGGATGTCAGAGGAATGGTGAGGATGCAGGGAGTAGAGTTGGCAAAGGTAGATGAGTTTAAATATTTGGGATAAACAGTACAGAGTAACAGGGATTGTGGAAGAGAGGTGAAAAAGAGAGTGCAGGCAGGGTGGAATGGGTGGAGAAGAGTGTCAAGAGTAATTTGTGACAGATGGTTATCTGCAAAAGTGAAAGGGAAGATCTACATGACTGTAGTGAAACCAGCTTTGCTGTATGGGTTGGAGATGGTGGCACTGACCAGAAAGCAGGAGACAGAGCTGGAGGTGGCAGAGTTAAAGATGCTAAGATTTGCATCAGGTGCGACGAGGATGGACAGGATTAGAAATGAGTACATTAGAGAGACGGCTTAGGCTGGACGGTTGGGAGACAAAGTCAGACAGGCGAGATTGCATTGGTTTGGGCATGTGCAGAGGAGAGATGCTGGGTATATTGGGTAAAGGATGTTAAAGATAGAGCTGCCAGGCAAGAGGAAAGGAGGAAGGCCTAAGAGAAGGTTTATGGATGTGGTGAGAGAGTACATGCAGGTGATGGGTGTAATAGAGCAAGAGGTAAAAGACAGGAAGATATGGAACAAGATGATCCGATGTGGCAACCCCTAACAGGAGCAGCCAAACAAAGAGAAAGATACAGACAGTGTTGCACTTTCCTTCACTGTGTTTACAGTGTGTATGTGGTCAGACTCATCTGCAGGAAACAGGAATGGGCAGTTGTGAGGGAATGGCTAGAGACCTGTGTCAGCGAGTTGCGCATTGTCCTACAGAGGAATGTCTGCTAATATGTTCTGTACAACGCTGTGCATTCATGTGTCTAATATGCAGTGTGTCACAGTTTTAAGTGTGAGTAAGTTAAACTAAGTTGACCAATGAAGAAGTTACAAGCTATTCAAACTGCCAATAATAGATAGTAAACAATAATTCACATTAAATATAGTGAATGTGAACATAACTTTACTTTTATTCAAAACTCTTAATATACAGTCCTATCAATATAAAATCTCCTGTTTTTTTACCCACTCAAAAAAAAAATAGAAAAATCAGCTTTCATTCTGCCAATTCAAACTTTTTTGGAATTTTCTCCTGTAATGTTGATATTGCTCTGAGATTTTTCAGTAAGAAAGACAGAAATTCAGAAGCATGGTTTTAATTTCTATTGCATTTTGATTAGCACATCAAGGTAAGAATTTTACTGTACTTTGTAAACATGACAATAGTTACCTTATAAACCAATAAACATTAAATTGCATTCCTCTATGATGATGTGAACAGGGCCATAGAATATAATTGATTTTACTGGTGAGCTACAGAATAACTGTATTGCACAGCTATGGAGTAATAAAGGAAGATACTCATGTTTGAATGAGCCCTCAGCTATAACTACCAATGATGTCTCTATCTCACTTAGCCGCAGTATGTGTTTGACTGCACTGATTATTGGATGTCCCAAGACCTTTTGATCACGGTCATTGTCTTTTTTATTGTCACATATACAGTGTACAGTGAAATTCTTGTTTGTGTAATGTTCCATGTAGACACAATAATCAACATAAAATAGAGAAAAAGCTATAACTTAAATCTAATATTAATAATTGTCACAGTAAATAATACTAAGTGTAATATTACATACAGTACGTAAGAATCACAGAAGATATGGCACTTAATTTGCTTGGTTGACTGCAAACAGTTTATCACAAATAACAGTTGAGCAGCTTTATTACCTGCGGATAGAAACTGTTCTTAAATCTCACAGTTCTGTTTCTAATACTTCTATAGTGCCTGACAGGTGGTAGGAGGGAGAAGAATGTCCATGTAGGGTGACTGGGGTCCTTTTATTATTTGTTTAGCCATTCTTAGAAAGCACCTGACAAGCATGTCCTGCAGAGATGGTATCTGAGTGCCAATGATGATATGCACTGTTTTACTACCCACTGCAATGCCTTTTGGTCCCTGGCTAAACTGCTGCCATACTAGCACACCATGCAGCCTGACAGTACTTTTATATATTTTAGCAATCAAATACTGATAAGAATAAAGTTTTATAGGCAAAAAGATGCAGAGACTAAACTTTATTGTGACACATTCACCTTGGAAACAAAAACCTCAGCTAAGAATCTAGGAAAGTAATCTCAGCTTTAAGCATTATATTACCAATGTCTGTAAATGTGTGTTTTTCTATTTACTCTACATCTTTAAAGTATATAGATTTTTTACCATGGCTGACAGCAAGTATCTTGTTTATGCTTTTTTTTTTTAGTACGATCAGTTATTGTAATTGTATCTGTGCGGACTTCTAAAATACACAATTTCACTATTACAGAAAGTTCAGAATGCCCTCCTACAATACTACCTCAATGGGAGTATGTTTCTGCTGTTCTCAAGACCCTTCGCTTCTTGCTTGTTTCTTCCAGTGTTGAGTTTAAATTCTTTTAGATAAGATAATACTTTATTAATCCCCAAAGGGAAATTTAGATGTTGCAGCAACTCACAGCAAAATTAAATCAAGTACATATAGATTAAATAACTAAAACACCTATTAAAATATATAAGATGAGATAACATAAATTGATTTTATTGGTTGTTAAATATTTACATGGAATGGCTACTATCTGCCTGAAGAATATAATAGTTAGATATGCTCCCACCAGGTTGCTGAGATCATTGAATAATATCTTGCTGGTTACTCCTAGGACCAGGCAAGAAACGTGTGTGGTCAACATTCAGTTACTAGAGTCTCAAGTTCTGAAATTCTTACCTGACAACCAGTGAACCACTGATGACCTCAACAATTTTAAAAAGAATCTTAACACATTATTTTATCTTGCTTTTAATTACAGGTAAAATTCTGTTACTACAAACTCCCAGGGGCCTAAAAAATATTTTGTTGTAACAAAAAGTTTGTTGTAATGAGATTCTGTATTTGTTACTATAGTGCTTTCTTTAACTTGTGTCCAGGTGTTTGCAATCATTTCAATAGCTTCTTTCGCGTTAATTTTAATCTCCTCCTGCCTACAAGTTATGCTGACGAGAATTTTTCTCCGCTTTTTCTTGCCATAATACACTTTAAGGGTGCGAATGTTGTCCAAATCCAATGGCTGAAGCACTGCTGTGCAATTGGGTGGGTGGAATTCAACACAAACATTATCTAAATGTGGAAGTATGTTGTGTGCAGCACAGTTATCAATCAGAAGCTGAATCATCCTTTTCTTCTTCTTCATATTGTGAGGTTTCTGAACACTTTTGGGCTACCCCCCACTCCCCAGCCAATGGGAACGACATGCTGAAGTGTGTCCCAAAGTTTGATTGCAGCATCTGTGGAAGATTGTTTGTTCTTTGCTGGGGCAGTGCAATAGCAGGTTCACAGCGGTGCAGTGAGGTGCCACAGAAGCAAATCATAAAAGATCGGGGTTGCACTATAAGTCCCTGTCTTGCACCCCAAAACACTAGGCTTAGTCTCAGTACTTTAGCAAAACCAGCTTTGTTCAGCTTGAAACAGGACCAGCACACTTATTTATTGTAGCATTATCTGCCACTCTGCTATACACAGACACAGCAGTCAGGCAGGGTCGTGGCCAGGTCAGTGACCAAGTAATCCTGTTATCTGCATTTATAATGTACCTTGCACCACCCATCGAGATCTTTTCTGTTTACTTTGGCGGAGAGACACAGCATAGCTGTGAGCCTGCTATTGCCCTGTACAGACGCGGAGATCGCACTTTGGGACACTCTTCGGTGTGTTGTCTAGTTGTGGGAGGTTCCAAGAGAGTTTACAAACCTCACATTTTCTTGAATGAGTGCTGCATTAATAGGAATGTTTCTTGAACGAGCATCACTGAACCACATAAAAACTGCTTTTTCAACGTCTTCAAATGCAGCAGTTCACATACATTTGCAACCCGACATTTTTCTTCTTTTTTTGCTGTCTTTCAAGAAAGTTGACAGTGTTGATGGCGAAATTCTGAATTCACTGGCAACACCTTTTTTCTTTTGGCCGCAATCGAGAGCTGCAAAAAATGAAAGTTTTTTTTTTTAATATGAACTGTTATCATTTTTTGTGTCTGCCGTTTCTATAGGAGGGTGACAATGAGTTAAATTCCAATGGATGTTTTTCAAATGTTGATGAGCGATAAGCAAAAGGTATCACTGAAAACCGCAGGAAACAAAAATGGCAAAAAAAACAGTACGAGGAAAGTTCGAAGAAAGAAAAAAAAATGACTTGGTTTCTGTTTGGGGATCATTGTGCACAACTGTGCTGCGGCCACAGAACTAACTGTTCTGTGAATGATTCATTCAGGCATTTCAAGGTCTTTTGTGCACTTCGTTGTAATGAAAGTAGCTGCTGAATGTACTTTGTAGTAACAAGATTTCTATAGACTCGTGTCATATGGGGAAGCTGTCGGGTCCATAAAAATACTTCGTTGTAATGAAAATTTTGCTGTAACGATATTTGTTGTAACGGAATTTTACCTGTAATTGTATTTTATGACTGTTTTGTCTCTTTTGTTGTGAAGCAACAAGAAAGCCAGTTATTATTATTATCAATCCTAAGCAATAAATAGCAGTAAGTTTCCAGAAGCTTTTTATTGTAATCATTTATACATTGTTAATGACATGAAATTAAGTTCTGTTATGGTGGTGATACCTGCGATTCATCACCTTATGTTAACCTTTTGTTTAGTTTGCAATGTCATTAGTTAATTAAAATCAAAAGCTACATGGAGGTCGAGTTCTGTTTTGTTAGGTTTTGTCTTTTTTTTGTTTCTGCTTTCTTTTTTAACTTTGATTTTTTTCCTAGTTTTACTTTGAAGTCATTAGTAGTAATAGGTTGGCTTGAGCGGCATGGTGGAACAGTGGGTAGCGCTGCTGCCTCGCAGTTAGGAGACCTGGATTCGCTTCCCGGGTCCTCCCTGTGTGGAGTTTGCATGTTTTCCCCGTGTCTGCGTGGGTTTCCTCCGGGTACTCCGGTTTCCTCCCACGGTCCAAAGACATGCAGGTTAGGTGCATAGGTGAGTCTAAATTGTCCCTGGTGTGTGCTTGGTGTGTGTGTGCGCCCTGCAGTGGGCTGGCACTTTGCCTAGGGTTTGTTTCCTGCCTTGCTCCCTGTGTTGGCTGGGATTGGCTCCAGCAGACTCCCTTGACTCTGTAGTTGGGATATAGCGGGTTGGATAATGGATGGATGGAGGTTGGCTTGATTGGATGCAATTCTATTTTCTGGAAAAAAAAATCGGACTTGAGCATCAGTAGGCTTTGCGCCCTTGAAACCAAGTTACCTGAACTATTCTACTATTACCGCTCTGATGCTGATCTTTCTGATAATAAAATATGTGGCGGACAGTCAGAGCCCTTGCCCGGCCGGGTCACCTCTTCTATATATGGTTCGGGGAAACAAGTATGGATAGAACAGTACCTCCCCAGGGACATTAGATGGCAGCCTCCCTGGATGGCAGTGGTGTCTCTGATTCCCGCAAGGCTCCATGGGAGATGGAGTTCTCTACAACCCTGTTCAGATCCGGGGGTGCCGCCAGAGGGTGCTGCAGATGTTCCTGAGCCTGTTCTGTGTGGGTGGCTCTTCCGCCACACCGGGAAGTGCAGCCGGAAACGGGTTATCAAGCACCTGGAGCACTTCTAGGTGGGCTATAAAAGTAGCCAACAGCCATTACTCCAGGAGCCAGAGTCAGATGGTAGTGGATGAAGCTTGCTGGAGAGGAGTAGTGGAGAAAAGAGGAAGAGAAGAAGTATTGTAGAGATTGTGCATTGTTGTTCCTCTAGAGTGCCTCTCTTGCACGATTTGGCTCAAAAATTAATCAGAATATCATCATCTCATAACAGACTTAAGTTTCAAGCTTGGTATTTTTCCATCTAGCCGTTTTAGTTCTAGACCGCACTCAAGAAAGTGTGACATACAGACACACAGACACACACACACCCATCATCGAGATATCAATGTTTTCAGTATCGTGACTCTAAAATGTTGAGATCTGACGAAAAAACCAGGAGATCTAAATTTTTCACAAACCTAAAGCTTTCACTTTTCCCCCATAGACAATAGTTTAAGCAGGGGGAGGGCACAAAGCAAAAAAAAGGAAAATCAAAGGCTACACAAGATTATTAGTTCTATCTTAAATTCTTGTGAAGATCATTTGGAATGAATATGAGTATGATGATCCAGCTTAGCTCCACGTTCCCTGGTTGTTTCTGGCAGCCTTTTCAACCTGTAACCTTCGATAGTCATAAACTGAGATGAGCTGGGCAAATGAGGAGGCATACATCAAGCAAGGGGTTGTTGTAAAAGTGTCAAGTTCTTTTATTAAAATCAATCCAAAGTGCAAAACGTGCAGTGCTCCATCCATTAAATAAATCATCCATAAAATCAGTGAACGTGGAGGTTAAACGTCTCATAAATATTCCATTAAAAACAAGGTTAAAATCAAGTCTTACCCTTTTTGTATTATATATTATATTACATATACGGTGGGCTGGCGCCCTGCACTGGGTTTGTTTCCTGCCTTGCGCCCTGTGTTGGCTGGGATTGGCTCCAGCAGACCCCCATGACCCTGTAGTTAGGATATAGTGGGTTGGATAATGGATGGATGGATTATATTACATAATTGTATTATATACATACTGCTCTTGAACATGTATTTATAGTTTTGCATAAACTGCATGATGTTTTTCTGTTTAACATAACATAATATTTTGTATTTAAGTTGAGGCATAATTTATATTATATATTTTTAACTATTGTCTAGTTTACTGGGATCATAAGTGCAAATAATAACAGTAATAATAATAAATTGTACTGAAAACTAATACTGTATATAAATAGACTTAACTTTTTCAAAGCCATTTTGCACAATGGTGCTTCGGCAAAACAAAGTGCACATGGCCAGAAGATACAGTACATTTGATATTCTGGTTACTGAAGTAATTGCTGTTAAAATGAAACCACTATTTCATTTTGCTCTCCTTTTTGTTGACAGATAGGTTCTGACTTAAAACAAACCTAAAACTACCTGACTGTGAATTTGAATAAACAAAAAAAAAGTTGCCTTTGGTTAAAAAATAAACCTTCAAATTCTAGGTAAAATGGTTTTACATTCCTTGTATTTGCTGCCATTTACAGCCCACGTGGCATTTAAAACCACAGTCTTTGTTTAACGGGTTGCTAACAGGCCTGGCGTTATCTCCCTTCAGATCACTGGCACATAAAATACCAGCCACGTTACTGTGATCAACCTTGAGTAGCCTTTGAACGATGTCATTACACAACAGAACTAATTAATTACCAGTTTTTTGGAATTGTAAAGCTCCCTCTTCATACTTGTTTTCTGAAATATCTCTAAAACTGACTAGTGTTTGCATAAGTTTTCTTGCCTTATCCTATTGTTGAAGTTGCTGTATGTTGTTTTTTCTTGTATTAGTGTGTTGAAACTAGGAAGTGATGCTCTGACAAATGTTAATCAATAACTTACCTAGGGCTTTGTGTCTGTAAGGCTCTCTTGCATTTGCCTTCACAAACCAATGAATTAAAAATTTCTTGGCATAAAAAGCTAAATTTTAGGTAAATGAACGACTGGAACTCAGGAATATTGTAGTGTATAGTTGGAAAGTATCCAGCTTGATCTGGAAATGTCTCCAGTTCTCCGTCCTCCAGATTTAGTCATATTTTTTCCTGCCAGAAAACTGCTCATGCTGATTCATTCAAGTGGCAATGCAGTGTATGGTCTTGTTCACAGGACTTTACCCAAATTATTCATCTGGGGCTTTTTAATGATTTCAGTAATTTTCATTTTCTTTCTCCACATGAAAAGGAGTTGCTTAACTCCACCCTCTCTAGTAGAACAAATAACTTTGCATGAAAACCACAAGTAAACAAATTAATTACATCTCCTGATTCTATGACTTTCTTTATCATTGCTGCTTTGACTTTTTTATTCTTAAAGAATATTGTTTAATATGGGAAACTGAAACAGTCTTCCTAAATTATGGAATCATTATTTACTATGTAAAGACAAGATGATCAAGCATAAAATCAAAATATACTAATAAAATGTTAAATGAAGGTTAATGTCATAAAAATATTAAAAGGAAAGTATAAACTTTAATCACAATTTGACACCAAACTGCAAACTAAGGGCTCAATAAATTTTAAAATTGGCAATTCATAATCCTAACGCTCTAGTTTTAGAAGATATACATATGAATAGCTTAGAAATCAATGGCAATTTATTTGTTTTTGAAATGTGTATTCTGAGCCTCATCCCAGTGTAAATTGACATGCTTTCTATGCATGCAATTTGAATGAGAGTGCAAGGGAAAAGCTGGCTATGAAATCCGCCACCTGGAGATACGGGTCAATGAAACTGTGATTCTAAGGTTGTTCTGCTTTTCAAGGAGACAGCTTTTTGAATTATGACTAAGATATCAGTCTAGTGTTCACTATACGCTCTAAAGAGCTATCTCAGGGATGAATCATCGACTATTTTTTTAACTCTTGATCATTACTCTATCAGGTTTAAAAATGTACATTTGCAAAATTTCCATCTTGCATTTATTATTTTCCTTTCTAGAAAAATAATTAACTGAAACAGATAACTGTAAAAAAAAAGTGCAAAATGTTCAATGCTATTTAGCATTTTCTGAAATTCACAATGCATTTTTGTACTGATGAAACCCTTTTTTGTTCCAAGAGATTATAAAAATAATAATTTATTTACCTCAGTGTTTCTTAAGCAGTCAGCAAAATGGCAAATCAGTTAGCTGTGTCTTAGGAATCAACAATCCTGTGCACTCATATTTTTTCTGCACTTTATATTACAATATACAGTGCATTTGTCTGTAGTGTACCATATGATAAACATGAATGGCTTGCTTCCCATGTATAGTAAAATGTAATCAGATTGTCATAATATACTTTAATATTTTAGGGAAAAAAAACAAATAACACATTCTAACATTATATTTTATTTCCTGTATTTTAAAGTAACTTGTATAGAAGGCAAGCAAACACATTACAACATTAGCTTTATTTTATGTCTTTCTTAAATTGCTAATGTATAATGTCTATCTGCATATCTATAACATCAAGAAGCTCGAGCCATGCACATTTCAGAAGAGGTTTAATTGCTTTATTATGAAGAAAATATAAGAGTTTGGTTAACTTAGTGCTGGAATACATGGACAAGTAGCTAATGGTAAATTCATCTGTGATGTAATCTGATTCAGGCTGTGACAACCCACCAAGCACATACTTGTTTCCCCACTGTTACAGATGTTTCTCTGGTTTGATTTTAACCTGGTGCTTATTTTTCATCTCGTCCACTTATTGTTTTTCTTCCAACAAGGAAGAGCAAGTGAAAGCAGCAACTACACAGTTTAGCAACCAAAAAGAAGGTAAAGTCAAGAGCTGCATGAGTTAGAAATGAAATAGCTTAGTAGTAAAATATTCAGAAAAGTTGACTTAATTCCTTACTTAAGGAAACAGCAATGCTTAATTCATCTAAGGCTTGTGTCAAGCATGTGCACCAGGTAATCACCTTCCAGGCTCCAAGAAAAATAAGCAATACCACCCTGGGATGAAAGGGATTCTCTGCCGCTAATGGTTTCTTTTGCCTCCACCACCAGATGTCAAAAGACGAAGTGTAGCCTGTGGTAATGTGCCTCACTGGCATTACCAGCAAAAAAAGCAAGAATTAGTTTTGTGTACTCTGCAGGGTTATGAGAGAGGCATTTGTTAGGAAAAAAGGACAAAAAATATAAAGAATAAAAGCTTGCCTCTTTGTCCATTTACACAGCGCAGAGGGACGTCTTCGCTGATGATATGAGGGCCTTCTGGGGAGCGTCGCGGCGGGTCTCGTGTAAAGTGGAAAGGCGGCTCTGCCATTGACCAGCCAGGATGGGGTTGTCCGTCTTCCACTCATGCGCGTGCCTCCCGCGACTTCATAACGCTGGAAGAAAAGAAAGCATGAAACGTCTTAGTATCGGTTTGCCGCGGTTTAGAAAAGGGATCCCGTATCGGCAGTTGTCTGGGCAGTAGCTTGGGTAAGGGAAGAAAAAAAAGTTCTTACTTTCAGTTTTTTGGGAAAAGCGAAGTATGCATCTCAAATGGCAACATAGCTATGTGTGCGTGCGCGCCGGCTGCTGGCAATTTTATAGGAATTTTGCGGGGCAGGAGACGCCACTCTTCGTAGACGCGTTCACGTCAACATGTGCCCGTGGAGGGATGACATTTAGCAGGTTAATTGGTCGGTGTGAGGGCGCCAAGTACAAAAGGGAATTTCCAGCCTATAGAGGGAGTCTTCTAGCTAGATCCTGCTGAGAGAGAGGTACTTGGTAGAACACTGTCTTGAATTTACCAAGAACTGGTGCTTGATTTTTGTTAATATTTTTTTTCTTATTTAAATATCTTTGGATTAGCTTTGGTGGAGGTATTTATTGGGTTGTGGTCAATGGTGTACTGTTTATTTTTGTATGTACACTTTTTCTTTTTCTGTATTTTGAGTATTTTTCTTAGTAAACCCTGTATTATACACTGTTTGAAGGAGCAGCTTCCTGACTGGGATTTCAGTGGAGGAATACAGCTTTATTTTTGTGTATATATGTTTTTTATTAATTTGTGCGCACTTTTCTTTGGGACTTTCAGTCAGCACTGTAAATACTGTAAATAGTCATCATTTTTGGGCTCTGATTTATAACTTTTTTGTGTGTCCATTGCGATATTGGACTGTGTGTTGATATATGTTTTCTGCAGGACGTGATTTTTGTTTTTTTCTTTAAGTGCACCTGTAAATAAAACCTCACTTTATTTTTGCAAAAACCCAACCCTATTGTGTCTATGTCTCCTTGTCTTACGCCATCATCTTGGTCACACTTGGTCCCACATACTAGACACCAAGAGTATAGGCTGGTGTCTCACAATTCCCACTGCATGGGGTGTCACATAGCCCTTCCCACAACACCCAAAGAAAGAGACCATGGAAATGGGCCATCACCAGAAGGAGGCATTCATTTCGGACCTGGACCTTAATGGAGAC
This sequence comes from Polypterus bichir lapradei, assembly GCA_026402145.1. Taxonomy (NCBI): domain Eukaryota; kingdom Metazoa; phylum Chordata; class Cladistia; order Polypteriformes; family Polypteridae; genus Polypterus; species Polypterus bichir. The sequence continues at coordinate 50,161,235 of JANRMT010062791.1, read as the reverse complement.
AGAGCTCCTGCTGAAGTGCCGATCCCTTGAGTTATTTTTTTTTTCTGATTAAAAGGGATTGCCCAGTTGGCACTCCCATTTTGTTAGAATCATTGCTTTGTTTTTTCCCAGTGACACTTGATAAATAAGGTGGTAGCAAAAACTACCAAAAACACAGAGCAACAACTACAGGGTTTTTAGAAAGTTCTTCATACAAGTTCATACCCATTTCTCGACAGACAGCCGCAGACACTGTCAAGATTACTATGGAAGCTCAATTCTATGAGCCATTTCTCACTCACCACAAATCTAATCTAGTCATAAGAGTAAGGATCAACCAGAATTAGGCAATTATACACTTTACAAACCTTAATTGATGTAATACTATAATGAAGGAGATTTAAGTAGAACTGTCCAAACAACATATCCATGTCATTTTCATTAAAAAGAGGGATTCATGTGAAATTTCCATCAAATTTCCTAACTGTGAATCTAACCATTCACATAATGAATGTTAGAGCACCAGGCACAAGCAAAAAAAACATCTCAGGATGGGACGCCAATCCTTTGTAAGACACACTAAATAAAAGCTACAACCCCCCCTCATAATATTTTAACTTTTTTTTGTAAATGGACTGTCACTATACCTTTGACTATGTATGGAAACTTGTGGAAGCCCACAGAAACATATAAGAAGGTGCACTCCTTGTTGACCCAGAATTTATTTTACCACCAAATGCTGCTTCTATTACTCTGTTTTTGTTAGAAAATGTTCCTCTATTATTTCTGTTGTAAAACAATTATTTAAACTTATGTTCAAATAATGATTCTGAAATACAATCTACTTAACACAATGTATTTGTTTTTGTTTTCAAAAAATTATACTGTTAGTTCCATTGTTATCCCTTCATCTGCAAATATGATTTTTGAATAACACAAATAAACTTTAACCAGTTTAGAACCATAATAATGATATATTAACATTCAAACAAAACCTTTTGTTAACATTCAGCTTTAGGCAAAGTCCATTGACAGTTGTACAGATAGATCATAGCATAGGTGGACAGTGTTTAAGCTCATTAGTGGGTAACTCATTAAATGCCCACAACTCTAAAACTACAGTGTACAGTATACTGTATACATGACAGGAAAGATACAGCACTCTAATTTAATCAGTGTTTAAAGTAAGGTTTTCCGTTTGTAAGAAAAGGACGATGAATTCTTGATCTGTTGCATCTGTCAGCAGGTTACAAAAACAACATTACAATGCAAACATACAGTAATTGAATAACAAAAGAAGTTTTGACTACTGATGCATAAATAGCAATTAGAGGAATGCAAGCCCAGGAAACAATAAACTGGTGACAAATGAGTAAGTACTTTCACAGATCTCTTAGTTTAAAGTAATATTGACAGAACTGTAAAGAAAAATTAACTCAAAGCCTTTGCGTGTTTTTGGTGCTAACCGTCTATTGAAGTGTGTACTGTTAACTGTGTGGTATAGACCTCTGTACTGCACAACACAAAACACAGCATTCTATATCTTATACTTCATAGTACATTTGTAAATTAGTTAATTAATGTTTCCATACATCGATTCCTAAAATAACAACTGACGTGACAGCATTACTAAGGTTTTGAAAAAAGTATGTGTGAAAGCAAAATTCAGTAAAGTCAAATGTTTAGAAGTTCCTTCTCTTAACAGGACTCTATTCATGATATAATGTTTAACATCCTGTGGTGGGCTGGCACCCTGCCTTGCGCCCTGTGTTGGCTGGGATTGGCTCCAGCAGACCCCCCTGACCCTGTAGTTAGGATATATCGGGTTAAATAATGGATGGATGGATGGATGTTTAGCATCACACCCAGTATTTTATATTACAAGGTCACTAATGGCGCAATTATGTTGATATTGAATGGCAGGCATAAAATGATGAATCCCCTTTACTTAGCCTACATACAAGCTATACAGTATTTAGTATATAAAGCTAAGATGGTCAACCCAAATCAGAATCGGCCCACCTACTGTTACAATGATAATAAGCTTATATTGGCAATGATGAAAGGAGCGTGGGAGAAAGTACAGTAGATCACGTAACACAAAAGTCCCCACAATGCAAATGGGTAACTTACATACACTAATAGACTTTCGATTACAGAAATTATGTAGTTTCAAATTTGTTTAAAAGTTAATTAATGGCAACACTTGGTGCCAAGAACAATGAAAAATGTAAATGAGTGAATGCTCATTTTAAACTTCAATTTCTTTTAATTTCTTATATGTGCTTTTTGTTTGGAACCCACAGAGTACTTTCTTATTGCTTCATAAAAGTTAGTATTATGTAAAACCCCTGAATTATGAAAGGAGTATTACAGCCTGAGTTTGATTTTTAGTGGAAAAATAACTTAAGATATTCTTCAAGCTGGAGTCTAATTTTGGCTTACACCCTGGTACTCCTTGATACGTACTTAACCATAAAATCCATCCAGCTGTTCTTTTTGATGACTACAGAGTGTCCTTATTCTTTGATGAAATATCATTTAACTGCCAAATACCACTACTGCCTAGATTGTCACAGATTTTAAATGCAGTGAGTCTGGTAATATTCATGCCTGACTTTGGCATTGTTTTAATTGAGTCCCACTGGAATTAACAGTTCAGCACCAGTGAACTCTTACCAACACTCTTTTTTTTCTCCATATTTCTTTTGCCACCAGCAGAGTAACTTTCCTACCTTCATTCCTTCTTCTTACTCATATGACATCTGTCAAATGGATGACCTTTTACACCCCTGCTTAACACCACTGATTGTAGTCTGGGATTACCCCAGATGTCCGAGACCCCATACTGCTTCACAGCTGGCAATACACCTCTCCAGATCAGATACGGAAATGTTGGCTTTTTCACTTGAATAATGGCGCAGGTTTGGTTAAAGATTGCAATGACATGTCTAAAGTTCACTTTAAAAATATCTGAACACTTGGATATTACTACTGCAAAAAAACCTTATGTTATATTATGCATGTAAGTATTAGGATGCCTGCCCCATCATTCCCATGGCAGTGTGAGCTTGTTTATACAGGTGGCAGGATTTATAACTGGTAGAAGTGACAGATGGCTTGCTTACCCTTCAGCTCCCCACAATTCTCACCTCCAAATTCCTTGTAATCATTTTCAGAACTGGGCATCTTACCATCTTTCCAAATTCTATTTACTCTCTGCCTCCAAACTAAAATATTTTGGACCACTGGAAATCCCACCACAGGGTCGATTCAGAGTCAGGATTAGCTTTTAAAACACTTGCCACCAGAGTATATTGCCTTTTATATGTAATAAGTCACAGATCTGCCCTCGGAGAGTTTAAATAGCTAGAGAATAAACCTTCTTAAATATATCCTTTGTCCTTACCTGGCTACTCATTGGGAACTGATGAAGGTGATCAAGAAGAAGTTATAAGATCCATTCATCCTTAAGTGCTTTTGTAAGCACTCCTCCAATCAGTGTGTGGAAGTACTGATTTCTTTGTGCACAGACACCACTTTTAAGCATTTTAGTAGTTCTCCTAGTCAGTATCCCCAGCCTACATTATGCTCTTTGTCTGAAAGCAGTGTAACTTGTCTACTAGCTGTAGGATAAGTTGTGAATGTTAAAAAGGGACAACATTGTAATTTTTTCTGCATGCCCACCTTAGCTTGGTCATCTCTATTAAAATGATGGATTGAGATATCTTCTGGTTGACCAGATTTTCTTTAAGTCTTTCTTATGCTTCCTTGCTTAGGATATATGACGGTGTTACACACTTTACCTAAAAGCCATTTTACTGCTGGGCTCAGGCCAACTAGAAGAGCTTGAAACACTGTGCCATGCTGCTGGATTCTCCTCTGCCCTTCTTCCTTTAATATTCTTATCAAAGACACCAAAGAGTATCTTTCGACTACTCACCTTAAAAAAAATGAATTCCTACTCCTACTGGATTCATACTCATTTGGATTTATATAATAAAATTCCTTACTTTGAAATCCACCAATAACTAAAGAAACCTTACTATTACTGTTAAGTCTAATGGGAGGTAAGGCACAAGGATAGGAAAGGAGGTGACTAAGTCTTGCAACAGTAAAAACTCCAGTGAAAATATTAGCAAATGGTCCATCTACATTTTTATCAACCAGATATGCAAATCAAAATTCAAAGCCTTTTTGTCTGAAATAACTAATCTAAACCAAAACATAAATCCTATCCATAGCCGCTCTGAGAATACTTTGTATTACGTCTATTACGTATATCTGTGAATCACACACAATGCACATTTTCAAGATCATGGTGACAATAAACTTTGTCATTGTAAAATAAGCAGTCATTGCAATTAAGATGTTAAAGTAATGGAAATGTGTTACATTAATTATTTATATTTTCAGAAAAAAAAACAAGTTTCCCAGAACTGTTACCTGAAGTGAACTTGGTATATAAGTTAATAGCTTGAATATACCCAGTATAAAACATGTCCAGGGGTTGATGGAATAAACCTTAAATATAATGCCAGCCAAACGAAAATCAGGTCTTAAACTGACTCCTTTTACCGTATTTATTGGAAATAGAGAATGGAAAACAATAGAAGGTTATTCAACACAACCAGTTAATTATAAACTCTAAAAGAAAACAGAGAAACAAAAGGCAAGTTTGTAATCTTACAGGTGTTAAAAGATTCTCTGATGTCACCTTCATATTGTAGTGAGCATCAAGACGAAAGGACTGAGACACACACTGATGGCAGTTCAGGCAAATTAAAGGCCTGTTTATTAAATAATTAATGGCAAAACCATATACCAAAAAGCCTAATGAGGCTCTTGCTTTACTTTGCTTTTGTTACAGGTAACAGGAAACATCTTTCAAAACAACAAAATTCAACTATCGATAAGATGTGGCTAAATTACACTATTAACCCGCAACTTGAACTCTGCTGATATCAGCAATCCCTGCTACACTCTTCAGCATCACCAAAAACAGAGAAATCCACCAGTTCCTGTGTTGTGATCCTATTATTCTTTTTCTCTGAAAGTCTCTATCCTCTTCTTGAATCTTCTGTCAAAGAAGGTGTTTCTTTTCACTGCTGGACAGTCTGCTGCCACTCACGAATGTTGCCTTTTCAAGCCTGAAGAACTCACAGATAGTTTTTCTCCCTGCCTGTGAAGGGTTGTCCAGTATCTGTAAACTAACTGCTAGTCATCACTCTGATGTTGCAGAGTCATAGTATCTTTCTGATGCAATCTAAGGGCTAAAATTAGAACAAAGCTAGTGACGTGATTCTTCTGTTTAATTTCGAAATGACTCATTCTCCTGTATCTTCTTCTGGGGCCTTGGCTATACACCAAAAAACAATTATCTAACTTTCTCTGCCCTGAGATTGTTTTTAGTCAAAACCCATTAGTATTTTATTTTCTCATGCATGGACCATACCCTGCAAATTCCTGATAGGTCAACTTGCAAAAATGATTGGAATCATTAAGTTATCATAGATATTTCGTTCCTGACAGCTCACAATCTGAAAAATGCTTGAAATCAAGAAGTTGTTCAGCTCACACTCCATGCCAGATAATGATGGTGTCAATCATCAATTCCTACCTCAAACTATTATTTCCTGAAGGAATGAGATGTCTTTGTGCAAGATGATGTTATCAGCATCTAAAGGTACACCTACCAGGACATTGGGATTCTTTGCATTAATTGAATTGCACTGTAATGGGCTAAGATGTTTTTTTTTCTTAATTTGTTCATGTTGGGAAAAGATTTACTTTTGTATTGAACTATTTTAAAATGTTTTATTATAAATTTTAAGTTTCATTGTTTCTACCTTTCTAAATACATACTATGTACACAAAGTAGCTTTCCTATAATGATAGATGCATGGCTTAAGTATTGACTATTGACTTTACAGCAAGACAAAGACTCCCTTGGCTAATTAATTACCTGATTTGGTTATGGATTAAGGCAATGGGTCAGGATAAAATCACTGAGAAGAAAAGCATTTTGATGATTTGCTTTTTGAAGGAATCACAGAGAAAAGATAACAGGGAAATCAACAGTTCAGTATATGCTTGGGAGGGTAGAGTACCTTAGACTTCAGATGCTCTGCTAGACAGACTTACTATACGCAAGAGCCAAAGGAACAAAACGTTCTTGGGGTAGCATGGCACATAAGAAGAATTGCTGTTAACTTCCTTCCTCAAGGAAGTAGGTGGCAACATTTCAAGGAGTTGTTCATTCTCCCATCGCCTCTCACTGCTTGTGGATTTCCCTTTTCTTCCCCTATATCATCAGCTATGTTACCAGGACTTTTATAAAAGCTTCTCAAGACATCTTAGTTGCATCATTGAATTCTTGGGTTTCTTAATAATTAGTAAAGCTAGCGAGGGGCTAATAAAATCCAATCCTTACTCAAAACAACCATGAGCATTTTCCTACTATGGTATGATCAATATTGAAATATTAAACCCATCCATCCATTTTAAAACCCATCTAATTTAACTTAGGATCCAACCCCACATAGTTCTATCTTGGCAGGAACCAATCTTTAATGAAACAGCAGACTTGGAGGCATACTGACATTGAATTATAAATTTAAAGCTTTAGGGTAGTTAAGGAAAAAGTGTGACAATACTGTCTTTTTTAACTGAATTGCTTAATAGGCTCATTCTATGAAGGAATGTTTTTTGATCATCCATTCTCTATAACTTATGTTTAGCTCCTCATGAACATGATGCTGTCCAGTGCTTATGCATTCTGATCTCTTAAGAATAAGGTGTCGAAAAAATGAGTATATAAAAGAGTGTTGGAAAGAAAACCATGTCTGTCCCTGTCCTTTCCTGTGGCACTCACACCCTAGATAAGATGGAAGCAGGTTACAGACATAAAGCACAAACCGGCATTAGGAGAAGCTGCTCGGTTCTGTTGTCTTAAAATGTAATTATTAATTATTTGATAGTAACATATGTCATCACTAGGTTCTTCTTCCTTTTTATGTTAAGCACAGAACAGAAAGGAAAGTCTACAGGCTAATAAGTGAAATTCTAGTATCAGTTAATCATTTAATGCTATTAATACCTAAGAATTTGTTTATTTAATGCAAATTTAATGCAAGTCTGCTAATACTTGATTATTTTACTTACAACAAAATGGAAAATACAACTTGTGACATAATTTGCTTTAACATTTTCTTCAGGAAAGATATACTACACAGCCTTCACTTCATTTATTAAAGTTGAATTTAACTTCTGGTAACTTCTATCAGAGTCTTGGGGGAAGCATCAGTTATAACCTTGAAATCAACACTTCAGCTTCTGGCAATTTCTGACAAAGGTTGGTAACGTGGGATTTCATTTAACCAAGCTGTAATGTGGAGATTTAAAAGGATAAGAATAACCTATGCTGCTCTTTTCAAAGACATAAGTAAAAATCACCATCCTGTTGAGTCTTGTGGGCTCTTTTCTTTTTGAATTTGGCTGTCACAGACTAAAGCAGCTTTTTTGACAAGCAGGTGTATTTGCTCTGGTTCAGCCTGTCTTTCACTATACTGTACATCTTATATTTAAGTTTTAGACTGTCAGGCACTGAAAATAGACATATACAGTGAACAGATAGACAAAGGTTTGAAAAAACGGTCCACTTCCATTTGTCGTATCTACCTTTGCGCCAATTGTAAATACATATGTTATCAAATATATTAGTAAATATTCCTGGGTTGTTGTATAAAATATGTTATATAAATATAAAGGTTGTTGGTATATTATTTTCTTCTATCCATTTTACAAACCTTAGAGCTAAAATGTATCCATAAAGCACTGGAGTCAGTTACAAACCCACAATGGACGGGACACTAGTCCTGTTATGTTTCAGCTAAGCTGTCTCTGACTGCTGCTTAAGTTCCTCTTTTATGTTTTCTTGATATATTTAAAATTATTTTGGATATGTTTGTTCTTATTATGCATTTTCTGTTAATATTGTTATATTTAATATGTATTCTCTTTGTGGAAAATTTTGTTCTACTATGTTTCTTGTACTTGGTGTGTCTAGCCCCAACAGACGGGGACACCCTGATGTCACCAATGAAGGCCTACCTTTTACAAAGCTCAGAGCGATCCCTCCAGTGTTCACATGACATTCCGTGACTGCAGTTATCTGTGAGTATTGGATTTACTGGTTTATTGGCATTTTGGTTTTAGATATTTGAATTGTCTATTGTGACTTGTCCTTTTTTGCCAAAATGTTTTATAGTTCCTTTTTCTAGAATTACATTTTAGAGTGTTTTGTATCATGTTGGATATTATAAGAGTTTGGAAGTCAGCTCTTTATTTTAGGCCTGAGAAAGCAGAATCCTTTCTGTGGAGTCAGAAGATATGGTCTGGGATGTGGCCAGTTCTAGGCAGGATGGGCCTGGCATAGTTTGTGGATCCTTTGAGAGGCCTTGCACCTTCTTCGTTATATAAACTCTCAAATCATATTAATTCCATTGTAAGACACAGTCACATACACATCTTTACATACTGATGGTTTAAACTTAAATAAAAGTCATGCATGTAAAAAAAAAATGCCAGAAGAACACATGAAAAATGTTACCAGATAAGAAACTGAAACCAGGTCCCAGGAAGAATAATCACTGTATCCCCAATGGTGTCTTTGTCCTAGTAAGTGTTTCTTAATTTTAAACATTTTCAAACACATTAATAACAGTGACCCAGAGTTATGAATGTTAATTCTAACTAAATGGACGTAGAAAGCAAAGGAAAAAAAGACTTCCTGAAGCAAGTCATAAATTTAGCTGAAGTACACACCTGCTACCCTCGACTGAATGAAAAAATGAGGTTGAGATGCTTCACTCGACTGACATGTATCTTCATTTTCAATGTCATTGGTGTCATCTAGTATTATCTAGTATTATACTGTGTTGTTTCACAATCATGCTACAGTGTTGCTACTTGTGGCTCTTGCTCACATTTTTTTTGTCATTTTACCATGACCTCCATTAATAATGGAATTTAAAACTCATTTGATGTTGTATATTGTTGTTAAAGATGAACTGCAATGATTAATAAAAAATGTACAAACATATGCTAAAATAGTTGATAGAAAACACAAGGTTTTTTGTTGGCCTGTTCTCTTACTTTTATAATTTGCGGCCTTGTTTAATATTGTTTTATTTTTCTTTTACTTAAAGTCACTATAACAATTTTTTTACTGCCATTGAAATGAATACAGAGGTATCCAATAAGAATATAAGAAAGGTAACAAGACATAAAGAAAGAGATATACCATAAAACAAAATTACGGTTTAACATAAACTGCCAGCAAAACCTAAAACATTAGCCACCACACCACACTCCTCCAGAATCCCCTCAAATTTGGAGCAAAAAGAAAAAGGCTATGAATTGCCACTTATAGTCATACATATATCTGCAACTTTAAGAGGACCTGCAATTGAACATTAAAAAAATCTAACCATTTTCTAACTTGGCTATACGCTTTGGGATTACAGAGTGCAGGTGCCTAGCCCAGCAGTGTTCAGCACAACATGGAAATCAACTGTAAATGGGAAGACAGTTCATCGCATAGCATGTATAAAACAGCTTACATACTAATCTGGGAATTAAAAGCATACTCTGTGTATTTTAGGATTCTGTGTTTAACGCACTTTAGTAGGTCACTGCTGATCTTTCTTTTTAGAATATAAAAAACTGTTCATCAGTTGAGATTTGCTTTGTGCAAGATCCAATATAAAATAAAGGTTAAGTTACATTTACTTAAACAATTGAGTTACTTGAATTAATTTGTGGATAGAGTGAGTGCAAATTATACATAGTAGTGGTACTGAATCCCAATTTGCACACTTCTAATAAGCTCTAAACTAGTGTACAATCAGCTTTCATCCTAGTAAAGAAACTCTCAAGTTCTCTTTTTATTAAGAACACGCATCATTATAAGTGGTAACTTTGGGTCATATTAACCTAACCTTGGTATAGTATTGGGGGAGAGAAGTGCTTTGAGGATGATGTAAATCACCTTTTTAATGGCCTATCAACTTTCCATGCCTTCACTTTAGAATTAAACCCGGTACTATTAACAAACAGTCTCGATATAAGTCAGTTACTGAAAAGAAAGTCTAAGTCTAGGACAGTGTGTTTTGCTCTTCTATTATCTATTTAGTTTTCAAGCTTTATTAGAAAAACATTGAATGAATGGAAACATTGAACATGCAAACATGTAAACCTTTTATTGAAGTCCAATTATTAGTTAAAATATTATAACCAGAAACTACCAGGAAATCACTACCATTATTATCATTATTATCTGAAAGACATAATTAAGGTGAATTTAATAACCACAGGTCTTTCATCACTTTTTCTCAGAAAACAAGCTTAGAACACTTACACAGATATATAAATATATAAGAACATGCCATGGACCTTTCAGGGCTATATCTACAAAACACACACATGTTTTTATTCATCCTTACATTTTCCAAAACTGCAAAATCCAATGCAGGGTCACATCGGGGCATACAAAGCCTACATACATTATTTATAACTGGGGTACACTCATTCACACCAGGCCAATTCAGAGATGGCAATCAAACTTACTCCACTTCTTTGGAATACAGGGCTCTCTTTAGGTAAGGCTTTGACCACACAGTTCCTGGAATATGGTATGGTCTGAGTCTCAGTGGGACGATATTTAGAGAGAGATTTTTAGCAAATTCAGATTAAGAGCGGACATGATTAAAGTGTTTAAAATTATAATTGGAACCAGTAATGGTGCACTGCACAATGACATGCAGTGAATATACTTGACTTGAGCATTCATAGTTTTCCTCCTCTTTCTCTGTATGTTTAGCATTCGTTTGTTCAGAGGTTGATGTGCCTGCAGCTTCCTAAGCAGCTCTTCTTTACTCCAACCTACCGGCCCGCTTGTTCTCTTTTTTTGTCTGCATATTTTCACGTTAAAACTGATGAAGTCAGTGTTTGTGTTGCAATTACTTAGTACTTTTTCTTTAATTTTTCACTTAAGCTGGCACTTAAGTCTTCAATCTGCTTCAAGAATGACTTAAGATATGAAGAGGTAAGGGAAGTGATGGCAAAGGTAGTAGGAATGAGAACGGTGCCCGTACGCATGCGTTGCACAGCCACCCTGCTGTCCGCTGCTGAGAGTTGATTCTACAATAAAATAAAATAAAAATAAAAAGAGGAATAATCTTGAAGGTCAATCATCACCCAGAAAGCAGATAGCAGACGTCACATAGTATATGTGTACCAAATTTCAGATCAATAGGTCAAACGGTTTGCGAGCTACACATGGTTTAAAATCCTGGACAGACAAATGAACAGCCACATTAGCTATTATATATAAAGATTAGTGCAGTGGTTGTGAGCTGTTACTTTAAGATAGTACATGGTGACACGGTTAGAAACTTGTTAAGATTTTGCGCAAAATGTTTTTCTTAACATAAACTACCGTGAACACATGGAATGAATTACCAAGTAGTGTGGTGGAGAGCAGGACTTTAGTAATCTTCATATCATATTCATATTTAGACAAATTAGATGAAAAGGATGGACAAGCTTGCTGAGATTAATGACCCTTTCTAGTCTATTAGTAGTAGTAATAGCAGTAGTAGCAGTTCTAGTATCTTCGTATCTATAGAGTACTGTGAAATCCTTTCTTGTATGATCAACCAATGTGCAGTACTTCACAACTAGAAAAAGTCCAAAGAAGAACAACTAGGCTAATTCTAGGGCTATAGGGGATGAAGTATGAGGAAAGTTTAAAAGAGCTGAGCCTTTTCAATCAAAGCAAAAGAAGATTAAAAAAAGACATGATTGGTGTTTAAAAGTATGAAGGAAATTAATAAAGTGGATTGAGACTGTTATTTTAAAATCAGTTCAACAAGAACATGGAAACACAGTTGGAAACCTGTTAAGGGTAAATTTCGCACAAACATTTGGAAGTTTTTCTTTACATAAAGAACCACAGACACTTGGAACAAGCTACCAAGTAGTGTGGTAGACAGTAGGACTTTATGGACTTTCAAAACTTGACTTGATGTTATTTTAGAAGAATTAAGTGCAATCGACTGATGAGCTTTGTTGGGCTGAAAGTACTGTTCTCGTCTAGATTGTTCTAATCAGCTTAACTGATGCACTCCAAAGTAAATAGTATCTTTATGAACCAACTGATAATGCGTTGTGATCCACATGTAAGTAGGTTTTTTCAGCCTTTAAATCTCAAAGAGAACTAATTAATGCTTTGATAGAAATAATATAACATGGCATTCTGTGGATCTAATTTAGAGATCAGTCCGGATGAAATTCTTTAATTTTTCAATTCTCTGCATTAATGCAAAAGAAAAGTGAACAATAAGCTGAGTTTTGATTAAAAAATAAATGCTTTAGGAACACTCCAAAACCAAGCAGAACTGATTACCGTTAAGTAATCAGTATGGCAGAGCTGGTCAGGCTTTATGTAAGGGTTATATTACATGCTCTTCCTGTGTAGTTTTTCACTGGGCATTTCAGTTTCATGTGAAGACTTTAAGGTTTGTGTATTATCTTTAAAGGCATCCTACCACTGGAGAATCAAGTGTGTGTCCTGCCATCAGGATTGACTGCTGCTTTTTGCAAGCACTTCAGTGTTTGATTCTGATTTCTTTGTGACTTACTGTAACTACATATCACACAGGAGGTCTAGAATGGCTGACTGCTAATTGTTGCACCACTGCTGAAAAATATTCACTAGAAAGCTACCTTAGAAAGTTTTGTAAAATTCCCAAATAAAAGCAAATTTAAAACCTTAGCTATTGGTGGTAATTCAGAACAGATTTTATAGTGAACAAAAGATCAATTGCCACATTTTTAAACAGTCAGGAGATGTAAAGTATGTGGAAACTTCATTATCATTGACTCTTTTTAAACAGGGATTCTTGTGCAACAAGACTTTCTTTTACTACATCAACGTATCATTATGCAAAGCAAAAATATGTATAGAAAGAAGTTAATGCACAGCTACAAAAACAATTATAAGAACAACTGTTTGCCTACAGTAATTAAAATTGCACTGCTGGCAAAAGAATATTCACATTCTGAGAAATAACCTGCAAACAAAGGTATTTCAAATATGCACATGACCTACTTAAAGAGAATACAGATTTCACCTGAAAACAGCCTGCAATAGAAAAGATCCCAGCATGCTCAAAAATGAAGCAAGTGAACATCTACTGTACATGAACATTATGAACCCCAATTAAATTCTCCATCTTAATCACCTTGCAGACTAATAAGTGAGGGGGAGAGTGAGATTTAACAAGGTGTAGGCTAGAACCAGTTACAGAAATTAAATGAAAACCACCTGGCTGATTACCTGGTGAAATGATTAATGTCATTGGTTGAAGGAGTTTCTTTACTGTGTTAATCATTATATAATTACTTTGTTTATTTCCATTAGATAATTTGAATTTAATTGTATTATTAGATTACCAATTACTGGTCTGAGGTTAGTAAATGTATCACCAAACTCCAAGCTGTTTATCTGTGGAGAATGAATAGATCCTCACTTCTGTGACAGTTTTTTGATAGAGGAAAAATTCCTAAAATTCTCAAACCTGTAATGCTACTGTGACTCCAAAGCTTCACTTTGAAGCAGATATGTTATTAAAGAGTTCATTTTAATTTGCTTAATTTTTTTTCTTTTAAGTAGGAAATTAAAGTAAAACAAGGATGGTAAGGCCCTTTTCCTTATTTATTCTGTGGTCAAGTGAGGAACAGTACTCTGGAGAGAATAAATGTTAGGGCACCAACCTGGTCGTCCCTGTTAAATTCTCAAGACTCTTTGTGTGAAGACAAAACAAACAGACGCTCTGTTGAACAACTGAAATTAAAAAGAAAAGCAGATTGCCTCTTAGGGCTTAGGTGAAGGCTATTTGTGGTGATAGAGCATAAAGTTTAAAGTTGTGTCCAACAGGGTAGAATGACACCTCCTTCCGGTGGCCTCGGAACTTATAGGTGGTGAACCAGAAGGGGCAGAGTCAGTTTCCCTCACTGGGCCTCTTCTCTACACTGTAGAGGAAAGAGAAGAGGACATGATTAGCGCTAGTTGCCCCTCTCATTCCAGTGTGGTATTACATACCTTAGGTGAGCCCAGAGGGTAACCCTCTGACATGCATGCATGCATGACAATACTTAAAAAGCTAAGATTAAAAATTTAATATAGACTCAGATTAACACATAAAGTACATTCTCAAACCTGTTTAATGCAATTCATGGTCATGGAGGGTCAGAGTCCATCAAAAAACCACTTGTGGCAGTGTGGGAAATAACCCTGGACAGAATGATATTCCATTGCAGTGCATCACACCAATGAGGCCAATCCAGAGTCACCAATTAACTTAACTTGCATATCTTTGCGAATGCAGGAGGAAAACTAACACAGATATAGGGTTAGAATGCAAGCTCTTCAAGGACAATAACCAAGGAATTTGAATCCACAAGGTGGCAGCACTAATTACTATAATTTACATGTAATGGCTTGCAGAAGGTTTTATAATTCCAATGGGGAAAAATAATCCCTACCTTTACTGTAAGTTAATTGATTGAATGTTTTGAATTTTGTAATTTGAAAATAAGATAATTTGGAGGGCATCCATTCTACTGTTCTTTTTCATAACCAGCTTATCCAGTTCTGGGACAACGGCCAGGCAAGAGATATATTTGGATGCACTGTCCATTTACTCTGTCTGCTCTGAGCTCTATGCATGCCACTTTCAGTGTGCATTCTTTCTACCTGTGTCAATCACTTTTAAAACTTCACCTCTTAAGCCATCTCCCCTTCATCCATCCATTTCACACAGAAGGCACCACGCTCCTGAGTTTACTAGCGGCTCAAAACAATGCATTTTTTCTTTCCTTAGTAAAACTGGGCTATCCATGTAGAATATATTAAATTAAGCCTTCCAGTTGCATCTGTTGCAGTCAGTATCAAGCATTTACAGTTTGTTTTTTTATTTTCTTGATTTCTCTGATGGCATTCCAAGTTAATGTGGTATGTTTGAAGCTTTTCTTTTTAAGTGAGGCGGAAGCTACAGAAGAGACCATATCAATCTCATGTTCCTTCCAGGCATCACATACTTTTACTTCAACCCTTTCCCCTTCAACTGAGCTGCACTAACTGTGGTAAATTAGTCAGATACTGAAGGAAACAAATCTAAAATAACCAAACTGTACAGAGTTGAAGCGGTCAGAAAAACATTATATTTAATGTGCAACATTCCATTTTCATCAAACCATTTTTCAGACTTTTGTTATTAACAGACACAATGTTTTAGCATTCCCTAAATTCCTAAACAACCAGGAAATATAATTATTGCATATACGACAAAATATTATGGAAATTTGATTGAAGCATTTGACTTATGTTTTTTTTTTTACAAAGTTCACTGTTAGTTTTACCACACAGTATAACTAAAGGATTCCTTGCCATTTTTATTATATCATCATTTTCACTATTACAAAAAATCTGTATTGTAAAAGGTTAAGAATAAAGCGTGTGGGTATGCTCTGAGAGTATTCTTGGTTAGCAATTCTAGTGCAGCGACTTTTGACTATGATTTAAAGTTCTACATTTGCTCTTAATGATTGTGTTAATGACTTCCTGGTTAGAAATCTTGCCTGTCTTATATTTCACATCTTATCTCCCCGTCCATTTTTTAAAATAACCACTGCCTTCCTCATTCAGTGCAGTACACTGTATATAAAGTGTTGCACTAAGCAAACAGTGTGGCAGGCAAATTCAGTAGGAAATTTATGTTCTGGGAACCATAATATTTACAAAGAAAATAGTTTTATACTGTCTGACAACAAGGGATGTAATGAATGTCTTTCCTTCTTTATTGGAATACCATACACAGATTAATAAGTTAACCAGCAAACAAATATATTTATACAGCAGCCTAATTAAACACATAATGTTACCTACATGGGACAGTTCGAAATAACAGCTGCATTTACAGAGCAATTCCAAATAACAGACCCTGACAGTGGACCTGCCCCTGAAACTGTAGATTTTATAACTACAACAGAGGTAGGAAAATGTCATCTGGATCAACTTCTGTATGAGCAGAACTAGACATATTCTAAAAAGCCGTCTGAACTAGGTGAGGCACTATCATCTGTCATTCACACCATGTTGTCCACTATTCAGATTGCTGTGGATGTCACAGGCTATATGACAAAGTGAAGGCCAACAACCGTGCTTTAGTGGTATTCCTGTAGCCTCATTGACTAAGGGAAGTAGTAGATGTTGCCCTGCTCCTGTGACCAAGTCCTATGTTTTGTTCCAGAATCTTGATACAATAACATTTAAAAAGAACATGATAATGTTACCTGCGGTGGGTTGGCGCCCTGCCCGGGATTGGTTCCTGCCTTACGCCCTCTGTTGGCTGGGATTGGCTCCAGTGGACCCCCGTGACCCTGTGTTCGGATTCAATGGGTTGGAAAATGGATGGATGGATGATAATGTTACAGTATCTACATTCAATAAGGCAGCTGATGAAGGGGAAGCAAATGTGGTTCTTATTTTTTGACTAGATTGACTTCTAAATTAACCAACACCCATATACCTGTATCTATATTGGGGAGGCTAATAAAATATATTAGTCACACCCAAAGAGAATTTCAAAATAATACTTGTGTCACATAATACTGTACATTACATTAACTTCCATCGTTTTGAAAAATAAATATGAATAATTTGTATTTATTCCATAACTAACTAAATTACAAGTATAATTTTAAGGTCCCGTTTCTCACGTTAGTCCCGTGGATTATTATGGTCCATAACACAAAAAGCTTACAATTGTAATCATATATATTTTTTTCCAATGTCAGGAGATTTGAGAACTTGGTCACACAAAGAGACTAATGTCTACTATTTATTCCTTTGAGGCATCAGGTCACTTATGGGTTCCCAGAGCATCTCAAGGAGAAGGGGTTTTTCAAGGAAGTATCAGACGTGCTTATTGATAATATCCTTGTCATAGTAAACTCGTCATTAGATTCGGAGGTTTTCCCAGACTGTCTTAAAACTGCTGTAGTTAAACCCCTACTCAAGAAAAATAATCTTGACCCCTCTGCTTTTGAAAATTTTAGACCCATCTCTAACCTGCCCTTCTTAAGTAAAATTCTAGAGAAGGCAGTAATTATGCAGTTAAACGACCACTTAAGTAAACATGCTATTCTAGATAAATTTCAGTCAGGTTTTAGAACTAATCACAGTACAGAAACTGCACTCGTTAAAGTAGTAAATGACTTGCGATTAAATGCAGACAGAGGCCATTTATCTGTTCTCATCCTCCTCGATCTGAGTGCCGCGTTTGATACCATTGATCACAATATTCTTAGAAATCGCCTTAGTCAATGGGTGGGCCTCTCTGGTAATGTCTTAAATTGGTTTGAATCCTACCTGGCAGGGAGAAAATTCTTTGTTAATTGTGGTAATCACAACTCAAAGACGCATGATATTCTATATGGGGTTCCACAAGGCTCTATCCTGGGTCCGCTTCTTTTCTCAATCTATATGCTTCCGTTAGGTCAGATTATCTCAAGTTACAACGTGAGCTACCACAGCTATGCTGATGACACACAGCTGTACTTATCAGTAGCACCTGATGACACCGACTCTCTCGAATCAATAACACAATGTCTTACTGGTATTTCTGAATGGATGAATAGTAATTTTCTCAAGTTAAATAAAGAGAAAACTGAAATTGTATTGATTGGCAAAAACGGATTAAGTGAGGTTATCAAAAATAATCTTGACGCATTAGGATTAGAAGTTAAGACCGAAGTAAAAAACTTAGGGGTAACCGTTGACTGTAACCTGAATTTTAAATCACATATTCTTCAGACCACTAGGACAGCATTTTTTCACTTAAGAAATATAGCAAAAGTTAGACCTCTTATATCATTGAAAGATGCTGAGAAATTAATTCACGCTTTTGTTTTTAGTCGATTAGATTACTGTAACGCACTGCTCTCAGGACTACCCAAAAAAGACATAAATCATTTGCAACGAGTACAGAATGCAGCTGCTAGAATCCTAACTCGGAAAAGAAAATCTGAACACAACTCTCCAGTTTTAATGTCACTACACTGGTTACCTGTGTCTTTCAGAATTGACTTTAAAATTCTGCTTATAGTTTACAAAGCCTTAAATAATCTCGCTCAATCTTATATATCGGAATGTCTGACACCCTATATTCCAAATCGTAATCTTAGATCATCAAATGAGTGTCTCCTTACAATTCCAAAAGCTAAACTTAAAAGAAGTGGTGAGGCGGCCTTCTGCTGCTATGCACCTAAAATCTGGAATAGCCTGCCGATAGGAATTTGCCAGGCTAATACAGTGGAGCACTTTAAAACACTGCTGAAAGCACATTACTTTAACATGGCCTTTTCATAACTTCACTTTATCTTAATCTTGATACTCTGTATGTTCAACTCATTATAATAACTATTCATGGTGGCACTAAAATCTGTACTGACCCCTACTCTCTCTTCTGTTTCTTTTTCCGGTTTTTCTGTGGTGGCGGCCTGCGCCACCACCAACTTACTCAAAGCACCATGATGTCCCAGCATTGATGGACTAAAAGCCAGAAGTCCACGTGATCATCATCATCATCATCAAGTCCTTCCGTGCAAACCATAAATACAAAGAGGACTGTTTCATTTATGTTAGGTAGATTGCCCAGAGGGGACTGGGCGGTCTCATGGCCTGGAATCCCTGCAGATTTTATTTTTTTTCTCCGGCCGTCTGGAGTTTTTTTTTTGTTTTTTCTGTCCCCCCTGGCCATTGGACCTTACACTTATTCTATGTTAATTAATGTTGATTTATTTTATTTTCTTACTGTGTCTCTTATTTTTCTATTCTTCATTATGTAAAGCACTTTGAGCTACATTTTTTTGTATGAAAATGTGCTATATAAATAAATGTTGTTGTTGTTGTTGTTGCTATACGTGTCAGAGCCAGGGACAGAACTCTCTAAAATGAGTCCCTCCTTCGTCTCACCCACACAATAAATTGGCCATTTATCAAAACCATTACTAAAAGAACAATACAAATGCATATTATACTGTATAACATTTCAACACAAATGTAAAACATTGCCAATATGTTATTTTTTTCACATTTCAACACAAATGCAAAAGAACACTGAAGACCAAATACAACAAAATATCCCTTTAACATCATGTAAAAAAAATGTTTTACTTTACTTTACTAATTTCTACAGACTCCACCTCTGAGCTTTTGCGATCATGAAATCATTAGAGTCAGTCGATGGGCCAGGAATGCAAGAACATTCTGTCTTTCTTGGTACACTGTTGAACAGAAATAATTTTTAATCAGTTTCTGTTTGCTAAACCAAAGCACTGCCCCAGCCATATTTTAATGTGTAAAAAAGATGCAGTACAACCCACAGAATAAATTCTCTGAAGCTTCATTCCGTCTATAGCATTAATTTAAGAGGTGTCTCTTCATTAATAAAACTGGCACAGTATATCTTTTTCTAGAGCTTCGTTTGACATCAAAGTTAGTTATCAAATCACCTGATATTGTTACTAATGGCTTTGTTAGAAAGTTTATGAATTTGGGCACAGATCATCTTAACCCACCAACTCGTGAGCCGTGGACAGATGTTACCATCACCCCCCTAATCACCACCTCTGCTGAGGAATACCACTGGAGGAGTGTTGTTGGCCTTCTTTATTCTGGAGTTGGCTCCTTCTAGTTGTACTATAGCTTTAAAAAGGTATTATTTTTGTGGGCTTCCTTACATACTGAATAACAGGTACTTTTGTATTTAAGTTTGAAATGCTGTATTCCATGTTATAAAAATAAGGGGTTGACACTGTGATCTAGAGGCCAGCACTGCAGCTTGACTTATCCAGTAGCCTAGGTGTATGTCTCCCCATTTCACTTTGGATACTCTGATTCATCCTCCACAGCCCTTACTCCAGATTGGCCCTGTGTGAGTGTGACTAGTTGTGTGCATGAGAGGACCCTACAATAGGCCAATACCCAGGCCGTGTTTCTTGGCTTCTGGTCAATGCTGCTATACCCTGGCAACCTAAAGTAGATGAAGCTGGTTAGAGAATACAAAGTTATTAGAAAATAAAAGGACTAAGGTAAGGCTGTTTATATGCTATAGCAAAGGAGACTTGATATTTTAATATGTAAACCATGAGGCAGGTAGTACTGACAGTCGGCAAATTACATTATTACACAAATTAATGTATGTAAGTGAGCTATGTGATAAAATGGTGACCCATCCACAGTCGATTCATGTCTTACACACAGTGCTACCAAAATAAGCCTCAGCTCCCTGTTAGCCAGAATCAGATTTAGGTAGATTCAATAGGGGATAGGTAGAGTTTACTTTACGATTACCTATACTTTTTCTTATAATAAATAATATTCAATTCTTTAATGAATTATCTCAAATAAATATTACGGGGCATTACATTTATGGATAAAATTAACTGGAGTAAATATTTTTTTTATAGGCCTGTGTTCGAAGATATTACACATCAAGAATAAACAAGCATCGACTGAATAGAAAAAATAACAAAGATTTGTATATTCTCTTAAAATGCAAGATAAATTATATATTTTTAGATATCATCATGTATTTCAAAAATAATTCAGCACATTGAGATTAAAGGACATGATTAGGGAACTCTATGTGGATGCTGCAAGATCTATATGATACCCCTCAATCTGTGTTATTTGTATGCCATGGCAGTCAGCTGAGGGGCTCATCTCCCATGCAATCAAAAGCAAAGGCAGAGTCAGTCAGGGTTCATTGCCGCCAAATGATATTGAGGAAAAAATAAAAATTGCTGGATCAGACAAACATAAATCCATTGTCATCTTAGAGAGAGAAATTAATTTGTTATGGTCATACCATACTAATAGTTCAGTAACTAAATATAGCATTAGATTTCAACATGTATCATTCCTTTTTCCTTGTTTAAATAATGAAATGTGCTTTGCTTGTATTAATTTTAAAAAAGGAAATCTACTCAAGCTTACTTACTTATGCAGTTTTTACTTAGGTTTCTGTCATTATTGGGATCATAAGGAATTTCACTGAACAGCAGTACTGCCATATTAATGCCAAATGACATGTGCATAATTGATCAACCAAGCCTCAAAAAGTTTGACAAAAATCAGTTTTCACAATAAACATAAAGAGTAGCAAGCAATGCATATATAAGAAGCACATGTAGTTACCTGCTAATTTGTTGTTGTCATTACAGAATACAGTATATGCATCTATTGAATTACTTTAAGCATACATTTTAGGTTATAGTTAAGCTTTAATTTAGTCACATACTTTTCTTATTAACAAATTCCACCTGAGTTGTGAAAATGTATTGATATTTAAAAATTTGTATTTGAAAATATTCATGTTGAGACCAGAAATATTTGTCCAATTAAAGAACTTCATTTCTAGTTGAAGATAGTTTGTTTTTAGTATGGCAGGGTAAGACTGTGATCTTTATTCTTGTAAGTATTCATTAATAAAAAGAACAGAAGAAAAGGCAAATTGAAAATTGGTGCCAGAATAGCCAACTCATTACTAACAGCTAGTAATGTCTTTAGAACTTTCATTCATTTTTTTTTTCTTTTGTGCAAGTGTTGTGGTGTAGTAAACCACTGACAGATAATCCAATTTATCTCCGATTTTGCAAACTTATCTCAATGAGTACACTCTAGGTGATGTTGGGAACAATGTCTTTTCTTAGAATTTCAGACAAAAAATTAAAAATCAGCCACGGACGAGATGAACTTTTTGTCAATTTGCACAAACCATTGTGTAATTCAGTTAAAAATTGTACTTTTGCATGCATCTATGTTCTTGTCTTCTTAGAGAGTCAAGGCTAAGGGGCTCAAAAAATAGGGCCTGTTAAAGCCTGTTGAGCCATTCCTTATGTGATTTGGGGCTATATGGGAAATAAAATGTTGTTGTTGTTGTTATCTATTTGGACAAATATTATTCAAAATATATCCACAATTGGGCGGCACGGTGGCGCAGTGGTAGCTTCCTGGGTCCTACCTGAGTGGAGTTTGCATGTTCTCCCCATGTCTGCGTGGGTTTCCTCCGGGCACTCCGGTTTCCTCCCACAGTCCAAAGACATGCAGGGTAGATGGATTGGTGATTCTAAATTGGCCCTAGTGTGTGCTTGGTTTGTGGGTGTGTTTGTGTGTGTCCTGCGGTGGGTTGGCACTTTGCCCGGGATATTGGTTCCTGCCCTGTGTTGGCTGGGATTGGCTCCAGCAGACCCCCGTGACCCTGTGTTTGGATTCAGCGGGTTGGAAAATGGATGGATGGATATATCCACAATTAGACCCAAATAAAAATTTGTACTTAGTTTTACAGTTAGTTCTAATACAGTATCATTGTTTGGAGTAACACCAGGCAGGGCTACACACTATCCATGAAAGTCTAATGTGATAATTTTGCACTACAGTGCTAACTAGTCATCATGTCTTAAATAATTTGTGCCATCCTTTTTCTCTCACCATAATAACATCCTATTTTGTGTAAAAATTTCTTTACTCCCATTTTTTTTTGTAGAATTCATTACTGTATTACTAAAATAAACAGGATGTATGGTTACCATACATTCGTATTTCTCTGGAAATGTCTTCTTTTTAGGCACCTATATGGATGGATTTTATAAAACTGTCAGATTGTTCGTTTTTTACACTGTGGCCCATTGTTCACAACCAGGTTTACTTTTGTTCATTTAATGTCCTACAGTTATACCTTCTGTATAATTCTTAACAAACATCAAATGAACTCACAAGGCGGATGCTTTGATGTAGATCAGTGTTTCCGAAATGATGAACTGTGCACAAAATTGAAGTAATTACAAACATCCCCACTCTTACTTGGAGAGGGGGAGAAAATTCAAGGGGACCCTACTCCCCCACCCACCCCCAACACCTTTTTGCTTGGGAAATATGCTAACCACATCAAGATAGGTCTCTGTTAAGTCTTTTGATGTCTCAACATGCAGATAATTAATACATTTAATGAATAAAAAAATTAAAAGTGTTGAGTGTTGATTGACTTATGTACAAGAACAAAACTAATTGTTCTAAAGAGAATGTGTCATTTTGCCTTGCACAGATTATTCACTACCCAGCATGCTAATTTCTGTGGATAAAAGTGGTAATGTCTCCCTCAGTTATTTTGCCATCTTAAAAAAAACATTTCAAATGACAACAGAGCTATAAATCCAGTAAAAAGACTATTATTAGAATTTAAAAATAAAAGAGAAATGTGTTTTGTCTTTAAACAACCCATACAACTCAAGCAAGTAGGGTGCATTCTATGCGTTTGTCCCCCAAAACAGTCAAATATATAAGAGACTGTTTTGAGGCGCCTCAAAGTAGAGTGGCCACCCATCCAGGATTCTCTTTGATTGTCATCTGTTCTGAACATTTTTTGTTGCATGCATTTTTATTCCCTATTAAATGTGGAATGGTTTTAGTGGGTTTTAATATCCAATTAAATTTCTAAATCAATGGAAGCTATGTTGCTGCCACTAAAGACTTTTTGTAAATGATTGTTAAAATAAACATGTTCCTTTTTTGCTGCTTGTAGGAGTGCATGGTTAAAAAAATCTAGAAGTACGCATTTTGTTGGTTTAGATCTAAGTAAAAAATAGTGAATGGTGCATTATGATGATGTTATTAACTAATACTGTGGGCTAAGCTCAAACTGAGAGAGTGTGATCTAAACCAACTAAATGTGTTCATGAAAATGAATGGCGAAACAGGATGGGAATGGGCAGATATAAAATAAAATGTGGGGATGCAGTCTATGCCAGCAGGATTGGCAACAGGAAGCAGTGCTAGATTTGGTGCTGGTCCATTGCATGGCCCACTCACTTACACAACCGCCAGACCAGTTTTGAACCTCCAGTTTACTTAACATGCACATCTTTGGTTATATGGAAAGAGAGTGAAGTACCAGAGGGAGAATGTGCAGACACCACACAAACAATGATTTGTTGTTGAGTTCAAAACAATAATGCAGAATCGGTGAGGCACTGCAAATCACTACGCCACTGTGACATCCACAGATATGTTTCTACATAATAGAACTACCATATATTATACATGTAAACTGTATTAGCCACACATTAGGTTATTTACTTCATTGACATTTAGCATTGCTGCTGTACTCGTAATGAAGTACTGTCGCAACGTGTAGTGGTGTCATCCATATACAAATCAACTGCTTCCATTGCAGTGAAGTAAGGAGCCATAACCTACTCTATCAACATCAAGTGCAGAACAGGAACCACAGCTAGATGAGTGAAAGTCCACATGGCACACTCACATAATTAACAGGCATATGGTTGGCATATTAGAGAAAGTCTGAATATCGTAAGAAAAACCACATGCATTTGTGAAGAATGCGAACTTCACACAGACAGTGGTTGAGTCAGGAATTGTTTTGAACTGAATTTCAAAGAGGCACCAATGTTGGCCCCTGTGCCACTTCCACACATTCTGCTTGTACAATTAAAATTTATATACAGCAATTGACGTAATGGGTGTAAAAAAACACTGTAATTACATTTAAAAAAATTCAGCATTATTTTAGACACCTTTGTGTTAAGATCTTTAGCTGCCACTTTATTGACCTACTAGATGTTGTAATAAAACATTGTCACTCCAAATCCTGCTGAATACATGACATATTTTATCAAGACATAATTACAATATATTCATGAATAAGTTTAAATAAACTGGAAATAATACAATGCACATAACACTTGTGTATATTAAGAAACATGGTATTAAAAAGGGAGTATATTAATATAATACATTAAAGAACACAACATAGTTTAAATTAATAATGG
Source organism: Polypterus bichir lapradei (assembly GCA_026402145.1). Taxonomy (NCBI): domain Eukaryota; kingdom Metazoa; phylum Chordata; class Cladistia; order Polypteriformes; family Polypteridae; genus Polypterus; species Polypterus bichir. The sequence continues at coordinate 50,136,278 of JANRMT010062791.1, read as the reverse complement.
ACACAAGTCTGAGTACAGGAGGCTTATGGAGGACTTTGTCTTGTGTTACAAGGAGAACTATAAGCAGCTCAAAATGAGCAAGACAAAAGAGATGGTGGTGAACTCTGAGACTAGTCACCATGTCAGACATGGATGTGGTGCCGAGCATACTGATACTCAGGGGTTTCACATAAACAGAAATCTGGACTGGTCTAATAACACACTAGCACTGTACAAGAAGGACAAAAGCAGACTATATTTCCTAAGAAGACTCAAGTCTTTTGATGTATGTAGCAAGCTGCTCGAGATGTTTTACCAGCCAACAGTAGCCAGTGTGTGGTTCTATGCTGTGGTCTCCTGGGGAAATAACTTGGAGTTCAAAAGACACCCAATGCCTGAGTAAACGTAACAGGAAAGCCTGCCCCTTTTCAAGACTGACACTGGACACACTGGAAGCTGTGGTGGAAAAGAAAATGGTGGCAAAATGGGATGCCATCTTGAAAAGTCCACTCCATCCCCTCATAAAGGCACCATCTTGTAGGCTCATTCTTCCAAAGTTGTGCTAAGAAATGCCTCTGGGGATCTTTTCTGCCTGCTGCCATCAGGCAAGTCAATGCTTCCTCCCAAATGCTTATACCTTATAAGCTCATTTTGCTATGTCTGCACAATATGTATCTATCTATCTATCTATCTATCTATCTATCTATCTATCTATCTATCTATCTATCTATCTATCTATCTATCTATCTATCATTTGTCCTGTGAGTCTGTTTGTTTTTTATTTTTCTGCTACTGCATGCATCTAAATTTCCCCCTGTTATTAATACAGTTTACCTATTCTAATGTAGTCTAATCTAAGTAAAAAAGAGGTAAAGTTGATCATTGCTGCATAAATAATGATAACGTATTGCTTTTGTGAAAATTCTTCTTAAAAATACTACAAAAACACACAGATTTTCAAACAAGCATCATGTGTTATTCAGCTTATCCATTGTATGGAATTTTTGTAAAAAGTAAAATATGTAATGTAAAACAAGTAATTCATACGATGGGTATTTATTTCTGTTTGAATGGCTAGAGTAAACCATGTACTTATCGAAAATAAAACTGCATTTAAGTCATACAAGTAGTTAGGAGATCATCACGCTCTATTCTAAACCAGTACATCTTTCCTTTAATTTATTTATTTTTTAATAATTCCTGGCCCTTGCATCACCTGTTTAATACCCCAGTTTTCATTTACATGTAACCTGAACTATGATTTCATTTTCAATCTGATACTCATTAATATCAGTGCTTCAGTTTTGATCTTGTATAACATTGTTAATTATATCACTTGCATATGAGTAAAGGAAACAAAATTAGATGTGGTTATTCATGTGTAATAGTTTTAGTTGTCTTACTTGATTTCAAGCCTAATAGAAGTAATGTTGGAATTAAGAATATGCTGAATTGCATATATGATTCTCTAATCACTACTGTGATATGCACATCTTTTGCATAAAAACACAGCTAGACATCCAATTGGTAAATATAACATTTTTTTCTGAAAACAACAAAACATTCTTTCTACAAATTATTTTTAGCTTAAAAATGTATTTTGAATTTAGGTAACACACTGCCTACGGTACACTGAGCATTTCATTATATTTTAAAACATTAAATACACTTTCTACCTGGAGCACAATACTAGAGTTAAGTACACAAACTGAGCAGACCCCCCTTACCCTGTGTTAGGATATAGTGGGTTGGAGAATGAATAACTGACTGACTGACTTCATAATGGCTAGAATCCATTTAACATCTTAAATAAATGAAGATACAGAAATATACTAGTGATTACATGGTAGTCTTTTTTTGGACATCTTTAATTACAGTATATCTATCTTCATAAAACACACCATTTTCTAGAATTACAAAACTAGAGTTAAATGTTCTCTAAATCGTAACTTACTATGGAATTCTTTGTTTATTAAAAGACACTTATCACTGACACAATTCAAAATGTCAGATCTCATTTAAAGTACAATCCAATTAAGCAGCCTTCCAATACATTTTTATATTTTTAAGCATAGTGTGAATATTCTTTTCTTGCATCTTTGTCCTCAGAAAATGCACAGTGACAAAATGGACAGCTTGCTAGAATTGCCTGCGTCCTGTGACAAATTTTATCATTTTTATAAATGACATGCTGCTTGGATTAGCACAAATAAGCCTGTCATATGGAAAACATCAAATTTCAGTAAATATACATTTCTGTCTTTTCTTTGGTAGTATATAACATTTCAGAACAAAAAATATTTTACTTAAGAATATTGTATGAAAGTTATAAGCAATCATAGATTTATTATTCAAAATATTTTTTATAAGAAGTCTGTATGTTTAATGTTTATTTGAATGTATAAGCATTTTTTATTGCAATAAAAGTACTATACCTCTTTACCTTTATCTTTCATGAGTATAAGATCATTTTATATTAAAAGAATGGTCACAGTTTCAATACATTTTGCAAGAATTTGTATAAACCTGAAATATTTTTATAAACCTGAAACCACAAGACTGCTAACTTAATCTCCACTACCAGCTCACTGAGTGTCATTGAGCAATTCACTTAACTTAACGGTACTTCAGGTTTTATTAATATGTAGCAGTAGAAGTAGTAGTAATAATAATAATAATTTAGATTAGGAATAAATGTTTAACTAATATATGTTAGAGAAGAAGTATGTGAATTTCCACTTGGGATTAATAAAGTATCTATCTATCTATCTATCTATCTATCTATCTATCTATCTATCTATCTATCTATCTATCTA
>JANRMT010062791.1:50109534-50133473 GCA_026402145.1 Polypterus bichir lapradei | reverse complement strand
CTATCTATCTATCTATCTATCTATCTATCTATCTATCTATCTATCTAAAATATTTTTTATGAAACTGACAGGATTTACACTTATAGTGTGGTTTTATTATCAACATAAATGGACACATGAATACTTGTGAGACAACACTTATGAAAAGTTTTATATGGCAAACTAACCATTTCACCATTAAAACTACTCACATTCTTGCTACTTTGCAGGGGAATATGTGATGAAGAGGAATATCAACCCTCTGGCTGCACATATTTAGGGCTCATATTCATGTTTTCTGACTGTCCCTGCCATTTCTATGCTCTGCTCAGTGTTGTTATTTTCTAAATATAAAAGTAATGTTGTGCACAATTTCATAGTACAGGAGTTTGTCCTGACCATAGGCACCTATCCATACACTGGACTAATTACAATTGAGTTGAAGAGATTGAAGGGATGTTATATAAGTGTGATCAGACATAGCCAAAAGACTTAAATCATTCATTAAGCTCAATGAGGTATGCCAAATTGACAAATGAGAACCAAATCTAAAGTCTTAAACTGAAATTCTAAACCAGAAATGTGGCCAAAACAGAGTTTTGTTGATAATTATTTCCTTTATTTTGCAACAATGTTCAGAAGCATTTTAAAATGTATTGTGACTCCCATGATGTAACATAACACATGTACAATAAGCCAAGAAACACATAGTGCTCCAGAAATCAGATGCTACAAAATGGCTGTGCCCATGAAAAATGGAGGTGTTCATGATGACAATAAGAAAACTATGAGGGAATTGTTTAATTCTGATAGCATTGCAGCAGATAATGTGATATAAATATTTAGAATCCATTAAATTTAGAAAGAAGATGAAAAGTTACTTATTCTATTTAAGGCACACACTAATCTTACCAGATAAACAATCTTCAAGCATATGCTGGTATTTGCTCTGTAGCTTATAATCATGAGATACTAGGGTGTTGAATTTGCTCACTAATTAATTATTACTCCTGAGTGTATTTGGTTTTGAAGACCAACTTACACATGTGGCACCTATCTGCTGTATCTATTTTTTTTTTTATTTCAATTAGTCAGACTTCAATCTTTTTCTAAAAATGTGTGCATTCAGTGATGGTCTCTGACTTTACAGGGCAATTAATTAAAAAAAAAATACTTTCACAAGCTCTTTAATGATTTTTTTCTATTCTTTATGAGATGAAAATGGCCCTTTGTTTTTCACCAGTTTTTACATTTCAGTTTCAGTGAATAATAGTTGGTATATTTATCACAATAATGGTAGAGGACTTTAATGTTGCTGCAAGCCCCACCTCCCAGATATTCTTAGGCTTAAACAAAGTCCTAGGCAATTTTCTTTTATTTCAGAAAAAATTACTATAAAATAATCACTTTATATTTTTTATCTAGCAAATACCACTTTTTTTTATCTCAATTTACAGTGCACTTACCGTGTGATTGTAAGCCCTGCTCTACACAGGCCAACAAAAATATATTGGTATTAATATAAAATATGGCAATAACTAATCCAAAATAAATTACTGCTTTCTATTTTTTACTATTTTTATTATTTACTGTTGAAGTTATTTATTTAAAGTTTGGCTAGAAATAAAATGTAATTGGGTTGGTTTTAGATTAGCATATAAGTAGAGAGTCATTCAACATCTATGCCTGATGCGTGTTTGAGTTTACTACATATATTTAAAATTGGCACCATTCTTGAAAGAAATACTACAGTGGAAAAAACATGAGCATTAAAATGTGGAAATAGATTAGATAAACATACAGAAACTGTTGGCATCAGACTACCTAGCTTAGTTTTTTTGAGCTTCTTGGTTGAAACACTTGTCATTTAGGATAAATAACCAATCTGAAGTGTCCACGGTAAAGTTAGCATCGGTTACGATGATTGCTTTTTTTATATACTGTGTGTACCTTCCAAATCTGAAAACAAAATGAACTATTAGCTTGCCTTAAAGTGGACTTAGTGAGGCTCAGAGAGGTTCAGTGTTTATAGTTACTCTGATCTCTATTTTTCTCAATCTTTAAGCTTAATGTTTCACATATTCCATTATAAATAAATGTATTTGCTTTCTTCACAGTAATGCAATTATTAGACAAAAAGAAATAAATGCCAAGTGTAATAATTGACTAACCTTTGGCCGAAGTATTAACTTTGAGAAAACAGAATGTAAAACAGATTGTGAATTCAACTGCAGCGCTTCAGTGACAGTGCTTGACCTTGCACTTGATTTTGTGTCAGCCAAAGTGACAAAATAACTTCACACCTTTCCCACATCTAGACAGGGTTTAGCCAGTTCCTGACAGCTAATGTCTTTTGGGAAAGATTTTGTAAAAAAAAAATTCTACTGACCCCCTTGCCTTTGTATGTATTGTTTACCTTCAGTATTTGGCACCTTTAGAAAATCACATTTTCATATTTCCTTTTCTGAGAATCTTAAACTGTCAACTCTTTGGTTCAGGACACCTTGACTAGGACTCAGTGACGCACAGGGGCTGCCAAATTCTAGTTCTAGAAACAAGTTAAAACAAACTGTAAAGGAAAAAGGAATTCTGGCCTCCATTTAACTTAACTTTCCTTCAGCTGAAAAGGGCATTCAAATTTGAAAATTGCTGTGAATATCGGCCTCTCAGTTGGCCACCTGTCATAAAAATGCTAACCCATCAGCATGACAATATTAGATTGGGTGAGCCACTAACAGCTGAAAAGCCTGACAATTTCAAAATGGGCATTTTTAGGAAAAAGAATACGTTGTCATTTGTACTCTTCTTAGTCTTCTTACAGCCACTGGATTATAAATAAAATGACCATGATAATTCAATTACTTTTCAGGAATGAAAGTAAAACAAAAATAGCTTCACTAATTTCCAAAATAGTGTTCTTTCTATGCAAGCATTAGTGTAGACATAATTATGCAAAATTATTCAACAGAAGCATAATTATGCAAAGTCGTTTAAATGGCAGTCACAACTGTTGCATTATGTTCATTGTTTTGCAAATGCAGTTGATAATGATTTGTTATCTGTTCTTTGCTTTGCAGCACCTGTTAGATATAATTAAAACAAACTTTGACATAAAATTTTGACTGTTGCAATCAACATAATCATAAATGGTATTTGTGAAGGATAATGGCTATGCATATCACCCTTTTCCATATGTGGAGACCCATCTACTTTTTAAAGCTTTAGAACAGAGACCTTGGGTCCATCTTTCATCTAAAATAAATTCACTTCTACGTTTCAATTTTTCTTATATAAATATATTCCATATAATGTATATGAATTATACATTAGTCCACATGCTTCCATAGCGTTTTTTTTACAAAATAGATGAAGTGACTCAATCTACACCTTATGTAAACTCTGCCCTGTTTGAAATACAGGCAAAGCAGATTAATATTGCTGGAAAAAAATTAATTTGATTTTGTATTTTCATGAACTCTGTCCATTAACATCATTAATTTGTGAACATATTTGGTGTTTCACTATGACATTAGAGTGTACAGCCTCTAAAATGCCCCTAAGTGAGTAGATTTTAATTCTACATAAACTGTGATTATTGAATACTTAAGTAATTTTCATGAGTGAACAACTTACCAATTTCATTTAAGATATGAAACATTGGCTTTTTCTTTAGAGAAAACAGACCTCAGGAAAATGTCACCCTTTGGGTAAAAGGACCCAGCAGAATTTAGAGTGATAATCTGATTCAAGTAAATTGTGGAAAATCCATCATTAACCTCAAACTTGTACATCTGTATATGTTTTAATATCTTCGAATAAATGACTTTGGGTTGAATTGGGAACAAGGGAACCATTCTGTGATTATTAAGCATTGCCCGTCTGGCTTCCTTTCCAATGCTCCTCAAGCTATTTTTGCCTTTCCTTGATCATTTAATCTTTATCCGATTCGAAGTGAACTTCCAGTAGGTTTAATTTTATTGTGGTATCATCATTTGGATAAGCATCCACCAGGGCCTCGTCCAAAACTGTTACAACTTACTTAGCCAAATTTAAGTCAAGAATATTAGGATGATAATTCACAATGCTGTGTGCCAGATAAAGAGACAATGGCTGAAACTAAATCACTACAAACAAGTACACTGCCTTTGTTCCTGTACATCCACACGTAATAGCATGCTAAGATCTAATATATTATATCTGATCAAAGCCTGTTAGTACTTTTGTGGAGGTTGTATTATAAGGAAAGAATGTTGTAAAAGGTTGGTAAGTATAATCAAACGTCTGTAAACTGGATGTTATAGGAATAGGCAATAATGCCTCAAACAGGAGTGCTCACGTCATCAAACAAAGTACCCTAGAGGACAAAGTCAATAACCTATTACATGGATTAAAACTGTCCTTCTTTTCTACTGACCGTGTTGTACTGACCAACAAATAGCTTCTGATTTTTATTCATTGGTTTCTATCACAAAGAAATAGTTGGTAAAGTATGTGTCAAAATCAATCTACCCTTAGACATGCACACAGGCTGGATAGGAAGCACTATGCTGTATCTGTAGCATTGCACTTCTTGTTTCACAATAAACAGAAAAACGATTTTCTGAAAAATAACTTCCGAACTTGCAGACTTGGCACCTAATCACTATTACTTACTATTCCAAAGGAAAAAGTACATTTCTGTTATGGGTTGGTTGATATTTCTGTCTATATTAAACATGTACTGCTCTTGTTATATATTATTTGAAATTGGAAAAAATCCAATTTTTACTCAGAGGATCTGTGAAAAACTTTTTTAAAACCTGGCAGGATCTAATCAATAACATTTTAGAATAAGCATTTAAATTGAGGAAGCGAGTTCTGTTCCCTTTTTTTATTTACTTTACCTACTATTAAAGTTTCACTCTGTTGGCCTGGCTCTCTTTCTTAAGGTTTGGGGTTGATTTGACTCGAACCTAGTTTTTTAAAAATTCATTTGCTTGTATGGAATATTATTTAAATTTAATAAATTCAATAAAATGTTAAAAAGAAAAATAAACATGTACTTCACTATTATCAGATTGTACATATATTTTATAAAGGTATTTTACTTGGGAGGTAAAAGAAACATATAAATGATATTTTTTTTTTTCACTGCCTATGAACATTTTCCATGGATCTTGAAAGCTGGGACAATATACAGCAGGCATGTAGTTTTCTTCCAAACAAATGTGCAGTTTTTCAGCTCTGCATTATACCAATCTGCCTCCTCCTGATGTGTTTAAAAAATAGCGAAGGCAGACTATGGAAGCTTCCTTTTCACCTATCAGACACCAAGAGTAAAGTAACTTGCGTGGCACTGACCTTTTCAAATGAAAAACTTCTGTTGGGATTTGACAAGGCTATCTCTGCATGGGGTTTTTTCAATTATATTTTTTTATTCTCAGTATTTCTGAAAAAAATGGCTGTAGAAAGTGTATGGATGGATTGAGGGCATTGGAGAGAGTATGTGCTAAGCCTGCTGAGGCATCTGCGGAGATGCCTGATTATGACCTGTCATAGGATTTTAGTCTGACAGGGTTCATATTTAGAAAGAGAAAGAAGAGAAAAAGCTGGTGACAAATATAACCTCTGTATTGGAATGACAATTTAAATGTATTAATTGAACATGATTCTTCAAAATGTCAGAATATGAATTAGACGGAAAAATATATATAATGTAGGACTAGAATTTAAAAGTTATTTTAAAGATGAAATGAAGACACCATATAACAGGCTTTTTGTCATATTTGCTATTTGAAACTGTCAAAAGCTAGGGATGCCTTACAATTCTGTCAGGATTTTCATTGCTCAAATATTCATATTGCAAACATTTATTTTTCGATCACTATTCTATTTTATTAACTAATTACATTTTGGACAAGGGTACAAATAATTAGAAAATCATTGAAATTCACCCAGAAGGTATTTTATCCAACTTGTAAATGTATAGTAATTCACACACTACTCTATGGTATACTACAGTATATTATAGTATACAACTAAATTGAAACAATTCTTTTGTAATCGGTAATACATTGAAGTAAGGACAGGAACCTGACTAAACATGTGGACAGAGTGGACAGAAAAAAGGAAATGCACAGAAAAGGTAATCTAGCAAGCACTCTTCCTTCAAAGCATCAACTAATAACTAAAGAATTTTTGTAAGAAAGTTAGGTTTTATAACCTAGACAGCCACACATTAAGGCTGGAACTGATGACACCTTTAGTATTTTTCCCTTTTCCATTCCTTTTTGGTGGGCTTATAATAGATTTTTTGATCTGCAGTTTTTTGTTGTACAAAATATAATTCAGCTTTCAGGTTGCTGCAGTAATTCAGCTTTGTGGAGTGTCAACTAGGTGCACCTATTTCTGGCTTGAATATTAATGCAAGGACATACTAATTTGCTTTTATATAACACCTGGCAGGTTAAGTGACTTCCTCAGTGAATTTGAATAAAGGACTGAACCAGCAGCCTTGTGGGATGATAGCCCAAAGTCTTAGCCACTAAGCTACACCATACATAGCAGGACAAGTCTGGTAAAGAAATTACCACCAAGGCAGGTCAGGTCAGGTTTGGGAGCATGAACTGGTACAGCATGTTGCCGCACCCACCAAATGACAAAACAGCTTGGGATCCTGGTTGGCAACCCCCCCAGGGCAGACACGCTGTCCAGTCCCACCCTGCAGAAATGACCATCTATCTGCCACAGCCAGGTGTTAATGTATACATCTCCTTGGCCTGATCAAGCCACTTGGGTCCTTAACAATGAGGATCCTGTGAGCCAGATCACCCTTGGGGAATTGCGCCACATAGCCATAGTTTCATAACTGACACTCCTTCACAATGCAGGTAATGTGCCTCATTCTGGACTCTATGAGCAACCGTTGCTTTGACACAAAATTAAACCAGTGTTACACAAGGATTCTCTGAAGAGACACAGTAACGAATGAGTCCATTCTTCATCTCAGGTCACTGGATAGCATCCATGTCTCAAAACCATATAGCAAAACAGGTAGCACCAGGACTCTGCCGTGGTAGGTAAACTTCTCGACAAGGTCGACACTCTCTCCACAGACAGACACACTACTGATGGCTGTCCTAAGAGGTAATTGGTTGTTATCCAGGACACTTGCAAGCCTGGACACTCAGACTCCTTACTCAGTCTCCCGAGAGCCCTGATCAGAGCCTCCATTGACTCCCCAACGATCACAGCATCATCAGCAAAGAATAGACCAGTGAATCTTTCTTCGCCAACAAATGCCCCAATAGACTGAGGCAGTGTGTTTTAAAAGCCTTGCAAATGGGGTTGCTCAGCGTGCTGTGGAGATGGCAGGCAGATGAGCCACATCTGCCATTCTTAAATAGCCACTGGGATGTTAAGGGCTGGAAATTGTTAAGGAATTTCCATAATTTTTTTGTCTTTAAGTTAAGAGTATGGGTTAGTGAGGTGTTTGACTTGTGGTTGTTGTTTGTCTGCTTTTTTTTTTGGGCACCATTGTTTTTGTTTTCAAAGTTTGCATTGTTCATTTAATGCAGAAGAACAATAAAACCTTTATTTTTGGACTGCTACAACCATTTGCCTGTGTGGTTCATTTCTTCCATCTGGAAAGGGTGCTACAATATTGTACTCCAGCATGGTTTGATAGCTAGTGTACATGCGGAGCTGTTCAAGTTTCCCCTCACAGGAAAACTTTTCTTTATACAGTATATATTTACTTTTCAAGGTGGGATTCATTGTAGCAGAACAGAATATCTCCCCAGAGCATGAACAGCTATGGGTTAGACAAAATGTTTTTAGAAATAGGCTTTTTAAGGTGTGCGTATTTACAGTGCATCTACATGTATGGGTACACAAGTGCATACACACTATACACTCACATTTTCACTTTCACATAATTTTCACATCTCCTTTATAATTGTGCTATTCTGCAACTTTGTTTGAAGCAGCTCCAAATCTACAAATCTAGTCAAATTCCTATAAATAAAGTACAGGCGAATAAAAGTGATTCTGATTCTGGTGGTGGATAAGGAATAGGATCTTAAAAACCATGTAGCCACTACGCCCAGTGTTGTTAGCATTTTTTTTATGTTTTTTTAATGATGGATCCTAACTGAAAATAATGTCATAACTGTACTTCACATGATTTAAAAATCACAGAAAACTGAATAATATGAAAATGACCTATTTGTTCAAAGTACTTTGATAACTGAAACTTGAGAGTCAGAAAATGATACCACATAGATAAAGGTTTACAAGCTCCATTTTTTAATTTAATGTTTCTGCCCTTATATGAGGCACAGCTTACAGTAAATAAATAATTCTACCATTATGCATGTTTAATCAAATTATGCAGGATTACTGGATCATGCATTTACATCACTTGCCCACATCTGATCCTACTAACCAGGTATTTCCATGTCTTGAATTTCTTTGTTCCATAATAAGCAATTGTCTATGTCTTTTTGAACAGAAGTGTGTGCTTCATTGAATCCACATTGACAGCAAAGCTATTACTATTTTACATCAGCATTTAATATATATATATATTATATGCATGCAGTGAATTCAGAAGGGACCCCTTCACTTTTTGCACAATTTATTGTGTTGTTGATTTAATTTTAAATGAATAAATTTGCCATTTTTGCCTATCAGTCGACACTCAATCAGGCTTGCAAATTTATTTAAAATTAAAAACTGAAATCTCTCATAATGCTATCAATTGGATTTGGTGGGTACAGAGACTGGATACAGGGGTAGATTTTATATCTGAAATACATTATTTCTTTTTATTTAAATTCTGACTTTAATTCTGGTTTTGGTAGATACATTATTTAAATTATTACTCTTTGTCAAGAAAGTAATAAACCTAAAAGTGTACTTTATGTGGGACTAAACTACTAGGTCTAGATATGACACTTCATTTAAAATTGTTCCCTTGAATTTTCAGAGAAAAGGTAAATAAAATGCTGCACTTATTATGTTTTAAAGGAAAAGCATATAGCTCCCAAGACAATGATATAGAACAGACCAAAACAACAAGTGTAAGATTTTGGAATGTACACTGCAGAAAATTACACCCTGTCTTGGCATTTTTCTAAAGATATTGATCCTTAGCATTAGAGCATTTTAATTTTACTCAAGATGCTTCACCATTTCATAAAAGTATTGTGTAGTTCTATTTCAAAGCATTTTATTTTTTTTATGTCCTCATTACTTTGAACACTTAGAGGCATTACAACACCCGTACAATTATTAGTTGACCAAGTCTTAATAGCCATAAAGCCAAAAACTCGTGTTGATATCTGGTACATTTTATTATAATTTATATTCAGGAATTTGAAGTTCATGGGCATGCAATGCTTAATGGCATTTCACACTTTATTCAAAAAATATTATCTTCAAAAGAGAAGACTAAAATATGACTTGGGAGTTTCTCATAAAAATCACTGTTGATATAAAGAAAACCATTCCAGAGACTGGGTAGTGACTCCCCCATGCTTCTTCTGCCTTCTATGGTATTACTTCATTAGGTTGATGAAAGCCAGGAGATATTTTCACTGGGAGCTTATTTCTGTCTAAACTGCTATAAACAATACCATGTTTTTGTGTGTAATACATCGCTTTCTGGTATCTAATAAAAACTGTTATGATGATGCATGATCAGTGTTAATGTCTACCATTATGAAAAGCACTGCTTTTGCATTTCACATTTATGACCAGCTGGATAAAGAAGCTTTATTATTATTATTTTTTTTACCTTGCAGTAGTCACTTAAAGTTACTGTGTTAGGAAAATGATGGTCCACCAAACAATTGGTCATTGTCAAGGCCTGCTTAATCAATTGAGATTCCCTGAAAAGCAGTATTGGACACAAGGGCAGAAACTTATCCTTAAGCAGGCATCACCCAAAATGCAATGTTTCAGATGGTAGTCATGTTTAGTGTATAAATCATCAAAACCTACTGAGAATTGTTGGCATAAAAAAGTTACAAAGAGCTATACTTTTAATATTAGATTATTCTGAGCTGCAGGTGCCTATTAAAGCATCTTCAACATGCCATCCATGCACTTCTTTTTAGACTCACTATTTCCTGGTCAGGGCTCAGAGATTTAAAGAGTCTATTCTAGGCACTGTGAATGAAAGATTGGAATATGTTAAGGCATAAACACTAAGAGGCAGTACATTTTTAGTATGCTGGAAGAATTAAAATAAAACTGACACATATATGTGCAGTAATTTGTGACACTGAAGAAGTACTGTGGCTGCTTATTAATTAAAAATGGGGTGTATTGATAAGGGAGATAAGGGAGGGAGAGTTTGATTTTTGGTGTAAAGAGAATTGTCTGCAACTTAGCATTAGCAAACCAAGGAAGTGACTATTGACATTCACTGCACCAATGAGCCTCTAAGCCTTGGTCATTATGTAGAGAGTGGTTGTGGATGTTCTGCTCAGCTATAAGTACTTGGAGTCTACATCAATGTCAGGATAGGCTGGTCTTGTAACACAGAGGAGATCTATAGGAAATGTCAGAACAGATTCTATTCAGGGAGTAGATGTGATTGTGGTGCATTGCTACAAGTACTTCAGAGTCATATTAACAAGAAGCTTACTTATCTAGTAACACAGAGGAACTATATAAGAAAAGGCAGAGCAGATTTGTTTTTCTTAGGAGACTGCACTCCTTAAATGTGGGCAGTGACATCCTTTACAAGAATGTCCTACAACTCTGCGATAGTCAGTGCAATTTTCTACACTGTAGTGTGCATTTCTTCAAGAGGCCCACAGAATCAAGCAGCTAATTAAGAAGTCATGCTCAGTTATGGAACACACTCTTGACATGATGGAGGTATTACTGGAAGACTAAATGAAGACAAAACCGATGGCCTTTATGGACAATGCTGCAGATCCTATCTCTGTCACACTATCAGTGAGTACTTTCAGCCAACAAAAGAAGTGTGTCAAGAAATACTACTGTGAATACTTTATACCAGTGGCAATACACCTTTCTAATGCCATACAATGACTGTGACTGCTCTGTTTATCTTTGACCGAGTCAGAACTTTTTTTTCTTTATTCGTTTATGTAATTCTTATTTGTGTTTGAGGGGTTGTTATTGTTGTTTGTTATAATGCTTCTGTGTTGAGCTTCCATAAAAGCTAAATTTCCCCTTGGGAAGAATAAAATATTTTTGTTCATATGTTACTAATTAACATCTAGTCGTGACACTAACAGCAGTAGCATTCAAAGCTTCTTGTCTTCTTCTTATGATTCTGTCGCTTGTTAATTTTGCAGTTTCTTGCTAAGCACTGAAGTGTGTTATACAACAGGAATTCTGCATTTTTAAACCATTGTAACTGCAAAATAAGTAAATGTCTATGAAATAATAATAATAATAATAAAAGCCCCCATATTGCTCAAACTAATTACCTATTAAACACATTTGTTTTTGTATTTAAAAAATCCTCCTTTACAGCTTTCCTTTGGAAATATCACAGTGCAGTACTTTCCTGTATTTTATAACATAAAATTATATTTCTCCAGATTTTTCAATGTGTTTTAACGTAGTTCTACATTCACAATCTATAAGAAGCACTGAGACATTGTATGTTAATTATAAGAAAGTTCAATCCATCCTTCCATTCATTTTCTAAGCAGTTCATGTCACAGGGATAAAGTATTATTAAATATCAAATTGTCGCTTTCCTTTCTGTTATGCATCAATGCTGGACTGGGAGACTTAGGCCACCTGAAAACCTGCATTAGTATAAGAACTCCGAACGTAGAATAAGATATTAAATTCTTTACAAATTCAACATAGAATTCTACTAAGCATTACATGTATATATTTGTCAGTTACATATCTCCAAAGCAAATAAAAAATTCCCAGCATAGACTTTTACAGTTGCACATAGTGGATCAGTAGAGGAAGCTGAAATTACAGACTTGTCATTAAAAACTGAAATCTTTTGCCATGTGACCCAAAATGTCTGTGTTAACTGCTGTTAAAAATGTTGTATGCTCAGAGAGATTTGCTTAATTTATGTGAAGAGAGAATTTTGCCTCTGTACATATTTTGCTGAAGTAATGAGGAGTCTGCTCTAGGAAATGTCAAGGGAGCTTTGATAATGTCCTGGGAAAAAGACAATAGGCCACCAAGGTTAATTTTATACATCATACCATCGTGGCTCCTATGACTACCAGAGTAGAACTCTATTAATGTCTATAAGCTCAAATAGCAGCACTGTTGTCAAATGGGTGTAACTGCTTTAATATGTTGAAAGCATTGTCTTTGAAACTTGAATAAGATTTATCTATGTTAAGGAAATATAAACTTATAATATACCTGTATAGCCAATATGTTTTTATGTAAAATGACAGCATATGAATCCACCTGCTTTTTTCGTTACAGGGTTATCGAGAGCTTATGCTGGTAGAACTGATAGGAAACCAGTCCATCACATGACAATGCTGAACATTAAACCAGTTAACCAAAATGCACATATTTCAGAAGTGGGTGAAAATTGCAGTGCAAGGGAAAACCTTTGTGGACAAAATACTGGCATGACAATTAAACCCAGATTGTAGGTGCCCTGAAATAGCACTGCTAACCATTATGCTTACTGTGAGACTCCAAATGGAGTCACAGAAATGTAATGTTTGATGCAAAAATACACAGTAGTCTGATTTCTTTGAAATTAAGCAAGGTAATTAATTATGTAAAGTCATTTTAATCAGATTCATGCAAGAGTATGTTTATTAAGGTTAAACTAAGTTCACAGTGTGATATGGGTGTGCATGTTATTCAAGATTTGCCTCAGCATGGTAGAATACACGAAAAATACATTTAAATGCAAAATATCTTCACTGGTTTATCCTTGCCAGTGGCTAAATCTGGATGTAGCATAAGTTTGCAATTCTTTTGTTCTATGATCAGCCCCAACATACCTAGGGACAAATTAATTAACATGATTAAAAAGGTCTCCCCATTAGGTTTCGACTAAATGCCACCATGACATCACAGCTGTTTACATCCAGATTCCCAGCTGTGATAATATGCCCAATCTTTTCAGCTCTTGAAATGTCTTATATGAGCAGAAATCATTTATAACAGATGGTGCTCAAGTTGTATAAAAAGATTTAATTCACCATTCTCCTTTTCTTCAAGTAATCTTTCGGAAGGCATGAAATAGGTTTCATCTGTTGAAAATTAAATATACCAGGCAAATATGAATATTAATACATGCCAAATACAAGGAGGTAAAAGAAATGTAGGGGCATTTTCAAATGTATGCTTCTCATCTTCAATCAAATATTTTCCATTTGATTTTCGAGATAAACAGATGTCTTGATTACTGATTAAAAGGGGTTTAAAGCCACAGGAATATATTGGAATATGCAGGTAGCCATGTGTGCACCCTGAAGGGTCACCTTAATAATGACTTTATGTTCACAGAGTGGACAATGTTAAAGTTCTCGGGAATAATTGTATTCCTATTCTACTCAAAGGAAGTGTAATTCCGGAGAAGGTTAAGTAATGAAAGTAAATTCAATAATAGCTTGTAATGTTAAATTTTAGAAAACTTTAGCAATAGGCAGTCAAATGTCATAAGTAAGTGGACAGTTTTGTACTGTTTATTAATTTTTAATTTTAATGTTAATTCTTTTTTTTTTGTCAAAACTATGGACTTGCTGTCAGATGTTGTGGTCCTCTGTGGAAAGAAGAGCTAAAAAAAACCATTAAAGTTAGTATGCAGTACTTTGAACAGCTATTGTAATTCATTTCTTTTTTGTGTCTAAGTTCTAAAACATAAAAACGGTACCTTAAAAATAACTAACTAAAAATAAAATTGTAGTTGCTGTTAATTGTACCACTAAGTGCTTTATTATTTCTGAGACACAGTAGGCAAAATAAAAGCATTACACATTTCTAAGTTACTTCGAACATGGTTAGAAACAATAAAACGATTTAATTACTGCTTTATGTACCAGCTTCTTCATGTTCAAAGTTTGCAAAATACTTATCTGGCCGTCATATGGATCTGATTTTAAGAAATGAAAACCATTTTAAGACAGTTAGTAACTGAGTTTATATATAAAGCCACTTGTGTTTAAGTGGACAAATGTTGGAAACGTGATTTATTGAAGATGGCTGTTGTCACCATGGGATTCGTTATGCCATACGGACCAAATTGAGGTACAGGGACTGCATTGGAGGGTCAGTTTTGAAATGCTTATACAAACTTTTGATAACACTAGTTCACCAAGGGAGGCTTACATGCACTATTGCTTTAGACTTTCTATTCCAATTTACCCAGTGGTATTTCAAACACCTCTGGTTAGCTGGACAGGTAAAATAACTCCTTTTGATATTCAAGAAGAGATCACTATCATAAACCCTGAAAGTTACAAAAAGATGTTATCTGCCACTGAGGAGCTAGGATATACTTTGCCAATTACGGAGCTGTGTTTTAGCTGCCCTATTGCTTTCTGTGAAATTCAAGATTTGTGAATGCAAAAGCTATTAGCAGAATGCATTTCCTTCAGAAAGCCCCAATACCTTTTGTACAATTTTCCATTTAAAATATATTTCATGCATGATTGCAAAAGTCTTTACCTACATGGAGTACAAACAAGGGGGCTTTACTAATAAAGTATAATTAAAACTAACAAGGTGAAAAAGTTAAACCACAGTGTTATGTAATAACTTCAGGCAGCCAAAATCAACAAATGTTATACATTAATAACTGATCAAAGTTGTTAAATTATTTAAATTCATATGAGGGTTTCAAAACAGTTCAGAAAGAAATGTATTGCAAAACCACATTTACATTTTGATTATAAATTCAGTCTAAACTGACTTCGTTCTCAAAACTGCCTTTTTTTTGATTGTTTGACATAAGGATTAATTAACTAAAAACAAAAGCATGAGTAAAAATTATTATTAATTTAGTTTCACAGAAAGCTAAATGACCTGTAAATACTATAAAATAATCATGTTAATCTATTGAAGTAAATGGAGATCAGTAAAGTGTGTTGGAAAAGTATTGTAGACCAATCCACAGCTTATTTAAAAATTTATATTCATTTGTGTGTGAATGCAGAGCATTAAGTAAAAGTACTTATAAAAGTCATAGACACCATTTGCCGTCCTAAGAGGTGTTTGAATTCACTATATACAATTAATATATTTTTTTGTTAGGTTGTTTATGACTCTGATTTCATGTACAGTATAATATAAAGTCAGATTTTCTTGTGTGTGGCATAATGGGGAATGGTAATTGTGGTAAAATATGTGCAAAGAAATGTGTTGTCATTATTTTACAGAATACTTTATACTCTACATATTTTTGACACTTTTCTGTTACTGTCACACTGGAATAAATATTTTACAAATGAATACATTTTTTGCAAAGGTGAATATATTAGTATTTGATTTTACAAAGAGACTGAGGGCTGAAAGAGCAAATTCACCCTAAGATAATACATAAAGAATGTGTCTATTATCTGTTCTAAATCATATTTTATAAGGATAATAAAAAAATTCACAATTAATGGAAAGATTGAATGGGTGGTTTCGGAATTAAAAATGAACTAAAACCTTCAGATTATATTGGTTCTTTATATTAAGCATTAGTACCAAATGTTCTTGCTGTTTTGTATAAGATAAATAACAGCTTGCAGTCTCTCAGTGTATATAGGTGAATAGACATTTAAGTGTTTAGAATTCATAAACAGAATCTATTTCTCTTTTATGGTTATGTTCTTGGAACTTTGAAAACTTCTTTGGATTTCTCACATCAAACTATAAATGCAAGTAGAGCATTGTTAAAGTAAAGAACAATTGTTTCTAGATTTCATTATCTGATAACATTATACATGGTATGTTCATCCAGTTTAATCCTACAGCTTAACCCCTAATTTGTCATTCTGGTTCTGTCTCGTTTTTTAAAATAAATCATTTTGTGCCAGGCCAATAACCCTCAGGTTTACAGTCAAGCACCATTTTATTAGATTCACTTACTCCTTCCATGTAATTCAGAGCTGCATCAGTGACAGATTCATATCCATGACAATGCAGTTTAATGCAAGTACAGTGGCCCCAATGGGTTATATAAGCAAACAAAATGTAAAACTGGCAAGTGTAAATATGTAACTGACTTTGAATGCACAATGGTAGTGGGCACCAAACAGAGTAGAATGTTTTTTTCGGGAATAGCACCCTTACTAGGATTTCCATGCACAATAGTCTCACCTAAGTCTATCTTATTGAAGGTGTCAATGTAGCTGACAAAAGACAGTTGATAAAAAAGACGAAAGGGAGCTGATAGGCTACATTCAGTCAACTCACAGCTGTATACAACAGCCCTCCAGAATAAAACTTCTCATAACACACAGAGGAATGTTTGAGATACCTGAACATTACAGGTGCAGAGCTCTTCATGACGTAATGCAACTAGCTGACTCAGATTTTTTTTTCTGGTGTGCTTATACTTCATGAGAGATAACCAGGAATGGTTCTAGGAGTATGACGTTGAAATCCATCTCTGCAGTAGATTATATCATCTTCAGGTCTCAATTCAGTTAATAGCCTACTTGTGGAGTGAGATGTAATAGTAGTGGTAGTGTTGCTTGTACAGAATGCAGTGTTATTATTTGAATGTTGGTGACATGATACACAAGAATAAACTAAAATACATAACTTCTTTTCAATTAATAGAAAACTCAATTCATCATACTTGATGTACTCCTTAGCCTTATTGATGAGGCAGTGAGAAAATGCCTTTCTGATTTTATATGCTATTTATTCTATACAACTGAATAATAATGAAAACAAAATCTGATACCATTCTGAATCTAATCATGGTCATGGGGGTGGCAGATACTACGAGGGGGAGTCAAGCTAAAGTTAGAAAATCGGATTTATTAGAAAGTGGAAGGAACCTTAACAAAACTGATAATGTCATTTCTCAATGTAGTCTCCACCCTTCTCAATGCACTTGCACCACCTGCCTGGAAGTGCCTGGACTCCAGCAGAATAAAAGGTTTTGTCATGTCCTCGGGTCCACTACATGCCGAGGGGTACTGCAGTCACTAGTGCAAGTTACTGTGACTTGCTGGAGACCAATGTGAAGCCTGCTATGCGATCCAAGCAGTGGGGACTCCTGTCTCAAGGTGTCCTTTTGCTGCAAGACGATGCCAGCCCACACGCTGCTAAGAACATCAAGGCTTGTCTGGAGAAACTGAAGTTTGAGGTATTGCCACATCCTCCTTATTCGCCAGATTTGGCACTGTGTGATTTCCACCTTTTTGGACTGCTAAAAAAACATCTGGGTGGTCATCAGTTCAAGACAGATGACGACGTGAAGAAAGTGGTGAACCGGTGGTTACGAGGACAAGACACAACCTTTTATTCTGCTGGAATCCAGGCACTTCCAGGCAGGTGGCGCAAGTGCATTGAGAAGGGTGGCGACTACATTGAGAAATGACTTTATCAGTTTTGTTAAGGTGCGTTCCATTTTATAATCATTTTTTCTAACTTTAGCTTGACTCCCCCTTGTATCTCAGCAGTATTGGGCACAAGGCAAAAACCAATTTTGGGCATGACCCAGGCCCACTCATGCATACACTAAAATGGGGCCAACTTAGAATCACCTATTAACCAGACATGACAACAGTTAGTTAATGGACAGATATTCCTGGGCTCCATTTATGTTAATCAGTTTCAAACTCGTTTATTTTTTTACATGTTTAAACAAATATGCGTCTTTAGATTTACTTATTATGTAATTAGCGATTTGTAAAGTTTGTATTTGTGAATAACCTGTGAACTTGCCACAACACTCTGCAGCTTCACTCAGTGAAAACTGAAATACAAAAAAATAAATAAACTGAACTAAACATGTCTTTAAAATATGTAATGCAGAATGGAGTGCTGGAAAAAAAATCCATGCAGCCATGAGGAGAAAGTGTAAACACCATACAGACCGTGACTAGGTGTGGATTTCAAAGCCAGGAGGATAGATCCATGACACAGCAGTATTCACCGCTATGCCACACTGAAATAGAAATTTAAATGAAATGTTCACATATTTTTTGCTCTAAAGCAAGCAGCCCAACTGTGTCTTAATAGACAAATGCATAACATTCTCAATCCCACTTAATCCATTTATGGGTCACAGGGAGTCCGAGCCTGTTCCAGCAATAGTTTTTATAAGGTAGGAAACAGCCCTGGACAGGGAATCAGAGTCCATTGCAGTGCCCACTCATGCATACTTTCACACTCACACACAAGCCACTTTGGAACTACAGGTTAACCTAACCTGAATGTTTTTGTAGATGGGGGAGGAATCCAAAGTACCAAAAAGGAAAAGCAACACAGAGGTGGAAAAACATGCAGATTCCTCACAAACAATGTGCAGTCATAGAAGTTGAATGTAGAACACCAGATCTGTGAAGCAGATGCCCACTGCACCACCATGCTGCCAGATAAATTAATATCTAACAGTGTAAACAAAATAAAATTTAAAACATTACAAATAGTATTCTATATTGGCTAAATTAAACTATTGTCTTCAATTAAAATCAAATATTTTTTCCCATTTCTGAATTTTGAAAACTATTTAGTACAAGTTGAGTTCAGAAAAATGTATAATGTATAAATATGAATAGTCAAGTTATGAAACAGAATAAATAATACA
Organism: Polypterus bichir lapradei; assembly: GCA_026402145.1. Lineage (NCBI taxonomy): Eukaryota > Metazoa > Chordata > Cladistia > Polypteriformes > Polypteridae > Polypterus > Polypterus bichir. The sequence continues at coordinate 50,114,773 of JANRMT010062791.1, read as the reverse complement.
GAAGAGTAACTAATACTGTCAAACAAAAAATAAAAAGTCCCATACAAAACACAGCAGAAGTGTCAAGATGTTGACAACAGTTCTTTAATTCTTGCATAGCGGTAATGGACATGTAAAATGTATGTTTCAAAAAAGAAAAACGCTAAAATGGTTTGATTATTGATTATAACAGAGAACTCTGTGACAAATTCAAAAGGCCAAAGTACACCTGAGTCACTCATGCATAGTTAACTAAAGTAAAATGCAAAGAAAATGAAAAATTATAGCGTGCAATACAACAAACTGCAGGGATACTTTGTCCTAGCCTGGTAATGACCTAATTAGTATGTTTCCATATATGCTTGCTGAAGCTCTTGTCACTGGATGCTGCATGATTGCAGACATAAAACCTCTTGTTGCACAAGAGGGAAATCTTGTTTTAAACCTTTTAGCTAAAAGAATTCGAAGAATGCAACCCTCCCATGGTGTATTTAGGAAGAGGTTTGTTGATAGAGACAATTTTACCTTTATTTACTATAATTTTATAATGAAAGCTACTATACTTAAATGCCACATTTCTGTAAACATAACTTTTTTTTAGTATTAGGTGTAAGTAGCTATTATTAAATTTGTTTTACCCCTTTGATTTTTAATAGCAGTATGACTTAATTGGCTAATCAATATCAATCTACATCAATAAATAATAAGGTTTTGAGTACCGGGAGTACTTGGTGTTTATGCTGAGCCTGTTGGGAAAACTGTTAACACAACATTGTTGGATTGTAACTGTTAGTCTTGCATCAGTTATCTATGTGGAGCTGATGTTAAATAAAGACAAAGAACTAAAGTTGAAAATTCAGTATGCATCTGTTGTTTGAAGGCAAGGATAACTGTATTTGCTGGTCTGAAATTTACATTTATTTTAATCACAACAGTCTCAGAAATAATGCAAGTGTGGACCCTGCAATAGTGTAGCAACCTCTCCAGGTCTGTCTAATGCTTTGTGCCCAGCATTGCCTAGACAGTGTAATGACACCTCCTGTCATTGCATGGCCCATTTTATCTACACATGGCAGGGGTCACAACTTCCCTAAAAGAGGCACATAGATAATTATCTCTCCATTGCTGTGATCCTAAACAAAGTCACAATGCTGGGAACAATTTGTACATTTGCATTCTAAGATGTTCTTTCAAACATTCCACTTTGTCTTCATGTGTCAAGTGTTGTTTGTTGTCAAGTCTACCATAACTGCCACACTGAAATAACACCTGTGTCATAAGCAATGCCAGTCAATACCACTGCCACAAGTTAATCTTGTTTTGTTACAGAATGATTCTTGGACCAGGATCCATCTTAATAAATGCTCTTTCTTCACCATCACCTTTAATTTCCTGTATAGCAAATCAGGAGTCTATGATGCATTGCTAACAATGCATGTGATATGACATAAAGAGCAAGAAAATATATACTTTTTGAGCAGTGATGACTAATGAAAAACAGGCAAGTTCCTGAAGTTTGTATGGCAAATGGATAAGATGGCAATGACTGTAATGAGACCACTATTCTTGATAGATATGAAAGGGACCAGAGGGTAATACATGAACAAAATGACATGATGAAAAGTAAGTGAACAGACGTTCATACCCAAATATTATTTCTTTAATAGAAAACATACATCTGTTCCCAAATGTATGATAAATCTTTGACAAGTAACCAAAGAAAACAGAATACATAAGGTAATGAATAAATACCATGAGGTTTAGGAAATGTTGCACAATACCTGACTATGAAATGATCATTGTCAATATCATGGGATCTCCTAGTTCAAAATACTACAGTTAATAAATGTTGATAGATGGGTCTTGGAATATTATATAGTTATGTGTCACATATGTCTTAAGTTTAAAATGCCCCTATTTTTCTAGAAGGAAATAAACTTAAAGACAATGGCCTCAATGCTAATTTTGGAATCTACCCAATGATTGAGTACTATGGCAGTTTTCTTAAAACCTCCACATTATTCTTAGACAGCAATTCAGTGCTAGAGGAAATTCAATTTTCCTCCATTGCTTTTGCACTTTTAGGATTTTTCAGTTATCTGAGTTTGCAATTACTACGACTGTATACCTATTTATTTCCAGCCGCTTTGAAGACAACTCTCAGCATGGCTTCCTTGCTTTTACTCCTCCTCATGTGTCTCACACTCACACTTCCTCTTTCGATCACATCACCAAAGCCAAACTGACCAATCACACCAAAGCCAGTCTGACCAATCAGGTTGCTCAGTTTTGCGACAGGACACACATAGGGACATTAGCGTTTTATTATATAGTAGATAGATACGGATATCTCAAAAATCATAAGTAAATTAGTACACGTAAACTATCTAGCATTATCTAAAATTATAAATCTTTTCACTTTAATGTGCTCTTTCATCCATGTAAAAGCTTTTGTTTTCACCAATTGATACTTAAAAAATGAAAAGAAGAAAGTAGGGAAGAAACCATTTCACTGTCATCTTATGCCATTTTTTTGTCCACATATTGGTTCTAATACATTAGCTGACCTCTTTAAATAATTGTCTTTCTTAGGAATATTCTATTGGTTTGCCATGGGTGCACTGCATTAAGAAAGTTTATAGTGGTGTGCAACAATTTACAGTAAATCTGAAATGAGATTCCTGTGGTATCAGTTTCTTGCAACTTTAAAGCATAATTAGACAAGTAATTCTAATTTCAGTACTTCTATAAGACATTCCAATGGGACTATTTTTTATTTCTTGGTCAGGTCATTTCTCAATGATCTTACATGTAAGGCATGACAAAATCTATATATATGTAGTTGCCATGTATGCACTCTAGTAGTCACAGCATGCTTTTCAAAGGAAACATCAAATAAAGCTTTGTTCCAACAGCTGTACTAAAATCATTAAAACTGTTAACGTTAATCAAGTCTCAAAGATGTATGTTTGTTGTTATAAGGTAGTGTTCAAGTCAACACTGTCCTGTCATCAGAATCTATGAAGTGTGATTCTGAAATTTATGGGCATGTTGTTACTTCAACACACAGCTCCTCAAAGAGCAGCTAATAACTTCAGATGAGTCAGCTGTAGTTTTCAGAAAGTCCTACCATGTAAGACGTTGTGCTTTGACATAAAGTCACAGAGTGCCTGAAATTTCTAGATCACCAGGCACATGATTACTAAAATCTTCAAAAGACATACAACCACATTCTGTCTTGCCCATTCTATTTTCATTAATGATGAGAACTCTTCTTGTTAGGTTACTGTGGACTGGCTGCCTCAGGGAAATGGAATGCTCTCTGAAAGAGCCACTGCAGATTTACAGTGTAGCATGCACTTAACTGCACTTAACAAATTCCTTGGTCTGGACTTCAAATTAAGGATGAGATTCCAAGAATTATATGTATTTATACAGTATATATACCTATCAGGTACAACATTTAAAATACCAACAGGTAAAGGGAACAGCATTGCTTATTTCTTTCTATGACACCTGTGAAGGGGTGGGATGCATTAGGCAGCTAGTGAACAGTCAGTTCTTAAAAGTGATGTATTTGAAGCAGTAAAAATAGGCAAGTGTAATGACCTGAGCAACTTTGACAAAGGCCAAATTGTGATGACTAGATTACTTGGTCAGAGCATCTCCAAAATGGCAGGTCTTGTGGGTAGTTCCTGGTATGCAATGGTTAGTACTTTCCAAAACTGGTCCGAGGAAGGACAACCAGTGAACTAGCAACAGAGTCATGGACACCCAAGGCTCATTGATGCATGTGGGGTGCAAAGATTTGCACATCTAGAGTGATTCCATAAAAGAGCTACTGTAGCACATATTAATAAAAAACATAATAAAGGCCATAAGAGAAAGGTATCAGAATGCATAGTGCATCACAACCTTCCGGTCAGGATGCTCATGCTGACCCTTACCCACCCTCAAGAGAGCCTACAATGGGCAAGGGAGTGTCAGAATTGGACCACTGAGCAATAGAAGAAGGTGGCTTAATTTGAAGTGTGTGCATTGTTTACCTGGGAAAGGGATGGCAGTAGGATGCACTATGGGTAGAATGCAGTCTGGCAGAGGATATGTGATGCTCTAAGCAATGTTCTGCTGGGAAACCTTGGGTTCTGGTATTCACGTGGATGTTACTTTGTAGCAACTACCAAAAGATTGCTGGACACCAAGTGAACCCCTTCATGATAACAGTATTCCCTGATGGCAGTGGCCTCTTTTAGCAACTTTACCCTATTTCAGCCACACTGCAAATTTTTTTCAGGAATGGTTTAAGGAACATGACAAAGAGTTCACAGTTCTCCATTGGCCTCCAAATTTGCCTGAATTCTCATCTTTGGGATATGCTGGAAAAACAAGTCTAAAGGACAACATTCAGAGCTCTTGTGGAGTCCATGCCTCAATGGGTCAGAGCTGTTTTTGCTACACAATATTAGGCAGGTGGATTTAATGCTGTGGCTGATCTATACTAATAAACGGCAAAGCCCTCACTCACTGACTCACTGACTGACTGACTGACTGACTCATCACTAATTCTCCAACTTCCCGTGTAGGTAGAAGGCTGAAATTTGGCAGGCTTATTCCTTACAGCTTCCTTACAAAAGTTGGGCAGGTTTCATTTCGAAATTCTACGCGTAATGGTCATAACTGGAAGCTGTTTTTCTCCATTTACTGTAATGGAGATGAGCTTGAAACCCGTGGGGGCGGAGTTTCGTGTGACATCATCACGCCTCCCACGTAATCACGCAGTACGTAGAAAACCAGGAAGAGGCCCAAAAAGCACTGAAGAAAACATGCATTATATAATTAAGAAGGCAGCGAAACAATCAGAAGCGAGCGAGTGACATATAAAACCATATTCAGCGGCTCACGTGAACTGACGCAGTGCGCAGACAAAAAGTAACAGTTCCAAAGAGTGCTGAACAAAAACCGAATTACACTGCTACGCTCAAATAGATAAACCACACGCCGTGGCGCGATAATAAAGCATTCGCCTGTAGCGCCCACGTCCGAGGTTCGATCCCCGAGAGGGGATGCACTAAGTATGTACGCGCGCTTCTCGATTTATTTTAACCTCGCATCCCCTTAGTTTGAGACGTATGAAAACGCATGCGGTTAACGCAGAAAGACAGATCACCTATTCACCTATTGAAGCTTCATGAATAATGGATACTTTGTTCGCGATCAATGATTGTTTTGGTAAAGCCATACTCAGTGTATTCATTAGATG
>JANRMT010062791.1:50033010-50105108 GCA_026402145.1 Polypterus bichir lapradei | reverse complement strand
GCCTGCCAAATTTCAGCCTTCTACCTACACGGGAAGTTTGAGAATTAGTGACGTTGGAAAGTTCAATATGGCGACTGACAGTGGCGTCATACCACCGAAATAAGTATGTACATTGGTTTCGGTTAGCGCAGGGAAGGTGCCTACCAAATTTCTTGAAGATGGGGTCATGAACAAGAAAGTTCAATATGGCGGACGTTGTTGATCGTTATGACTGTTACGCGTAGAATTTCGAAATGAAACCTGCTTAACTTTTGTAAGTAAGCTGTAAGGAATGGGCCTACCAAATTTCAGCCTTCTACCTACACGGGAAGTTGGAGAATTAGTGATGTTTGGAAAATTCAATATGGCGGCCGACAGTGGCGTCATACCATCGAAATAAGTATGTACATCGGTTTCGGTTAGCGCAGGGAAGTCACCTACCAAATTTCGTGAAGATGGGGTCAGCCTTCTACCTACACGGGAAGTTTGAAAATTGGTGACGTTGGAAAGTTTAATATGGCGGCTGACAGTGGCGTCATACCATCGAAATAAGTACATACATTGGTTTCGGTTAGCGCAGGGAAGCCGCCTACCAAATTTCGTGAAGATGGGGCCATAAATAAGAAAGTTCAACATGGCGGACGTTGTCGACTTATCGACCGTTATGACCGTTACGTGTAGAATTTCGAAATGAAACCTTCTTAACTTTTGTAAGTAAGCTGTAAGGAATGAGCCTGCCAAATTTCAGCTTTCTACCTACATGGGAAGTTGGAGAATTAGTGATGAGTCAGTCAGTCAGTCAGTCATTCAGTCAATCAGTCAGTCAGTCAGTGAGGGCTTTGCCTTTTATTATTATAGATATATATATATATATATATGTAAACCTACTAAACAAGTTAGAAAATGGCATAACATTCAGGTGCTTTTGAGGCTTAGTTAACTGTTTTCAAACTTAGAGCATTTTCAATTTTTGTTAATTTACTTCATTAAAAAGACACTTATAAAATAGGCTCTTTGAAGGTAAATTTGAAAAAGCAAATTATTGAATAATTTACTAACTAATAAAAACAGAAACAGATGATTTTGGAAATTCATCAATGATTTTTAAGTGGTAGATTTTGAAATTCCTAAAATGTGTACATGTTCTATTGACGAAACCTCAATGAAAATAGCAGAAGACACATTTTCTTGAAGAATGTGCATATCGGATTTCAATGTCAAACTAATGGACAGATGGACAAGCATTATAATAACAATGGGTGCTTCTAATTTTATGTGAACACAGCTAGTAATGATGTATTTGGTTTTGTTCTCTTTAAGTCTTTAAAAAAAACAACTTCCTTGCATGACTTAATACATAGTATGCTATGCCTCAGAGTTAATCAGTTATTTAACTCACAACAAGGGTGTCCAGGTCTAAAAGATGGATAAAAATCCTTTACAAGAGGAAAGTTAACATTTTTCAAATATCCAGTACTTGCTGTTAAATTAAGATTTTACCAGCCAAATATAAAAGTTAATCCAAATCAATTTTCAGAGATTATACCACTTATGAATCACACAAATATTCTAACTACAGTTCGGCTATTGCTGTCCTCAAATTATATGTTTCATCCCAACATGGAAATTCTCTATTATTACTTTATCTTTTTGAAATGGTCCAGTAAAAATCATTTTGGATTTGTTAATTCGTAATCTGTTTGGTTCTGGTGAAATGAATGAATTGCTATTACCTGGCATTTTACCATATCTCTGTCCATGCTGGGTCACCAGGAGTTCTACTGCTGCCTTTCAGGTGCCTCCATCAACCTGAATGTCCAAGTCGATCTGATTTGAAAACCAAAATGGATTTAACTGAATTCATATTTTCCTCCATAGTTCAATCTCCAGCTACACTGATGTAACATATTTGTCTCATGTATTTTCCTTTGTCACTGTCAGTTTCCTGTTGCTTGTTTATTATTGAAGATTTTCTGAATATCAGAGTGCAGAGCTTCAACTGAGAAGTCTCAGTTCCTGTCATTTTAGCATCTGTGGTGCCTGTCAGTTGGCTCACAGTATTTACTTGGCTGCAATGCCAGCTTCTGTTTTGCCTTTTCTTTACTACATTGGTGTTTATCTGTTTATTTCATATTTGATTTTTTTTTTATTAAAGATAGTCTGTTTTGTATATCATTTGCTAATATTCTCCACCATCTTTTGATATTTTAATTATTCTTTATTAGCAATTTTAAAACCTGTTTTTTCCTGATAGGCATATAGCCATGTGCTATTCCAAGTACGTATCAGAGGTCTTTATATATAATCAGACTTCCACTGTGCCAACATGGGTGTTTCACACAAAGCTGTCAGTTCAGTTCTTCTGTCTAAACAGAGTCCTTTCCTATAAGTGAGCCAAGATGGATCTTACTTAATGCTGTTTCGCTAGAGCTCACCCATTATTTTGATCCATCAGTCTTTATTTTATATATCACAAACACAGAGGTGCTTTACAAAAAATAATATCAAAACCAAAAACTCATGGGGAGGATATATCACATATCATTGACAACTATTTTGACTAATGTCCCAGGGAAACAACCGAATAAATAGATCTTTGAGAAGCCTTGGCAGTTTAACACACAGATTGTCCCTTTTAGTTAAAAAACAATGGCAAAGAGAATGATCTCTATTAGAAACTGACAGAGCTACACAAGAATTTCTATAAAATTTAAACCACAATCTTAAAAGAATGATGACCAGCAGTTTTGTTTCGAACATCTGGTTCAGCAAAAAGACTGAGTGGCTGTGTGTGAGAATGACAGGATGGCAATGTTGAAAATTTGGGACATCAACTGGGTTGTCTCATTTAATTGTAGGAAGTCCAACTCAAAATTCACCTTAAGGTTAAATAGACAAAGTAAGCTCTTGGCTTTTTAAAGAAGCATCAGGATAATTTCTTGGGAGCTCTGTCTGACGATTCACTCTCAGGAGAGAATGCCGACTCCTTCTGGGCAGCCTGGCTTCTTTAGAGTGTACTTGCTGGAAGGGGCGGGGCTAAGTGCCTGCACAGCACTGTTTCTCTGAACTGCAAGGAGAGAAGGATAAGAGATCATTAGCAGTAGCGCCCCCTCTCACACCGGCGGGTTATCACATACCTCAGTCGAGCCTGTGAGGAGGTCCTCTGATGCATCAAAAAAATTGAGTTGTCTCACAGGATGATAGAAAGTGTAAAGGTATTCTGGTTTGCTGAGGATGACAGCCATGCAAGTTACTATCCTTCTTTTATAGAATAATTTTGTCTTACTGACAGGAAGCCAGTAAGATTTAATTAAAAGAGATTAAGTATTTGTTCAAAATAATGAACTTCAGTAGCTACGTAAAATGTCAATAGTCATAATTAAGCTTTATGGAGTTATGGGAATGATACCATTGTTAACCTTTTCATCCCAATGTCAAGCAGGCAAGCATGGACTTGTGAAACAACAAACAAGTAGTCACTGTTGGCCCCCAGGCCTAGGGGCTACCATCCATGCCATTACACCATTAAACTCATGTTTCCACCACATCACAAAGAAGTCACTCCTAAATTCAGGGTGAGAGTGTGAGGATCATTTCTGTTTTGCTCCCATTGTTGCTAGATTAGATTCTGGGTCCCTGAAAAATTGATTTGTAAAATGGTTGAATGGATGATTAACACTGGATAAAAACTACTTTTAGCATTTTCAATGAATACTTAAAAAATTATATCAAAGTTATGATAAAGTGTAGTAATTCCAGTGATTGATGATACGTAGTGATTCATCGGAACAGACTGTTAATATCTATATAGCCACTACTGATAATGTGTTATTACTGTACCCTAATTTTCAAATTAAATGTCTTCAAAAACGCTTGAGCCTTTTACATGGCATACTGCTTGTGTCTTGGTTATCTCACCGAGTTTTATATTATAGTTTTTATAAAGTTTTGTATATTCTAAGTGAACTCTTTTTGTCCAAGACTATAATATCTCAGCAAAAAAGAAAATGAGCTCGTATATATGTCAGACATCCCTATTAGTACTGAAAAAGAAGAGACCTGTCTCGCCTTGCTCTGCTTTTTAATTCTAGCCTTTTTAGTCATAAATCATGTTATATTTTACTGATGCATGCTAAATACTTAAAAGTTCTTAAAATGCAAGGCTTTTCTTGCAGGAGATACCCAAGTACAGGCATGTTTCAGATGTCTGAAAACAAAGACAGAGAGAGACTGCAATTATCAACTTCTCACTTACTGACTAAAAACACTCACCACATCTTTTATAACTTTGCTTGAAAAGTCTTTTTTTTCTTTTAAATGGATTGTTTTGACTGAGGAAACTGTTGTAATTGAGTCACAAAAACTGTGACTCAAGCCGAGAGGAGACTGGTGCATGCCTGTTTTGAAATTAGTTCAGCCACTGAACTGACTTGACTCAGTTTGACACTCTGACACTGACAATTGAAGGCAAGTTGAGATCCAGTGCTTAGGATTTGCTGTTGTTAAAAGCATAATATTAAAGTTAATCAGAATACCAAATAAGCATTTATTATATTATTTTACTGTAGCCATATTTATACAATGAAGGTAGGTGATAGTGGCACAGTAATTAAGGCTGCTGCCTCATATCCCCATAGTTTTTGGGTTTCAAAACCTAGCTCAGAAACTGTCTCCCCTTGCACTGCTTGTGTTTCCTTATTGCACCCCTTAGACATTTAGATTAGCTTCATTAAGGCCCTTATGTTGTCCATGTAAGAGTGCCTGGCTATGGACCCAGTTCACAGTTGGTTCCTACCTTGCTCCTACTGCCTGTAAACCTCTAATGGAAAAAAAAACAAGTTCCAAAAATGTTTTGTCACTTTCTAGCAAGCCTAATCCAGACCACAGTTTGTTGGGTGATGGAGCCTATTCCAGTCAGGCTAGGGCACAAGGCAGGAACAAACCCTGGACAGAGCGTCTGGGAAAATACTCACATACAACAAACACACAATAAGTACAATTTAGCACTGCCAGTTCACCTAACCTGCATGTCTTTGGACAGTGGGAGGAAACCACAGCACCCAGTGGAAGCCCACAAAGACACGGGGAGTACATGCAAACTCCACAAAGGGAGGACCCCAGACACAAAACATGATCTCCTTACTGTAAGGCAGCAGTGCTACAACTGCGCCATCATGCCTTCCATTCCTAAAATGTATTCATCATTTCCTCAAACACAGCTTACGGAAAAAATAGTAGAGCTGCACATTACAAAAGACAGATAAGTGTAATTCCATTTTTTTATTCCTTCCTGGCACTTGTTACTGTTTTTTTTTTAAGCAGGTTGCAAATTGTTATTTTATGACCTCAGATAGCAAAGCTACTATAGCCAATAGTCCTTTTGCGCCAAAAAAGTCCTTTTAGTGTTAATCTACTGCTGGAGTTGCAAATAATTGTAATATATATATTTTTTGTGCTGTCTAATTGTGTTTTTCATTATTTCTAGTACTGACACAAGTGGAATAAAAGCAGTTGAGGACTGCATCTCTGGCTATTGCATTATATATAGATAGATTTGCTGTACAATATGCTGTATGTTCCATTTGAATGTAGGTAGTATGTGTTTAAATATTTAAACACTGTGTAATGTATTTTTTAAGCTGTAAAAATTACAAGTAAAACAAATGCAGTTTTCAATAAAATGAAGCCCCAGTGCAATATATTGGAAAATTGCTTAAAGGGTTTCATCCTGAATATGCTGCATTATGAAATTTAAAAAAAGAAGCTGATGCAGTAAAAAAACAGCATATAAACTGAGCAATGTTTACCAGCTTAAAGCAGTCACAGTGAAAGGTCTCCTTAAACTTCTCCATGTAACACATGGGAAACAGTCCAAAGCATATATTAGATATGCACTTGATTGCAGTGATACAATGATTAATTAATTCCCTTTAGGATAAACTATAGTTACTGACAGGTGGCTGTACTGCCTCTTCGTTCAGTGTCAGGCACTATATCATTCTGTCAGGAACGATATCGTATCCCTAGGGGTCCATAATTGATCACTACATGACTTCAACCAAGACTATTCCTTTTCCTCCCCTGCCGTGTCCAGCTTTAGATGGCAATACAAAAGTCTAACACTTCTGAAAGGCAGTGCATACCACAACGTGAAAAAAAAAGTACTAGCCAGCCACTAGCATGTGACAATAATCTATTCATAAATATTTGTTTTTAGAAAGTGCAATATATTTTAACAGAGTTTTGACCACAAATTGCTATTAAGTGCCAAATGATTGAGCACATAAAACATAACGCAGTTCTAGGAAGAAATGCACAAAATGTAGGATTTATGGGGCAGGCTAAACATAAAAATAATTATTTTCTTCTAGGCTTCTCATTTTTGGCAGCTATTTTGAGGAGTGCAATGAGAAATACTGCTTGTATTAATCTGTGAGAGGAGAATCTAATTTTTGGTGGCCAAAGCTCTGTTGCAATTACCAGGAAAGATAAACGATCCTCCATAACACAGGCTGCTGGATTGGATCTGACAGCACTGGGAAAAATCCCAGCAAAAATAGCTGGACCTGAATTTAAAAAAGTAGATTTTAAAAAGTCTTTGGATCCTAGCATTTACCAGTTAAAAACTAGTATAAATGAAAGATCTATTTTGATTTCTTCTCATTCCATCATTTCTCATACAATCATTTTTCTTGTCGACTTATACTCAGTCTTCTACTTTGCAAATTATAGTACATTTCCTTAGCAGAAATCTGTATTGTTCTTAGGTGTCATAGAAGTATTGCTTCAATTATTTATGAAGGGTGTGATAAGTTGGGACAAGCTTGAGCGGCCTCATCTATTGATGTGTGATAATGGCCTTGGTGCAATAATTGTTGATCTGTAGTGCTAAAAAAGGCAGGAAATGTGACAGGAACGTTTTAAGGCTAGTGTAGTGATTTATTTTGTTCTCATGCACCTGCTTCTTCCACTGTCTGTTACATTTATTACAAAATTCAGGTAACAGCTTTTAATTTAAGTTAATTGTTTGGGGATTATTGTTGTTATTAATCTTAAAATATTACAACATATTTCTTATCAACAAGTGTACGTCTAACATGAATACATTTCACACAATTTAAAAAGCTTCATTGCCTGTAGGTATTTACTGCAGTTTTCCATCTTTATTCAAATATTGTCTTCTTTTTTTTACTGTACTTAAGAAAAAACAGAAAGGTGTAAATCTTGGTTTGTGAACAGCAATATCTGTTAATAAATATCGGAATCCTTTGCATTACTGTCCCTTATTATCTACAAGCTGTTTGGTTACCGTTCTTGAGCTGTATGTTCAAATATTTTCTGCTTCTGTATTGGCTTTTTCTAATTTGTGTATGTATGTGTGTGGAGAGAATGGGGGGCTCTGCTACATTATAGTACGTTACATTTTTAAATTTACATTCTAATTTATAACTTTTGATTGATCAACACGCTGTTTTTTGACATTTTTCCCAAGAAACAAAAGCCATTACTAGAACCTCATATTGCCTGAGAATATTTAAAATATGGTGTAATTGCAGTTTTCCATGTTCCTGTGTCTCCAAGGCTTAAAGTGGAAACTGATGAAGAAAACAGCACTCTCTCCAGTTATAGGGTTCCAGTTGTTGCAAAAACTCCTTGCATAAATCTGGATATTCCCCACAGTAGTAAGTATACTTTCTACACCATTCACAGTGAGTATCCTGATGTAATTTTTATTTAAATATAAAAATCCTTTCATTTGAGATTACATGACTAGAAATCGTAAGGTATGTCAAATTAGATGACTGAATAATGACCCTCCAGCACAGTTTCACATTCCCAAATTATCATAAACTTGCCCCTTTTTCTGACAGCCATTAATGTGCTGCATGACAGAGCCAGTGTCCATGTGAAGGCTTTGCAGGTATAGCAACTTCAGTATCCATCTTTGTCCTTTTTTCTTTTTTTCCATTCTATTGTGGTATGTAAAACACACAATATCAGACAGATGAGTCTCTCTTCTGTTTGTCAGGACCAAAATACCCATGTTCCTTATTCCTTGTAGCTGCATTATACACATAAGCACAGTCCTAATATTTAAGAATAAATCAAACCTGTTGGAGCTGATTTGAGTAACTGGGGATGTCACACTCCCCAACTGGTGGGCTCTGTTAACCTCTGACTCTGAGATTACCTAAATGAAGTGTACGACTGATAATCAGGAAAAGTCTTATAATGTGACATGGTCTTAAATAACACAGCTCCTGCAATTATTTTGTATGATACTGAATTTCAGTAACCAACTGAATGGCAGTAACCAAAAATAATACAGGTAAAATTCTGTTACAACGAATATCTTTACAATGAAATTTTCACTACAACAAAGTATTTTTATGATCCCAACAGCTTCCCCATATAATGCGAGTCTATAGAAATCTCGTTACTACGAAGTATACTCAGTACATACTTTCATTACAACGAAGTGCCCAAAAGACCTTGAAATGCCTGAATCAATCATCCGCAGAGCAGTTAGTTCTGTGCCTGCAGCTCTGTTGTGCACAACGATCCCCAAACAGAAACATTGTAATTTTTTTTCTTTCTTCGAACTTTCCTTGTTTTTTTTTTTTTTGCTGTGTTTGTTTCCTGCGGTTTTCAGTGACACCTTTTGCTTATTGCTCGTCAACATTTGAAAAACATCCATTGGAATTGAACTCATTGTCACCCTCCTATAGAAACGGCAGACACGAAAAAACGATAACAATTCATATTAGAAAAAAAAGAACTTTACATTTTTGAGGCTGTCGATTGTTGCAAAAAGAAAAAAGATGTTGGCAGTGAATTTAGAATTTCGCCATCGACGCTATCAACTTTCTTGAAAAAACGAGCAAAAAAAGAAGAAAAATCTCGGGTTGCAAATGTATGTGAACTGCTGCATTTGAAGACGTCGAAAAAGCAGTTTTTATGTGGTTCAGTGATGCTCGTTCAAGAAACAGTCCTATTAATGCGGCACTCATTCAAGATACTTTGAGGTTTGTAAACTCTTTTGGGACCTCCCCCAACTAGACAGCATGCCGAAGAACGTCCCGAAGTCCAATCTCCATGTCTATGGAAGACTATTTATCTGTTGCCAGAGCAACAGCAGGCTCAAAGCTATACTGCATCTCTCCAGCAAAGCAAACAGAAAATATCTTGATGGGTGGTGCAAGGTACATTGTTAAATGCAGGTAACAGGATTACTTGATCACTGATTTGGCCACGACCCTGCCTGACTGTTGTGTCTGTGTATAGCAGAGTGGCAGATCACGCTACAATAAATAAGTGTGCCATTCCTGTTTCAAGCTGAATAAGGCTGCTTTTGCTAAAGTACTGAGACTCAGCCTCGTGTTTTGGGGTGCAATTATAGCACGACCCCGATTTTTTATGATTTGCTTCTGTGTCACTTCACTGCGGTGCTATGAGCCTGTTTTTGCCCTGTCCCGGCAACAGACAAACAATCTTCCACAGATGCAGCAATTGCGCTTCGGGACACACTTCAGCATGTCGTTCCCGTTGGGTCTCAAAAGAGTTCAGAAACCTCACCATATGAAGAAGAGCTTGTCCATTTCCTATCACTTATTTGTTCCTTTAGGTTGTGTATATACTGTATGCATTTATTTATTTATTTATTTATTTATTTATTTATTTATTTATTATTTCATTGTTTTCTTTGTTATAGTAATTCTTTTACTTTGTATTTTCTTTGTAATTCATTTTCTTCTGTAAAGTAGTTTACATTGCATTTTTTTAAGAAAATGTGCTATTTAAATGTATTTTGTTGGAATTAATGAGCATAAAGAAAATGATTAGTGAAATTAGATGAGTGGCTTGGAGTATCACAGGCAGCACTCCTGTCTTACAGCTTTATAATGATAGTTTTTCCTACATCAGAACATGCATTTTAATAACAGTAATTAACCCTGTTTCAGTGCTGTAAACAGACAGATATAATGTTGTGTTTTGCTCTGCTTGCCACTTTTATGTTTTAATCCACACAAGCACTTTAAGACTGCTGCTGCTCTTGGTGCAAGGCTTTGTGGTCACCTTCAATGTTTCTAGAAGTCATTTAGGATGGATGACTGTTGACTTTGCAGTATGTTGTTTGCAATGTGGCAGACCACACTTACCTTGGTGAAGTTGGGTAGTTCTCACCTATTTCTGATGGCTATGCTACTTGTGTGGAGGAGATTAATTAGTTAATAGCTCTTGAAAATAAACAAACAAATGTGCTGCTCTAAAGGAAAAGAAAAACAACTGAACGAATTGACACTATGGTTCAAAGAAAATGTACTTGGAATGAATTAGTAAATTGGTCTGTTTTACACTAGGCTTTTGGTTTTATCATTCTTCTTATATAAAATAACAATGTTAATTCATTCTCTAACATTTCTAGTTTTGGTATTATATTTTTTTACATTAAAACTCAATCTGTCTGTGCCATTTGTTTGTTCTGTGTTTATTTAGTTTAAATTACTTCAGCAAAATCTGTTGCACTTTTTCACCGTGATGAAAGGATAGAAAATCATAACAAGTCCACTTCAGTTTACTGAGCCCTTGGGATTATTACATAAAATAAGACAGACCTGCACACTGTGGGATTTAACACTTAATTGGTAATGTCTGCTGTGTTATACATTGCTTGTTGAAGTAAAATAATTATTATGCAATTTTAATTCCAGTACTCCTTCATTTGTACAGTTTAAAAGAACCATGGATGTGATAGAACAACAATGAGGATCAAACAGAGGCAGCTGTAACATGCTGAGATGGTCCTCCTATGGACTATAATAGTCAGGGAGTCTAAAAACAGTACGGTAACAAAAATAATATTGTTCATCTTGCACTTAGGAAAAAAAACTTTTTCTAACTAGATGTTATTAAGCTTTAACTCACATTACAATAAGTACAATGAGAAGTTAACACTCCACCCTTACACAATTCAGAAGGCCGTATACGCAAAAGGAACCATTTTGAGATCATTTTAAAGAATCAAAAATAAACAAGGCAGAGGCAAAGACGCCACAGGCTACATTAGAGCAGTATTAATGAATTCTTTACATTCTGAAGAAGCTTTGTACTATGCTTCATGAGAAAAAAATGTTTTCTACTTTAAATAGTGTAATGCTTCACCTTCCCATTCAGTTTTAAAGGGTGGATTAGGATTCTTTCAGTTAAGTAAGATAAGTTAAAATGCAAGGAATGTAACATTGGAGATCACACAAGATTTATCGTTGCATAATCTTAACACATCTTGTGTTACTGCAAGTGATGCTATAAGGGGATTAGAAGTAATTGCGAGTCCAACACCTTCTTAACAAATAAGAAAATATTTTCTACCATAATGGTCTAAGTGTGGGACAGTCTCTAGTGTGTGATGACATTCTTCTTAGATCAATATGCAATGATGACACAGACAAGCAAAGGTATGATGCAAAATGCGGTGCTGTCTTCAATTAGTGAGTAAATAAATAATTGTTCAGGTGGAGGTTAAAATCCCAGTAAATAAGATCACTGGTAGGTTAAAAACAAGAATAAAATTATAGTCAGGATCTGTTCTTTAAACAAATAAAATCACAAGCTTCAGTACTCCTTCCACAACCATGTTTCCATTGGTCACCCACAGGGTCTACTCAGCTGACAAAGGCACACCCCAACAAGTGCGATCAACCTTTTTTCAGCTCATGTCGCCACCACCATCCCTCTGTGTCTGGGGGGACCTCATAAGCCCTGCTGTTTTTGAGTGTCTGTGGGACCTCTCAGAGCACTTGGCTACTCCTGCTCTACTCCATTGCTCCCCTGTTGCTCTGCACAGGTCATCTTCTCCGACTGTTAGGCCTCCACTCCATTACACCAGCTCTCATTTGATCCAGACATTATCTGTCTTTGTCTTGGTTTTGCCATTATCTCTCTCTGTTGATTGTTTTTCTTCCCCCGCTTTTCTCTCCCAGACTCCTTTTATACCCTGTGGGTGCAGGTGCTCTGCCTGGTGACCCACGGAATGCCAATGAATAACAGTTGAGTCGCTCAGGCCTGCATGTAATAAGCATTCAGCTCAATGAACGTAAATGAATAGAAAACTGGATTATGTAGACCAGGTGATGCTTTTTTGTGTGGCTTTCCATCATTCATTGTTTTTGTTTATTGGCCAACTACAAATAGACCTTATTTCTTAAGGACAGGAAAGCAACTGAACTTATTTTCATCTGTCATACCCCATCTGTCACAAAGTGTAGGAGGTTGAATATTCAAATATGACCCTTTCAGTGTTGTATGCAACTGTTATTTTAATAAATGGACACTACATATATGCATGTTGTAAATTTCAGGCAATGCTGCAACAGTTATTAATACTGAAGTACATTTTGATTTTCAGATTTATTGCCAGTATAGGCCTTATCTAGAATTTAACTATTTTATCATTTACCTTCTACTTGTATTATCTTGTAAATTTAGATATTTAATGTTTTATGTTGTTTTGTGTTTTGTGCTTTTTGGAAAGTAAAATGCTTTGTCAATGAGATTGCTACAAAAGATGTTAAAAAAGGTCTTGTTCATCATAATAAATTCCCCATATTTAGTAAGATTATTTTGCTGGAGAGGTGAAAAAATATTGTTTTTTAGAAGAGGTGCCAGAATCCACTCGTGTACACCCCTACTCATGAATCAGGTTAGGTCAGGTTGGGGAGCATGCACTCGTACAGGTCATTGCCGCACCCACCAAATGACGAAACACCTCAGGATCCTGGTTGGCAACCCCCAGGCAGACATGCAGTCCAGTCCCACCCTCCGGAAATGACCATCTATCTGTTGCAGCCAGGTGTTACGTAGGCATCCAATTCTCAACAATTAGCCAGATCACCCTCTGGGGAATCGCACCACATGGCTGTAGTGCCATAACTGACGCTCCCTCACAATGCAGGTAATGTGCCTCATTTGGGACTCCGTGAGCATCCGTTCATTCGACACAAAGTCAAACCAGTGGTACCCAAGGATTCTCTAAAGAGACACAGTACCAAAGGAATGCCCAATTAAAAATCAATTCATTTTATGTCTGTGGGATATAAGAAGAACAGGCAGAGGAAAACCCTAACAGAAATGGAATGAACATGTACTGTAAACTCCACAGACAACAACTGGCCAGGGATATAAACTGGTCTCCTGCAGTTGCGCGACTCCAATATAAAAAGTATTTTCTTTTTGATGATGTCATGCATGACACATTTTTGAAATTGTATTCATATGACCATCTGTGAGCTTCACCAATAGAATTAATCATAGGTTGAGTTGAGCTCTATGTTTTGATTACTCCCTGGACTAATTACAATGTATTTGATGTACCAGCTCTGCCAGCACTGGGAAATAACAGATCAAATTTCAGCAACATCTAAAAAATGGAATCACCGTCATCAAACTAGATCAGTACACACATATGAGGAGAAACTTTTTGATGAAAAAGTAATAGCTAAGCGTTTGATACACAGGGACAGCTAGTAAAGCTACAAGATAACTCACCACAAAATAAGCTTGCAAAACAAATTTTAAGTTTAAGCAACACACTTATTTCAATACTGAAGCAACATGACAGAGGGCTGGAGCAAACTGGCATTACTGGCATCTTTACAGAAGCAGTCATGGTAACAGTAGGGAATTAAGTCATCAGCATGAAGAGAGTCCAGAATGTCCATATAGGTAATGTGTGAGACCTTGAAAACACACAGCATGGGGCACATGTAGTAAGGGAATTCAAACAGTAGTTGAGCACGGGAACATTTGTTTCTCCCAAAAAAAAACAAACTAGTGTTTATTCCTTGTTTTGTTTTAGCAGCACATCTATTGTTTAGTGGTGTTAGTATTTGGCCACTTCTTTTGTTTTTGGTTTGCCCTTAGACTCTCCCATCCATGCAACATTCACCACCCAGAAGTCACATGATGAGAGGGGCAGAGGAGGATTAAAGGGACAGTTACGCTGGAGCTCTTTTTGTTTTATGACTTTCTGTGTCCCGCCACTGTATAAGTCTCTCATGAAGCTATTTAATGTATTTTGTTATTTTTAAGATTCTGGCCTTTAGAAAATTTTTGGATATGTTTTTGATCACCTATCTGTCTTGCTGGATATCCTTGCCTGTTCCTAGCTAGTTCCTGTCTTTATGGCCACTTGAAGCATGCCTGGGTTTTCAGACTGTTAAATAACACCTCTTTTTTATATTGTTTTTAATTTTCTGTCAGCTCATCCTGATCTTCACACCAGCCTTGTTTTGCTCTGCCAGCCACTCTTTTAGGGTAATGTGCCTCCCTCTAGCACTGTGATTCGACTGCTATGCTGGAGGAGATAAAGCCAAGAGGGTGCATTGCTTGCGTGGGCACATTATGCCAGTAAACATCTAACAGATAGCTTGTGGCTATCTGATTGTGTGTGTCAGTATGATAATCATAAAGAAGATATTCTTTTTCTTTTTTTTTGTGGCTGCTCTTTGGACCCTAAATGTAACTTAAAACCTGCCATTAGCTTGAACTGTAATCAATGAAGTGTATCATTTCAACGGACAAATTAATTGTATTTATGATATGAGAGATGGAACGGTGGTGCAGTGGTAGCGCTGCTGCCTCACAGTTAGGAGACCCGGGTTTGCTTCCCGGATCCTCCCTGCGTGGAGTTTGCATGTTCTCCCCTTGTCTGCGTGGGTTTCCTCTGGGTACTCTTGTTTCCTCCCACAGTCCAAAGACATGCTGGTTAGGTGGATTGGTGATTCTAAATTGTCCCTAGTTTGTGCTTGGTGTGGGTGTGTGTGCCCTGTGGTGGGTTGGTGCCCTGCCCGGGATTGGTTCCTGCCTTGTGCTCTGTGTTGGCTGGGATTGGCTCCAGCAGACCCCCATGAACCTGTGTTCGGATTCAACGATTTGGAAAATGGATGGCTATGAGAGATACAGGGCCTTCTGAGTTTAACAGGACCTGGTGCAAATTTATTCCAACCATATTTTGTAAAGAAAGTTACAATATTTTCTCACTCTCTCAAGCAAACTTTATGTGAAGTTTAAACTGTTTTAAGAAAGCTTTTGTTGGATACTGTTGCTGGAAGACCCCCGTGACCCTGTAGTTAGGATATAGCGGGTTGGATAATGGATGGATGGACTGTTGCTGGACTTCAGCTTTCCCAGAATTAGAGAGGTACTTGACCATCTGGTTAATAAGCCCACGGTGCAGTATGGCTTTATTTAATACTCTTTTTACAGCTTCCTTCATGTCCATCCAGGTGTGTGCTTATGACTCACACGAACCTCTAAAGTAAAAACTGATAATTAATAAGTCAAGGCTTAAGTTCTTACTGGGTTTCATGGCCTGAAACCTGTGACAGCTTTTAGGTGGGAAGCAATCCCAAGCTATAAATATAATTCTAATTCTTTTGGAAGGATAGGCTCTAAATGTATAGTCTTAGCTTAGAAATATCTTTGCAAATAAGAAAAGACAACTAAGTCAAGGTAATTCTTTTGATAAACTAATGGCAGATGGTGCAACAGCTCCAGCAGACTGGGTTTGAGTCCTGCTGTTGAAATTGAACACACTGTCAGTTGTGAAGATTCCATGTTTTCTGTGCAGTGTATTGTTTGATTGGTGAATCTCAATCGGCCATGTATGAGTGAGTATGGGTGTGCGCCTCATTATGCCAATATGAATGCCTGGCACGCTATCCAGGGTTAGTTTCTGATGCTGTCAAGATGGTCTCTAAATAACTTTAAAACTGGACTGAATGTGTTCAGTAACTTTATGGAAGGAGACCTTCTGCTCCAGTTCTGTTTACTGATTTACATTTGAATCACACTTTTTAGAGAACTTCTTCTTCATAATCAATTATTTTCTGTACTCCTTCCTCCATAATGCTATTTCTTTAAAAACAGTTTTTGTTTCTTGATCATTGGAAATGTACATGTGCTATATTTGTTACCATTTTTATTTAACCTAGCTAAACCGCACAGTACAGTAATGCTAACTTTATGGTGGTCATCATTCTAGCCCCATCTAATCAAAGTTGTAAAGTAGCCCTCGATAGCTGCATCACTATTTTTCTCAATATGTGAAGCAAGCCGATTTTTTTTTGCAACTGCTTTTGCTATCTTTTCTTGTACAGCTATAACATTACACTCGTCTGCTAGAGAATACAAAAGATAAATATAGGGGATTTACATGCTGTATCTTTCTGTTTGCTGTTGACGTTATTCTATTTTAGCCACTTAATTGATTACAAAAGAAACTTGTATTTACATGCCTCTCATGCATCACGCTGCAGGATAACATCACTTTACAGAAGGGTTACTTCCAGATTTAGTTTGCTTTGGCACAGGACAGGCTTATAAGTAGGCTCCTTTGAGTTTGTTTAATTGTGTGAAAACCTAATGAGATTAGCATTTAGCTTGATCAGAGGCAGTTAACCTGCCTCAACAGCAACCTCGCAACATCTTGATCCCATCCGGTCATCAAAAGGAAGGCAAGTGAAACAGGTGAAACAAGTTTTTGAATCATTACTTCTTTTCTCTAAGTTAATAAAGGGGGTAAAGGCATGCTGGTAAACTGAAGTTTAGACAAACACACAAAAAAACCAAGCACCTGCGTGCTTTCAGAGTAAAAGAAAAATAGAACTTCAGCTCAATGGATTGTAAACTGGTTACTTCACGTGTAATTTCCCCCCCTGCAATTGCTTTGTTTTAGCTTGTCCTGGTTTTTATGGTTATCCTCTTTTAGTAATTGCAGGGCGGGATGGAAGTTTTCATTCAGACTAGTGATGGATTAATCTGCTTAACCTGTAATGAATCTTAATTTTTCCAGCGTGCATTTTTATTTTTTCAAAGAAACTTGTGGTATTCTTTTGTGTTTGGCTTAAGTAGGAAACTATCTTAAAGTAAAAATGGTTGGCATATATTTTACTTTACTTTATTTGTTTGTGTGGTGTAGCTTTTTAATTTTTTTTTTTTTTTTTTGGAAGCAGCTAATGAAAAAATATTTAATGACACAACTTTAAAATTTAAAAATGTAAAAAAGACTTTAATATATATTGTCGTGTTAGTATACTAGAAACTGTAAAATTGTCATACTGTCAGGACATATTTCAGTAGTTTTATGGAGGACATTCCAAATTTTCCTTCAGTGCATGCTCATAGTTATTTATCGAGCAATTATTTCTAGCTATTAAAATTATTTAAAAATATCTGTTTTTTGCAGTACAGAGTTATAAGGAAACACAAACCATGGACCAGGAAAAACCCAACCTGGGAAGGACTTCAGTCTGTCATTAAAAACACTCACAATCAGTCACATCATTTCAATGCAGAGCTGTCAATTAACATAATCTGTAGAATGAACTTTACGTACACAAAAAATATTGCTCAAACACAGAGAGATTAAACGAGTTCAGACAGTCAGTAGCCAGACTTGGAAGGAAAACCAGTTACTGGACCTTTGAATCACTAGCCACTATGCTACGATGACATCTGCTGAAATACAACTGCAGTGCCCTTAAAAAGTATTCACCCCCTTGAAATTGTGTGCATTTTATTGCTATACTAGCTGTGCTATACATTTAAGATGGGTTGAAATTTAAGTAATCAATGTACATCTCAGCATTAATGTTTGCTGTGTCACGTCTATTGGAATGTTTTTTGTAATGGATGTAGTAATAAAATGTATTAAATTTGTCACAAATAAACACATAATAAAACTACAAATGTTTTGATGCATCATCTCTTGGAGTGACAAATGTGTTGGGATTTGTAAAAGCAGTGTTAATGTCTGTGATGTGCCACTTGTTAGAATGAGTATTGCAACACATTTTGTTACAACAACTGTCTGTGATGCACCACCTGTTGGAAAGACAGAGACATAAAAAAACTGGAAGTTCACATAAATACACAAAGACACAGTCCTTATCCTTTTATTAAGGTGGATAACTTTGAACCACAGTGGATATAATTTGTATTTTTTGATGTTGATCAAAAAAAAGACTATTAAATGTCAACGAAAACACAGATCTCCTCAGAGTGGTCTAAATTAATTACAAATATAAAGCAAAAGTAAGTATTCATGCCCTTCAGGTTAGTATTTAGTAGTTGCCCCTTTGGCACCCATGACAGCCTTGAGCCTGTGTGGACAGGTTTCTGTCAGCTTTGCACATCTGGACACTGCAATTTTCTCCATTCAACTCTGCAAAACTGTTTAAGCTCTGTCTGGTTGTATAGGGGATTTTGAGTAAACAGTCCAGCCACAAATTCTCAACTGAATTGAGATCTGGCCTCTGCCTCAGCCACACAAGCACATGAACATTGAGATTCCTGTGTAGCTTTGGCTTAATGCTTGGGGTTGTTGTCTTACTGGAAAACAAATCACCTCCCAAGGTGCAGGTTTCTTGGACACTGCATCATGTTCTCTTCCAGGGTTTCCCTGTATTTTATTGCATCAATTTTACCTTCACAAGCTTTAAAGGGCCTGCTGCAGAGAAGCATCTAAACAGCATGATGCTTCAACCACCAGGCTTCAAGGTGAGGATGGTGTGTTTGGATTATACCATACATGATTGCCAAAAAGCTCAATGTTGGTCTGATCTGACAATAGAACCTTCAGAGTCTCTCAAGTGTGCCCTCTGCCATATGTTAGTCAAGATGTCATGTTAGTTTTTTTTAAACAGTGGCTTTGTCCTTTCCACTCTACCGTAAAGCTGCAACTGGTGGAGCACCCTGACAACAGTTGCTGTAGGCACAGTCTCTCCAGTCTAAGCCAGTGTAGCTTGTAACTCCTTGAGAATTGCCAAAGGTTTCTTGATGGCCTCCCTCACTAGTCTTCTTCTTGGATGATCACCCAGTTTTTGTGATCATCCTGCTTTAGGCAGATTTACAGCTGTGCCATACTCTTTCCATTTGTAATGATTGATTTAACAGGACTCCAAGAAATATTCTGTTATTTGGATATTTTCTTGTATTTTACCACTAACTTGTGCTTTTCAATCACCTTTTTATGGACTTGCTTGGAGTGATCTTTTTATCTTCATTGAATAGGTTAGGCAATGAAACTGACTCACCACAAGTTGGACCTTCTACATGTGGGTGCATTTATACTACTGTACAATCAACTGAACCCTCTTAACTACTGTATAGACTGGTGAATTCCATATAAATAATTATGAGATTTCTAAAACCAATTGGCAGCACCAGTGATGATATAGAGGGGTCATATTAAAGGGCATGAATGTGTTTTTGTTTTCTATTTGCCCTTAACTTAGAAATTTGTTTTCGCTTTGATATTAAAGAGTCTTTTTCAGTTGATCAGCATTAAAAAAGCCTATTTAAATCCAGTGTGATTCAATGTTGTATAACAACATAATGTGAAAACATCCAAGGGGGTGGTGAATACATTTTTTGGTGTTGTATTTTCAGGCAGGTTGATGTGGAAGTTGAACTATAGCCTCATGCTTTTTAATCCAATGCCCTGGTCACCAGGCCACACTAGGAGCTCATGACAACATATCTCTGGCAAAATAATTTTTTGCTGATGATTGCAAATGCATGTAATGAAAGATAAATGCAGTCAAAATGTCAATTTATGAGGCTATTTACAGACCTTAAAACACTGGTGGGTATAAAATGGCATTCTAGCAAATTACTTTTATTTTGTTAAATGTGAAATTTCTGTGTATAACACATGTAGACAATTACAACAGGCTGACACTTTGAATGACTAAAACACAAAAACAACAAAGAAGAGGAAACAGTGCAGACAGCAGTGGTTTGATTTAATTTATGATTTAGTTACGACAGTGATCAGTACAAATATTCCTCTTGAAAAAATTGGATCACCATAAGCCATTTAGTTTTTCAACAGACATATCATAAGCAGATGAGCAATTCAAGCATCAAGTCATCTTTGCAGGAAACATTACTCAAGACTGACGACTTACATAAAACCAAAATCAAAGAGCTTATCTAAACATCTGACAATGTGTCTGTTATGCTTTGCACATTCTATTTGTATTACAAGGACAGTCAATTAGAGGAGATCCGTGAGTCATTCTAGCAGGTACACTGCAGCTAAAATCTGCAGCTTGAGCTTGGAGCAGCTATGGCAAGCAAGTAATATTCTTGATAATGTAACATTTTTTCTTTAATTTAAAAAAAATATCCTATACATCTGAGAGTTTTTTTTTGAACAGGAAAATTCTTAATTGTCATTAAAACAGACCTCCCTGGAGGCTTTCAAGCCCAGTAGAAATCAGTACTGTAGAATACATTTCAAGATAATATTCATTTGTAAGAGGGGACTTTTTAATTTATTTTATTGACTTTTTATACAAATTACTATTGTCTACATATGTCTAATACTGGAGTACTGTTTATTTGTACTGACTTGCCCATGAGTCAGCATTGGGGATTCACCCAGCAACCTTGTAGTTTACAATCTAACACCTTAAGCCACACATCATATTACACAAAATACCAGATATTTACTAGAGTGAACAGTACAGCAAAGCAAATGAATAAAGCAAAGCAAAGCAAAAGGTTGATCACCCTTATGCATTGCTTTAAGAATGAGCAATTTAGAACCCATCAAACATACATTGAATCTGTCATCTACAACCAGTTTTGTTGGTGTCAAACTATCGAATGGTTGTTAGGCAAAGGTTTCACATATGTCATGCCATTAAAGAAGAGGCAAATTAATAACTGTTCATGATTAAATTTTACTGCAAAATATAGAGCACAGTGAACATTCATTCCTGCTTTTATTCAGGTCTCTTGTATTGCTTAATTGTGTTGTCAGCATGCAGTGGTTTTTAAGATTGTAGGGAGCTTATTTTTTTCATGCTTAATCAAAGATAAAAAATTTCATATGTTTATGGAGATATATAACTTGTCAAAATGAATACCACATCAGATTCTGATATATGGGGAAAGTTTAGCTCACAGAAAAATTTTGGTAAATAAATATTTTAGTATTGTAGTAATAACTGACTCTTGTTTCACAGTTTCAAGGACTTCAGTTCAATTCTCAGCTCAATTACTGTCTGAATGATATTTTACTCACATTATTTGTCTTTTATTTCTTTTTGGAAAGTTCTTGCAATTTGACTCTATCCAGGTTGTAATCTTCAATGATCCTTAATCGACTAAATTTAGTAAAATTTGAAAAAGTGGGAGCTTAAACTTTTAGTTTACATTTAATTAAAGGGTGACTGATTAGTGAATGGATGAAGAAAATGAGTCCACGGTCTACTCCCCAAACCTGTACGACTGCCTTCTTTGTGGTTTGGTTTTACAATGTGAAAAGGTTGCTGTCGCCATGTTTCTCTGCATGTGTTTATCCAAGAGCAGTCCAAGGTTTTATTTTGCCAGCATAGAGGTGTATTATTTCTTAACAAGAGAGGTGATGCAACCTTACAACCTGTGTTTCATAATGAAAGGACATTTACTTTAAGATAATGTCCGTAAAGTGCCTGCATATTGGGTCCCCTATTTAAATGTTTTTCTGTGATTCTTTGGCCTCTACAACACCAAAAAAGACGTGTAAAAATATATTATGGCATTCACATATCATTCACAAAATTATTCATTTTAACTTAAAATTGTGAAACAGGCACCAACCATGTTGTTGTTTTGACTGAAACAGTGATTAGTGAAAGCAGTGAAAGAACAACCAGGAAGGGGAAATTGTTAAAAGAAAGAGAGAGAAAAAGTATAATCACAGGACTGGCAGTGGTCAAAAGCTTGAGATGACTGTTGTGAAAACAACAAAGCAATTTTCAGTTCTAAGTGTAATATCCTTTCTCTAGCTCCTCATACAAACAAAACTTGAAGGAAAAAAGTTTGCATTTTTGATTCAAGCTGTGCTGCCATCATAAGCAGGGATCACACTAAAAATCAAATCAAAAACTAGCATCAAGTGTCATCGTTGCAAACTATATGGCAGGTGTCACCCAAACATTTCACAAAAAGGCAACAACCACAGAGAAATCCATCCAAAATGGTACTATGATGTAGTCACTATAATAACAATAAACTTACTCAAAAATGTCATACAAAAGTGACAGAAGCCTTGGCACCAATTTTTCTTCACTAGCTTACAGGAGAACTGGCAAATAGTAAAAACAAAAAGAAACTATAGTAGCACTTTAGTTTAGTTCTGCAAAATGCATCTATTATTAATTTCATCTTATGTAACAAGACTTCAACAAAGACTTATTTTGGTCTTCATAACATTTACAGTATAAAACAACAGTAGACCGGTTATTCATCTTTGTGCTGTGTGGCATATTGACATGATGGTAAAATTACCTGTTAATATGATGGATTCACGGGTCTTATACTAAAAATGTAACATTAAGAGAAACGTGTTTCAGTTAAGCTACTTTAGACCACTTTGAAGTGAAGTTTTGTTAGTAGATTTCCTTGCAGAGATGAATAAACACTTTACTGGTGCTTTGTAAGTTTTATGAAGACCCAAAAAAGTGTTTGGTAATGTCTATAGGAATAAATGAGTAATACGTGCATTTCTGTGTTTGTGAGTTCATCCATTGGAAAGATACACCACTGAAGTCATAGAATTTGGAAAATTAAAGTGTTTCTTTTAAATGTGCTATAAAATATTAAATTAAAAAAAAAATATATATATACAATATGTATATATATATATATATCTATACTAATAAAAGGCAAAGCCCTCACTGACTGACTGACTGACTGACTGACTCACTCACTCACTCACTCACTCACTCATCACTAATTCTCCAACTTCCCGTGTAGGTAGAAGGCTGAAATTTGGCAGGGTCATTCCTTACAGCTTATTTACAAAAGTTAGGCAGGTTTAATTTCGAAATTCTACACGTAACGGTCATAACTGGAACCTACTTATGTACATATATACCGGCCACAGCCTGCAGCTCGGTCGCCATGTGAGGCGGAGTTGTGTCCCTCATCGTCTCGCCTCCCACGTAAATGAGGGCCTGCCCATATAAGGCCATCCGTCAGAGGCAATCTAATAGAAACACTCTGCCACTAAATATTTGCGGGTGAAGGACTGTGCTTATGCAGACGAAGATGAGATGGTCAGAGTGGTGTTTGGCACAAACTCAGCGAAACTGCGAGAGAAACTTTTAAGTGCCAGGTCTTAGCTAACATTAAATAAAGCCGTGGACATCGCACGAGATAGCACAAGCACAGCTGAGAACCTTTGATGCATGTACTCCGAGCGGCTCACGTGAACTGACAGTGAACGCAGTATGCAGACAAAAAGCAACAGCTCCAAAGAGCGCTGAACAAAAAACGCATTACACAATTGAGAAGGCAGCAAAAGAATATGAAGCGAGTGACGCATACAAGCATATTCATAAGTGCAGCTACTGCGGAAAGAAAGCACACGGTGGAAAAAGTCAATGTCCAGCTAAAGGAAGACAGTGTAAAAAAAACCCATGCATGCAGTGTGTGATGTCTCAAATAAAGAGGAACACAAGCTGTTTATTGATGCAGTAAGAAAGGAATCGATGAATGAAACCTGTTATCTTTACAACGGTTGACAAACACGGAATTTAACTTCAACACAACACATCCTCCAAATACGAACCTGATTGAAGGAAATAATGATAATCAAATCCTTGGTGCCAGCAGCACTCATAACAGTCACAAAACAATTACATTGACAATCATGTTACGTTATTTTTAAAATGTTCCCTTTTCTTTTTCATAACTTCTTTAACACACTACTTCTCCGCTGCGAAGCGCGGGTATTTTGCTATATATATATATATATCCCGATCTACATACTGTCAAATAAACGAACCACATGCCGTGGTGCAATGCAAGAGGCTTCGCCTCTAGCACTGACGTCTGAGGTTCGATTCCTGAGAGGGAGTGCAGTGAGTGTGTACGCCTGACGAGCCCAGGATTAGGGCGAAACACGTGTCGCATACTCTTTGCATTATTTGACAGTAAAACTATTTCAACCATTCTATGATCTGCTCCTCGCAACTGAAAGAGGGCACCGTGGCGGATGTTAGCCGACTTGCTGACCAACCACAAGCGTTACCTGGTAGGTAACCACCCATACAGTCAGATTGTGATTCAGACTACTAACCTATTAGAATATCCTTGGAAAAACACTAAATGATTTCTTGGTGGCATAATTTCAGATCACAAGGCACACAGAGCAACTAACTTTATGTATTCATTGCTGCAGTACAGATACTTTCATACTACTTTAGTATCTCTTTGACAGGAATCTGTAATCATTAGAAAGACATATACATGACCTTTAAAGAAAGAAAAAATGTAAATATATTTGGTGAATAAATTACGTTTATGTTTAATTTGCTGAAATCCTTTTTTATCGCCTTTAAAAACAAAAGTAGTTTATTTTACAATAGTGGTTTCTTAATTGCAGTACTGTAGCTTAACATCTCCTTTCAGAGGCACTTTGTGATCTGTCTCATTTTTATCAAAGTTTTGACTTAAATTTAAAATGCTTGCTAACATACCTAGAATTAGAATCTATGTAGAGTTTGCAGTTACTCCATTACTTACTCCTCCTCTCGAAAACCGTGGGGTGTTTTTTTTGTTGGTGTTTTTGAACTGAATATTCGTAAAGCACAAATGCAAAATTGTTGGCTGCTCTGTTCAAATTGTTGAAATGGCAGAGAAATCAGAAATGTTGTGGCGTCTAAGTGTTTTATTTGAGAGCTTGTGTGTCAGTAACAGTGTACTCAATTTATATATATAAAAAAACTTTTATTGTGTTATTGTATGTAGCATTGTACTCGTATAATAAGGCAAACATCTGTGGACTTGCTGTTGCAAGGTTGAAATTAATTCAGATGTCTTTATTTTTTTCTATTGTGCATCTTGTAATCCTGTTAACTGTACCTAATGACAATGAATTATTCATGTTTTGTCAAAAATATTAGCCTTGTATGAAGGTTGTTTGGTTGTTTCATACTGGTACTTACTTATAAAATGCTGTGCATAAAATGCACTCATATCACTGCCTTTATAATGGTGTAGCAAGGCCAACATTTTTTGGTTTTTAGTAAAACAGAAGGAAAACTAAGCTGGTTTGTAATCCTAAATAAAACAAACTACTTGTCTATTTGTTTGCACACCCTAAAAGGTCGATATAAATCATGTCATCAGTTAATCTATTTTGGGTTTTCCTTACAACTATTTTACCACTTGTGTTTTTATGTTTGCACTACTATGGTGCACTTGCTAGGATTACTGCCTCACTGGTCCATGAGTCTGGGTTTGAATTCTGCCCCTGCAGTCACTGTATAAAATGTGCACTTTTTTTTAACTTTATATATTTCAAAAATATTAATTGGTAATTCTGATTGGGCCTGGCTGAGAGAGTGTGACCTGTGATCAACTAGCACCCCATTGAGACATGGTTTCTGTATTCTGACACAAAAGTGCTTAATTAGGCTGTGGCTTTTGTGAAGCTAAATTTGGAATTAGTGGGTTTACAAAGTATATGCATGTATGCTTTAAACCATTTGAACTTTAACTTTTGCAGATGACAATGTAATTTAAAATAGTGTTGGATTTTGCTATTCCAATTCAGTTTTACTCATTTGATTAGGGAATCGTGGTTGTTTACTTCTATAGGCTGCACAAAAAGGCAAGCCAGTAAATGTATCATGGATTCAGTTTTAATTTTTTCCCATTGACACTTATGTAAATGAGTTAAAAATTGATAAAACCTGTATGTATAATATTCACACAAATTACACTACTAAAAAGTATTTGAACATTTTTATAATATTCTGGAAATCTGTCTTCTGTGTCAAATTCTTTAGATGTATTTTTGGATAATAGTGGGTAGTCTTGACTTGTCCCTAAACCCAAATAAGGACCAAAAAAGACAAAAAGTATGAAAAAAAAGTATGTTGATTCATAATATAAACTATAAAGGAAAGGGTTAAACACAAGGAATGAATACAGTGCAAAATGTCTAAATGAAAAAAGATACCTTGTAGCCAATTGGCCTTTCTTTACAGAATTTGTCCCTAACTAACATGTGGTGTCCATTTGGCACTTATCCAGTAATTTACTTCATCAAGATTCCACTAAACAACTTTCCCCACCTCTGGTCTCTGATCTCTCTTCAGCTGCTCTTGCAACTCTAAGCTCAACATATTTATGACTGAAAAACAGCAGTCTAACTATATTAGGGAATGACATTTGGGTTGATCCCCTGGACTACCTCTAGAGTCAGAACACCGTGGTGATCCTCCTATAACTCCCGCAGTTCACTCTGAAGCATGAAGCCTATTTTATACTTAATGGCTCAGAGAACCCCACCAAGGCCTGTTTACCCTAATATGTAGTAAGGAGCCATACTGCTGCCTGCCTGCTGTTAGATATGAGACTCCTACTTTATTTACTAATGTCTCCTTCTATCCTTCATTATCTTATCATCTCTAGAAAATATACTTCTGGAGATCCTTTCTTTATCTGAAGACCCAACATGTCTTAGAAGTCGTGTTTATTTTAGTTTGGCATGGCCACACACTTTTCCATTGCCAGTGAGCATCCTAACAGTCCATCTTCTGTCTTGGATAGTGCATAATAGTACTGGTCAGAACAATTCATATGTTATTCTTAAAAAGAGCTGAAGTGAATTAAGGTCAACTGTTCAATTGCCTAAACCCATTCATTCATTTTTATGAACACACTTTAACTAGTACAGGCCCATTCAGAGACTAAGTTCTATGTCGAAAGCAATGAGCAAATATCAGAAATGCATAACTTACTCACAAAAAAGTTGCTGATTAAACTGACTGCATGTCTTCTAACTATTGGAGCACACGAATGATTCACACATTAAGACACTCATACTTCACACCCCAATGAACTGAGCTGGAGACCAAGTAGCAGATGCAAGAAAAGCTGTTGAGAACAAATTGGCTTTTATCAAGCATTTGTGCTGAGTTATGGTAAATCTAGTGGCAATGAATTTTTTCAGTAAAAAATGAAAAAAAAATATTTTTTTTTCAATAAAAAATAGTAAGTCACAACATCATGGCATATGTGCTAGTAAATTGGGAGTAATATGTTTAAGATTGGTATATACAGTGTAAAGAATGAAAATCTGCTGACACTGTGCAGTGCAGATTGCAAGCTGGAAAACAAATAGCTCAGGCAAATGAATCTGTAAGTCTAGTCTTTGTGAAATACTCTAGAAAAAATGTCTGGGTAAGTTAAGATAGACTTCAACATATTGAAGTTGCCACATTTAATGCAATACTTTCAATGTTAAGTAATTGCAAGAAGTTGGCAGATAAAATGTTTTTGCTTGCTGTACTGAAATTCTCATTAAAAGCATTATTCACTTTAATTTGAACATTATTAAAAAATGTATAAAACATATATTACCAATTATGTCAATGGAAATGTGCAAATTGATTTAAGTTGCTAATTTATGTTTGCTTTTTGTAGGTGTTCCTTTCCATTTAAGAAGTGAATGGATATTAGGAGATCCCACACAGTGATGTTTATATAACTGATTGCCGTGATTTCATGCCCTATGAGGTCAATTTTTCCTCAAATCAGAGCGACACCTTATGTAAGACAGGTTCTTCTCATATTTCTCAAAATGTTATTTTATCCATATTTATATATTTCAGTTTATAAGACAGGCGTCATTACACAAAAAAATCCAAATAAGAAATTAGACACAAACAATAAAGTTTTACCAAATGCCATTCTTCTGTTTATATCCCACACAAAAATTGGACAACTTATGAGATGACTACTTTCTGTTTAAGTAAACAATATGAGTTACATTGTTAAAATAAAACAAGCCAAGAATTCATTTGGCTCAAAAGTATCTCTGTATTTTAGACTGGTGTTGTATAATGTAATCTTACAGTATATGCTCTTTAAAGCACCAATTGGTGGTCTATACTGACATATACAGTCGTTACATAAAATAAAGACTGGTGTAATAAATGTAAAATAGCTTATACTGTATTTTTATTCAAAATAATAATGTGATTGTTTATCCATCCATTATGGAACCTACTTAATCCAATTAAAAATCTTTTTAATTGAAATATTACCCACAAAAATGTTTTAGACTGCATTTTTCAATTATTAATGTCCTATATCCAGGGCTTCTTTTTTAAAATGACTTATTGGTCCGGTAGATTTTAAGAGAAATCTCAGGCCTGCATTTCTCACATTGCTCAAGCTGTTGGGGTTGAATCATTTGGCATCTGAAGCGTTTAGCCATTTATCACTAGAATTGTTACCAAAGTGCTGCTCTTGCATTTGTTTACAAGATGTTTCAGGTAGGATATACATTAGTGTTTTTATGGGAATTTCTGTTGGGAGTTATTCGAAATGACAGATACTGGTGAGCAATGAGGAAGTCATGCCTGGCGAGTTATAAATGACACATGTTTTAGCTCCTGTGCTGTTCACCACCTTAACACCTTTGTGCATGGTATCTGCGTGTATAGATATGAACTTGTCTCATTTTTATCATGGTATATGCAAATTTGCACTTGTAGCGTAAGTACAAGTTTTTATGTGTGTAATTGCCCTTTTACTTTAGAAAGGTTGGTAATTAAAAATGTCAAATCAACTTCAGAGTCAGCCATCTTTACCCAGGCAGCATTAGACAAAAGGTAGGAATCAAACCTGGAAATAATGTTTTCAATCACAGGTCACACTGACATAACTGAGTTGCCGGTTACTTTAACACACCGCCTGGAGGGGACCTATATTTACATGGAGAGGGTGTGCATACTTGCCATGGGTGGTGCCCATGCTGGGTTTTGGACACAGTATTCTATGGTTGATAAACAGTTGCAGCATTAGCCACTTCAAGCACTCTTTATTACATATTGTTCTGTTCCTCTTTCAATCTTTTGTATATAAGACTGTGCTCAAATGATATCGTACTAACCCACTGTGCTGGTATAGATGAGAAGATGATGCAACACAGGTTCTGAGGTACAGGCTTGTTTTTGCTTTGTTGTCAGCTGGATCACAGGATTGTATCTGTTCACTTTGGCATGAGGATAATCACTTAATTATGTCTAAAAAGTTGTTAAATACTCTAGTTTCTTCTTTTTTACCCAATTACTTTAATTGGCCATAATAGTGTTTTGTGAAATAAAATGTAAGCAGAACAGCCATGGTGCACTATCTTCTTTAATCATTTAGAACAACCCCTATAAACAAGCACCTTACCTCACAAGCAGCCACTATTGAGCAACTCATTCTTTTTCTGAACCTACTTATTCTCACGCAGAGTTACAGGGCTTTTCTGTTTAAGTAGAAGGGAATTCTCAAGGATCCTACATATGAAGGCAGGCAGTGTACCATAGTGGCTTAAGGACATTAAACAACAAAGTTGCTGATTTAATTTCCACCGCAATTCACTATGTTATTCTGAGAAGGTCACTTAAACTGCGCCTACTAAAAAATGTGTCATCTTTGATAAAGGCACCAGACAAATACACACTAATAAAATAATCCATCCATTATCCAACCCACTATATCCTAACTACAAGGTCACGGGGGTCTGCTGGAGCCAATCCCAGCCAACACAGGGCGCAAGGCAGGAAACAAACCCCGGGCAGTGCGCCAGCCCACCACAGTAATAAAATAATAATAAAAATAATCAAGATTCATTATCTGATATAAAAAAATAAAACCAATCACTTCAACCTGAACTATTTGTATTTAATCAGTGCTTAGCTTGACCACATAGGCATAGGCACCAAACTCCACATTAAATTGATTTGAAAACAACAAAATTGACTCACACAAGGATGTTGAATAAACGGGGTTCCTGGCATGGACAAATTTCTATAAAAAGTGACTCATTTAAAGGGATGACAACACACAGATTGAAATGACAGTGGGCTCTCTTTAGGCAACACTAACAGCTGCAGCTGTTCATTAGAAATTGACTTCTGTCAAATGTTCTAAACAAGTAATCAGCCTGAAAGCAAAAGGACTGATTACAAATTTGTAATCTAAATACCCTCCACCCATTTTCCAAACCCATTTATTACAGAATACCTTGTTGCCAGTGTCCATACCAGCAGCTCTTGTCTGGACTCATCACTGGATTTTGGTATGCTGGTTTCTTCAAAGAGGTGGTCAAACATTTCAGAAAAAAAATATCGATATTTTCTATAAATGCCAGTTTCACACTGTGTCATGATTTTGAGTGCAAAAATAGGTACACAAGGTAACTAAGCAATAAGATTATTTATAGACATGAGTTTGACATAAATTTGAAGACTAGATGATTGCAATCAGAAGATATTGCATATACATTATATACATGGTTTTCTTACTTCTCAGTTTTCTGATATATGTAGTGTTCATAAAAACACGCTCCAAACATTATTGCTCAGTAAACTAAATGAAATGTTATTATGTTTGCATGGAAAAACACAGGGAGGATGATTTTCTAAATACATTCTTTACTTAATGTAACTGACAGCTATGTGTGCGGACCATTCAATGAATCAATATGGTGCCTAATTTTGAAAAGAAGCATGGGAGTTACTTGCCCTATCTCTACATCTAATACTACTGGTTGTCATCATGTGGTACATGTGACAAACATCACAGTACACTGAATTATTTACATGAAAAAAATATAAATATATAAAAATATAAATTTTACAGTAATTTGCGGTAATTCACAAGATAAGAAGCATGTTTTCTAGTTTTCTCTTCATTTTCATGCAGACTTAATCATATTTTTCATTTAGTGTTGTGTTTCCTAGACTGTAACATTTTCAAAGTTTCCATTGTTTCATGAATACCTTGCGTATCTACAACACAAAACATATGACAGCAAGTTTTTGGAACAGAACCTATGCAGACTACTTTACACTAAGATTTCAGTGGTATTTTATTTAAAGAACAATGTTGCCATTACAGCTATTTAATTTATTCAGTGCTCAACAAATATGAATATGACAAAGGTTAATGAAAGTGTTTCCTCAAAAGTAAAACATTTAACATTCCTTGTAAGTGAGGTTATGCCACCATAGCAGTGCAGAAAATAAAACTAACTCACATTATTATTTATTCAGCAGATGCCTTTACCCTAGGCAACTTGCAAAAACAAGCCATAATATATATGAGTAATGAGAAAGTAAAATATTAAACAGTAGTAGTAGTGAACAAAATATACGGAACAGCTGTGACTCCATAGTTAGTAGAGCTGTGGTTGTACAGATAACAATTAAAATTCTGCTACTATTAATCCCAAGTCCTGATAAGGCTAGAAAGTGTGACAAAAACACTGCATGTTTTCATTGCAGAAGAATGAAAGTCATGCCATTTTGACAATTATACATACTGTATGTGTTAAGAGAGAGCATTGAAAGTATTTATTCCAATAAGTACAAACATAGTTAACTAATAAGTATCTTTGTGAAATTTTTATTAAGTATAGAAGGTTGGAAGGTGAAAGGCACATTAAAAATGAGTTGTTTGAACTTCTAATTAGAATCTAGGGTTCAGGGTTGCAAGAATACCTTGGGCAGAGTGAAGTCTAAAAGAATGCCCCTAGGACTTCCAGAATAGTCCTTACCATAGGAATGTTGACAGCAACAAACCCAAAAATTATCCCTGGTTAGTACTTAAAACCTTCTTCCAGCCAGGTGAGATGGTAGTTGGGGGCAGGGAGAATACAAGTTGTCAACATCTTGATGAAGAAGGAATAAAAAAGTAGGAACAGGAGGTGAGCTAGATGAGAGCTTTGTGTGGTGCTAAGGAGATAGTGGACCAGCCATCACTTTCAATAGACAGGGGACTTTCTTGTTTTGGAAAGCCCAGAGTGAAAGAAGAGTTTGTTATGTTGTGTTTATTTTTGTTGTTTCCCCTCAACAACACATGAGTTGTTTATTTACAGTAAATCCACCTTTTCTATATACAATATGTTGGCTTACACAGAGTTTATTCTTTTTCAGAGTTGATTTGTGTACACTACCCTATTATTCACAAGCACCTAAAAAAAGCAAAAAAAAAAAAAAAAAAAAAAAATAGGCAGCAAAATCACGCATACATTTAAATGTTAAATGACCATAGTTTATATCCATAATGAAATTTCATTAGCTGTCACAAAACCCTTCCCAATATGCAGTTATTTTTGTGTTATTAGTGTGTTATTTTTACACCAGAAAATGCTGAATGTATTTTTGACCTTAAACAAAATACTGGTACAAATCAGTAGAATAAGTTGAGTTAATCTATTGGTAATATGCAATATTTTTTGTTTAGTCTGTATATCTATAGGTTTAATTGGTGAAAACATCCATCTGTTTCTATCTGCATTTTTGGTGTCAGCTAGTTATACTATATTGTATGGTTACAAGTAGCCAAAACATAACCTGAAACAAAGGACAGAAAAAATAAACCCTGTAAAAGATGGTAGCTCATTAGCTGGCACATTCACATATAAACTTACAATGGTATAAATCATTGTCACCAATTTGTATCTCTTTGGAGCATGGGAGAAAGCAGAGAAGTGTGCAGGGATCATAGGTTCATAATGCGTTATCACGGCACAGAGCTTCCCTATATGCTACCACACCACCCAAGAGGGAGCATCCTTCCATTATGGGACTAGCATTAGTTTAATTTAGAGTTGTGGGACAGATGCAAAATAAAACTCCCATAAATTCTGAATCAGTAGTCAACACTGAGTTCATGTAGTAGAACCTGCAAGGTACGGTGCATAGTTCTTTCATAACTCTGTTCATATCCACTAGCCACACATGAACTCTAGCTTCTTCATAGTGTACAGCGAGGTTGTGGATTTACAGGTTTATCTGGAGGTTATGATAGGTGTGTTACTTAAAATAAATGTTACACGAATGGATAAGAATCATCCTAAGGACGAAGTAATTGTGTCCAATTTTAAAAATTATATTTCTGATTGCACCATACAATGACAACAGTCCATGACCAGTGCTTATGAAACTCAAATAATTATTAGACAAAAGCAAAAACAGCATTTTTTTTTTTGCTTTCGCCCATTCATTATAATGTATTATGATTTTCATTAAGAGACTTTTTTCAGTGTTTTCTACTGTAAAAAACATCAGAATTAAAGACACAATGCACTGGGATTTGCAGGTGCGTCCAAAGGTCTTCATTTGCTACTGCTCCAGCAGGGATTAATCCCTTTCTTGTTGTTAGGGCCACTAGAGACATTATTCATACAACAAACCTATGGGATACCTGTAATCACTTCTTCCACAATCTTCACTGGCCATTATTGCAGTCTTCTAGTGTAGTTTCACATCCATCTCTGGGTCTTTTCACTATCCTTTCTGCTCCTGCTCAAGACTTATATCATTGTGGGCTCCATCTGGACTTGCACTCACCTGAGTGTGTTCTTCCTTAAGAATGCATATACTGTATGAATTACTGTGGTGAAATGCACTCCCCCTACCTAATACTTTTCAGTGGTCACTGTAAAAAGAGTATAATACAGCATTTCCACTACAACATGAAACCACATGGAACAAGAATCTTTTATTTCTGTAACTTTTTTCCCCACAATTTTGCGGCTTGCTTTGTTCCTACTCAATATGTGCAGCTCATGCAGATCTGGCAATGTCAAAGCTTTGTTTCAGTGGGCCACACACAAAGCCAAAGATATCCTCACAGTTTGTATTAAGTGTCTTTGAAACCTTAACAAGAATTTTGAAAATATTTTCAGCATAAAGAAAATGAGAGAAATTGTTAGAATGCAGACTGGGTATAGCATAAAACAGTGTTGAGAAAAATATAAAAACTAAGATTATAACAATGTATTATAATATATTATATATATTATAATATACCTATAATTATAATAATATCTTGGACATTGTGCTTATCAAAAAGGTAGGAAATCTGAGGAGGAGTTTGCTGAACTAAACTAAATGTTGGTACTGATAAAAGGAAACACAGTAGTTTGAGTTAAAAACAAAATACTTTAACTGTTTTTAATATATACAGTATGCAAGTAATATTTAATATTATAATGTATCTGTGTGTGTATATATATATTCCTCTAAGTACAATTTGTGTATGTATATATTTGAACAATGTGATTTTCAATAGGCCTGAAAATGTAGGTACAATTATGAAGCTTTGGTAGTTACTTTCAGAGTCTAAGAGGGCAAAAGATGAGCTATGGAAACCTATAATATATGAGTCAATGGGGCTGCTACTGAGGAAGAAATTGGAGATGTTGTAGGAAATATCATAAAAAACAGATAAGGATTCATTATTACAATGTCTAACTTATATCCTTGCTCATAATCAAAGACACATATGGAACCAGCCTGGGTCTGGGTACAGTGATTAACTATATTAGTTGGAAAATAGCATAAGAAACTATGGAAATTTGAAATGAGAAAGATTTCTGTTTATCTAACATCAGTTCAGAAAGAAGTGTATGTACTTTGTTGTCAGTGCAATCTGTGTTATCAGGAGGACTAAGACTCTGAAAAATAGACTTTACTGCAAGTATACTCTCCTTTTTCCGCATACTTTTAAGACCTCCCTTCAGGCTTATCCACTTAATATTTCTCAAATCTTACTTTTTGAAACATAATGATATCCTCTTCTGTAGTTACGTCACTTCCATTTTACCAGCACCCAGAAGACCTTACTCTCATAGGGAACCGCTTTCTGTTTACTCCTTGATTAGCTGATGCATGTGCTTGTTTCTTTCTTTTTGTAGACTACTTGTTAGGAGTGGGTTGGATAATGGATGGATGGATGTTCCACTATGAAGTCTTTTTGTGAAGGGTTCTTCAGGTAGGCCAGAGGACCCATCACACCAGGTGCTTTGTGGATTTTGTGGAATGCTATATGT
This sequence comes from Polypterus bichir lapradei, assembly GCA_026402145.1. Taxonomy (NCBI): domain Eukaryota; kingdom Metazoa; phylum Chordata; class Cladistia; order Polypteriformes; family Polypteridae; genus Polypterus; species Polypterus bichir. The sequence goes on along the minus strand of JANRMT010062791.1, from coordinate 50,070,223 downwards.
AACATTTAACAATAGCTCACTTATGTATTTGTGTAAAGATATGAACAAACATGAATATGAATGCTTTATTTCATACGTTTTTACAAATATTTGTTAATGTTTAGTCCAGTAACTGAATAAGGAATTAGAAAAATTAATTTCAGTTAACATAAGAAGGAATTTACAGTGTTACCAATATTCATTTATGAATTTTTTTGAGGTGAGAAGGATGGTTCTTAATATGCACTCTTTCACTGTATTTCTGTTATGCTTATCATTTATTCATTTTAGTGACAGCTTTAACCAGGCATGATTATTTATTGGGCTATCAGCTACAAGTGTGTGGCATATATTTCTTTTATAATTTCTGGTGCTATATATCCAGGTGTATTGATTGTATTGCCCTGCAATTGTTAATATTTTATAAGAGTAAGATTTTCATTATTTAGCATTCTCTTTTTGTTCGTTAAATATATTTCAGTGTAATTTGCACTGTGTGCTGGTATTAGAGCACCAGTTTGATTTATGAGTGCCTGATTCAAAGTTATCATCTTTAAGGATGCAAATACAGTGCAACTATTTGGCAACTAGGATTCATCTTCTTCACTAATCAGGGATTCAGTTTTATATGTTCTGCTGGACAATATGGTTTAACTACTTTTACAGTGTGTTTCTGACAGGATCTTTCTCACTCTTTTTTGTTTCATTCAGAAGTTACATTGTCTGTGCTCTCCAACTCCATCCTTAAGCAGCCTAATGTTATTGAGATATCTCCCCATCAGTTTTTAATGTATTAATAAATACTGTTTCAAAATCTGTGAATCTCTGTTGTTGGTCTTACAATGTTACATTGTACTGTGAAATACTTGAAGTTTACTTTTAGCATGAATAGACCAACATTGTATGTATTTTTCATACATAGCCATACATGCAAGAGAAGGAGATATATCATGTGTAAAAGTTTGTGTATCATGTGCTTCATCATCCCCTAAACTACAGTATGGAAGATTATTCATGCCAAAATAAAATGCAATCCGCTGTGTTAGCTGCATTGCAATACAATGCATCTGCATGAGCTGCATTTAATTTTGGTATGGACATAATTAAAAACATCAATTAAGTGACTTTTCACTACATCACACAGTTTTTGCATCCAGTTAAAATGCAATCCAAAAGTGTATTTCATTTTAATTCATGTCCATAGATTGCGTGTCACAACTAAAAGCATAGCACACTTATTGCATTTCACTTAGCGGCTGCTCCGTGTATATATTGCATTTCAATTTAAGACCATAAGTTAATCTTGCTAAAATTGAATGTAATCAAATGACCAATCAGTGTCAAAAGGTGGGACAAGGGGTGTCAACAGTTGGAGTAAGAGGTGTTCCAATCACAAATGTGTGTTCACCTATCACTAAAGATGGGGAACTGGGAGTTGATAAGGCAGGGGATCCACCTTCTCATTGAACACTTGGAGGCTGGTGATGTAAATGATGATTTTATTCTGTTCTATGTCGATTGACTGCTGGAAAGGGCTGGTGTAACAGGAGGTATATTTCTAGCTGCTATAGTAATATCCTTAGAATGCATTTAAAGCTATTGTCCTGAAAATCTGCAGCATATGATTATGTACATTATCAACCGGGGCGTTTGTGCACCAATATTCCCCTAAATATGTATTTTAAATACCTGCAGATGGGTATGAAAGTACCAGCTATTGCTAAATGTTTTGACATAATTGGTCAGGACTATCAGAAGAAGAATGGAGCAATATGATATAATCAAGCATAACACATTATTTAGACAATTTAACATAACAGTAACATAACAGTAAACATTTTCAGCAAGATTTAAAACATACTTCTCTCCATTTCAGTTAATCATTCCATATTGATTAAACTTATGCTTGCAGCCAGAACGTAGAAATGTTTAGTGGTGTGCCTCTTACCCCAACTGTTGATACCCCTTGTTCCACTTTTGTGCCACCTTTTGACATTGTATTGTGATTTGATTGCAATCAGTTTTGGCATGATTAATGTGTGTTCTTCAATCGAAATGCAAAAAGCTTGGAGAAGTCACAAAGTGAAATGTTAAACACTTACAGTACTTTTCTGTGACACACAATCTATGGATATGAATTTAAAGGCAACAAAATGCAATTTAATTTGCAATTAAAATGCTTGGGTATTGCATTTTAAAATTACACAAAAACTGTGTGCTTTAGTGAAATGCAATTGATCATCTGGTTAAATGCTTCTAATTACATAACGATAAATTATGTCAAAATTAAATGCACCATATGCATATGTATTACATTCTAATGTTATTAACATGTTGAATAATCTTCCATACTAAACTGATTGCCATTTGTGTCAAATGCTCCAAAAATGATGACATATGTTATCTATGGAAAGTTGGAACCTTGAAGCTTCACCCTAGTGGTTTTCTTCCAAGAGAAGATAAGAGAAGAAACCATTTGTTAAGCTTACGCAAATCTGAAAGCTGCTGGAAGACATGTGTTAAGCATGGACCTTTTAACATAATTTTATAGGCTCCTGTAGAATTGCTGGGACAGTATTTGCAATAAGGTAATATCTTATCAATTTTAATAGATTGGAACTAAGCTCATAACTACTGTTTGTGTGACTTGGGGTTAAAAAGGATCTTCTAATCACAAGTTATCATGATCAAACATTTGTTCATGATTTTTTATAAATTCTCCTTGACCACTAAAAATTATTTGACCTTGTTTTAGGGGTTTTAGAGATCAAGGAATATTATGGACACATCTGACACATTGTGCTTGATAAGTAGCATTCTCTCACAATTCCATGTTGTCTTTCTTATGGGCACCACCATTTTGCAGAGTATTTGTTAACAATTGTTATATTATTGCTAGGTAAGGTCAACCACAAGTGTGCAGTGTGTGCAGTGTATAACATATCCCGGTTACATATGGGGCACTTTATTTACTTCCTTGTTGCCCTTCGTTGGACTCAACCCAAACCTTAAAACTTTTATTCCTCTGTTGTTTTGAAATAATTCTGTTTAACAAATGCTTTTTTGATTGTGTTTTAAGATTAATGTTTTGATTCTGGCTATGTGTGTGTTTATTGGTTTTTAAATTCTGCCATCTCTATTTGACTACGATATTTATCACAAGTAATGAGCCTTGGCTATCTGATTGACTTTCCAGTTATTTTTGCTTTGATTACAGTTCATCTCCTGATTTGTTTTCTAACTAAATACTGCTGCAGTGCCATTCAGTCAGCACACAAGGCTAATGAGGTATCAGATGAGAGCATAGTGAGAGAGGCAAGGAATAAAGTCATGGTAGGAAGAGAGGCAAGAGTGGTAAGAGAAAAAGGTGAGGGAGATAAGGAATTAGTGTACCACATATATGGTAAGTGGATGAATTCTGGGATTTATCGCTTTGCACAAATTGGTATTATTTGTACTCCTTACCTGTTTACCTAACCTTGTATGTTTCTGTTTTTCATTTATCTAGGTTATTATGGATTCGGGGATGGATCAACTGTGCCCACTTCAGGCTGCACACTATTAAAAATCAATATGTTGAATATGCCTTAGCACAAGGGTGTGAAGTTCAGATCTTGGAGGAATGCAGGGATATAGGTTATGGTTCCAGCCACTTTCTTGTTAAAATTTAGAACCCTTCATTTTTTTTTTTTTTTTTTTACCATAACAAGTTACCAAACAATAATTACAAATAGTGCTAGCCAACCATTACACCTAGAAGCAAAATGTAAATGAAACACTTTAATTTTATAGCTTGTTAGTACTCACATTCTACCACACCAGATATTTACCACACAGTTGATTTTTTTCTTTTCTTAGAGCACCATAAACATGTTTTTTTTTTTTGTTCTTTATTTCGCCTTATACAATTTCTCGTATGAGGAATTTGTTAGTTTTCGCATACCCCTTGGGGGTCAGAGTGCAGGGTCAGCCATTGTACAGCGCCCCTGGAGCAATTGAAGGTTAAGGGCCTTGCTCAAGGGCCCAGCAGAGTAGGATCTCTTTTGGCAGTGACAGGGATTCAAACCGGCAACCTTTGGGATACCAGTGCAAATCCTTAGCCTCAGAGCCCCCATATGTATCAAGCACCCACTTTTTACGTATTATTCAAACAGACATTGTACGATGGACACATAGGTGCTAATCAAGTTAGCTCGGTTCTGAAACTTAGAAATTAAAGACATATGTTTGAATGACATCAGTAATTGGTTATTAATTAAAAAAGTGGCTGGAATAAAAATCTGCAGCCACCATGGCAATCCTGGATCTGAGTTTGACGCCCCTGATTCAACATATGCATGCTGTTTTTAGGAGTAGCACAGGGGTGATCTGGGTAATGCTGATGCCTCAGCTTCAAAGTCTTTGGATTTATTTCGGCCTCAATGTTCTCTATGTGGTGTGTGCAAGATCTCACACGTTAATGTTGGTTTTGTCTGTATAATCCAGTTTTCTACAAAAGATGCTCATTTTTGGTGAACTGGTGGTTTTATATCGGCCCTGTGCTATTTATGTCAGTGGTTGTAGTGTGATAACTGTACCTACTGTTGGACTGGCACTTCATTATCCCATTCAGAGAGAATTTGCATCTTTTGCCCAGTCCTAGCAGGACAGAATGCAGTAACCTTTAATGTTGAACTGGATTAAGTTTTTAAAAAAATCAATGGATGTGTAATATATTTTGATAAAACATTTCTGCACATCTGGTGCAGTCCATGCTTATAATTTTAAGATGTCATACCAAAAAAAAAAAAAAACAAAAACATAATGATCAGCCAAATAAATCCAATTTCACAGTGTTCTGATTAGATAGAAACAAAATATTGCTTTCAGCCAGCAACGCCAACACTATATGACCACACCCCACATTGCCTGCTTTAATTTCTGCTAAACTATAACATTTTGTATTCTACTTGAGAAATGTTTTCTTATCTGGGAAAATACTGTCAAATGTGAACTATCACATTTCTTTTGTCTTTTACTCAGTACGAATAGGTCATTGGCAGCAGGAAGAACATCTTCAAAGCCATGCAGAATACACCACTGTTAGCTTTTCTTTTACCACAGTGATGAATTAATAAAAACACAAGATAAAAAGAACAAGGGGACTGTGGTATAAATGTGGATTTCTCTAAATCTTACATAATCCCTTTGTTTCCCTTAAAGAAAAATTTACTAAATCTGAAGTCAAAAGTCCATGTGCATGCCAAGCAAACAACATTCGGCTTCAACCTTAGAAGAAGGTAATGGTGGCTCATGTGTTATCTCCACTGCATTCTCATTGATGACACAGGCACGCATTTGCTCTGCTAAATTTAAGCTGTCATCTTCATTTTTTCTGTACAAAATGGTGCAGTTGAATGCCCATTTAATAATAAACAGAAAAGGAGCACAGCAGCTGGACTTGATATTTTAATCAGTGCAATATCATCCTGAGGCCAGTCATTAGGTATCACTCAATTAAGGCTTTTGTTGACTCTATGAAGGATAGCATAGATACCTCTCGCTCCAATTATATTGTTAGTTCAGGAAGTTATCCAAGGTCTTTGGCAAATGATTCTTGTAAGACTGAATACAAAATAATTAAATCAGTATTTTAGTCAGGTTTTGTGGTGCATAAATAATTAGCGGAAAAAAATACTGACTTTAAGGATTAAAGCTTTGGTCTTCGGGGTGAACACAGACTCTCAATGAAGCCTGAATTAAAAATGAAAATGAAAAAAGAAAACTTTAGAGGAACAAAACTATATCCTTAAGAGATTTTTGCTTAAAAGACAAACATGTCATTTAACATTGTTAAATGATTTGCACATATCGAAGTAGAACCTTTAAGTTTATGTTTTCCATAAGCATTTAGCTTTCTTTGATATACTAACATGCCGTAATGTAAAATAAGAACAACATTTACAGCAACAACTGAAAAGTTAATTACTTATATATGAGGGTTAAACAGTTATCCTTTCCTTATTTACTGTTATCAGAAGAACTTTGTTCACAGTGTTCACTTTCGGACTAGATTTTAGGCTCGGATGAAGCCATTAACCATTTGACTTGAGGTCATCTTTCCAAGTAGTTACTACTGACACATGCTTTTCTCTTCAAAGAAAGTGATTAATCTGTTAGGAATATGACTGGAATTTTTCATACTGTCATCTGCACAACCCTGCACAGTACCCACAAGGATTATTTCTTTAATTTATTACCAAGAATCCCAGGTTAAAAATAGCCCTTTTTAATTATGTGTTCAAGGTTTCTACTGTTTCCAAGATAAAAACCACCAGAAAAGATGAGTTTATACTGGGCCCAGATACAGATAAGAAATACTTTTAATTAGTGTACAGTGTTTCTTTAACAGCTCTCCTTCGAAGGTCTCTTGCAGACCATTAAACATTTTTGCTATGCCATGAAACTTAATGTTAAAGTGCTAACTATATAATTACTAAATAATTGCTTGTGGTTAATGTGTGACTTTTGTGCCAGTGCTTACAAGAGACTAGAACATTAAACAGATCACACATTATACCTTCAGTGTTTGTTTTTTTGTCTAGCCACCAAACAGAGCTTTCTCCAGACATTTTCCTTTACAGCCATAGTAACATTCCAGAGTTATTTCTGGTATCCTGGTTATCTTATCAGTTCAAACTTCTTCTCATTTGCTTAAAAGGCAAGAACAAACATATTATGCCCTCTTAAAATAAAAATACTGAGCTGTCTTAACAGTGTGCGATGGCAAATCCCAACTCTGAATGCTTCTTTTGTAAGGGGGGAAAAAACACTACAGCACAAAATAAAATGGGCAGTGTTGTGATGTGTAAAAAGCCATGAAGAAATTAGAAGTGGTCAATATGTAGTGCTGTGAGCTCCTGAGCAGATAATTGGAGACCAATAACACATTTCATTTCTTACAGCCTATCAGGCTACAGACAGAGAACTGTTTCTGTCACAGTGCTGGATCTCACACTTGTCTAAGTGTGTGGTTAGACATAGTCCGCCGATCACAGAATTAGGCACAGTCAGCATTTAATACCAGGCAGCTGAAGAAACAGTAAAGTGATATATCTTGCAACTAGACTCAAGTTAGATATTTAGGTCTTAAAGTTAGATCAGTAGAATAAATAAATGAAATAGAGACAGTCTTCATAAATGATTTAATCCCATGCTCGGCTAGGACATAATTCTAATAATACAATGATATTTTCCACTGTTTTTTCTGTGCTAAGTTTCTATTTTTGTAGAGCATGTCCATTATTGAGATTGAAGAAATAAAGGCACAGATTGACAAAGAAATGTGGTCTTTTTAAGAATAATTACATTCTTTAGTTCATTGTATAAATTTTGAATTTCAGGGTGCATTTCCATTTATCAGGAATATTTGTATTTTCAAATTTTTGAACAGACCAAAATTTTAGCATGGCTAGGCATTAATTTGAAATTCACTTAATAAACATAAAGTTTTTTTTTAATTATTTTTATTGGTCTATTTACAAAAAGTGAAAGAGAAATAATTTACCAAGAAACAATCAAATATAATATTAAATACATAAACCAATAAAAATATGCTTACTTCTACAGTAAAGGGTGCAAGTCTCTGTAACCTTTGTGGGACAAAGTAGTACATTCAGATATTTTAGGTTGTCCACAAATTTGAGTTTAACAAAATATATCTTTGGTTTCACTTTGTTGTTTCAAATGTGATGTGAATTTACTAGTTTTGACACTGCTGATATTTAAGCAATATTTTGTTAAGTTCTAAAGATATCCTGATTGATTCAAAACAATAAATTGATTAATTAATCTTTCAAATACAAAATCATCCATATGTTACTTAATTATTAATCTTTTAGGAAAAATATGAACATAACATAATAAAAATACTAGGTAGAGTTGGTTTATACCTGTCAATGATTGAAAATCAAAACTACATTTTGGCCATTTTTTTAGGAATGCTACTTTAAAAATCAGTTCTAATTACAAAATGAGACAAAGGTTTCAACAAAGCTTCAAGCATTGTCGTTGTTCCTGATAGCCTTTCCCCAAGTCACATTGAGAGCTCTAAAAGAAATGACAAGCATAAACGGTCTGAAGATTAATGAGGATCCCCGCAGCCTGCTCCATGTATGGATCACCAGCTTTTCTTTCATCACTGTTATTTACTTGGCTACTAAGCATGCTGCAAAATGTGAAAGGCCCCCTTGCTTCAGAAATGTGAGCGAACTGAAACAAAAGTAAAGACTGAGCGGATCTCCAGGCCACTGCCTTGAAGTACTGTAAACAGCCACCTCATGGCTGAAATTACTGACTGCATTTTGTATGCTATGCATTTCATTTTTGAATAAAAATTATACTGGATCTTGGCATACAGAGTTAGCAAAAACTGAAACCCACAACAGTATTTTCAATGCCTTTTCTTCCACAGTTACCCAAAATGATCTTTTCTAATTGGTCTTGCTTTGTTTTCCAAATTTACTTTTTCAGTCTACCCGAATCTTGAATGTTCATTTAGTACACTTTTTTAGGCTTTTTGCATTCACGCATTTCATAGTGTAGCATTATTATAGTAATAAGTGATACTTTGTGAAAACTGAGTAAATACTTTTCCCAATATATTGTTTGGGCGTGGTTGTGACTCCAAATTTATTTCAGAGTGGTTAAGACTTTAAATTCAAATGCATTGTAAATTCATTTATAAAATCTTTAAAGAAAATCATATATATATATATATATATATATATATATATATATATATATATATATTGCAGTGTTTATATGATATGTATAGCCAGGTTGGGGATTATATTGGATTTCCTGCCAAGACTTAGGTGAATCATGCTAAAATGGTTCCTATGGGATTTCCTGTCTGACTGCACACTCAGAGATTCATTTTAGGCTGGTAGATGTACTGAAACGTTGCACATTACAATTTATATATACTGTGTGTATCTTTATATATATATATGTATATAATATGTACAGTATAAATGTGTGTATATATATGTATACAGTTTATATATATATGTGTGTGTGTATATACAGTACATATATCTACACTATTTGACTATGTTTGACTTACACCTTTGGGATATTTTTTACATTTATTTAATTTTAATCAATCAGTTCATTTCATAGATAAAATGTATTTATGCAAAATGAAACCAAAAGTGAAGATATCAGTAAGGGAGAACACAGAAAACAGCATAATAGAGTAGTTACTTAGCCAGAAGGAGTCCACTATCATAACATTAAATTTGACAAACAGTTGCTCTCACCTCTCACCTATTAGCTAATACCTGGAAATATAGTTTGTGACCAATGTTTGTATGGGCAAGCATATATTATACACTTTTTTCACTGAGTTAAACCATGGTTTGACAAGTCTGAGCTATTCATTTTTTTACATTGTCACCCAATCAGTGATTTACAGATACATTTGGTTTATAATTCATCCACGTTTGACATTGTCAAAATATCATATTTATTTACCTTTAAGTATGGGGCTTATGCATTTAATTTTAAAATTCATTTAACACTGACATTACCAAGGTTTCAAGTTTATTTACTTTTTAAAGCATAACAGTGCCAGGCTTATGCATTTAATTTTGAAATCATTCAAATGTTGACTTTACCCAGGATTCACTTTTGTTTACTTTTTTAGAATAATATCACTTTGACATTGCGTATTTTGTAACAAAACAAGATGAAACAAAAGTGCACATTAATAAAAATGAAAAACAGTACAGTGAGACAATCTGTCATAATTTGCATTTATTCAAACTACATTGCAAGAATTGTGTCAAAAAAGATTTTTGCTGAGGCATAATCAAATAAAAGGTATTTGTCTAATTTAAGTGAACAGGAACATTCACAAAATTTGTGAATGAGATTCCAACACATATTAATTAGCTTAGCTGTATTACTGAACTGAAATGGAGGATTCTGATACATGGTAATGGTGTCAGAGTACAGAGTAAGCAGCAGGGAGATTCCATCCTAGCTGATGAAACAAAGGTCGGCTCCTATGGGCATGAAGCAGTATTATTTTAAATTTAGGAAGAGAATTTTCTTTGTTTGGTTTGTAATTCAGCAGAGTGAAAAATTCCAAATAAAATATCATGGCTGGTCAAAAATCTGACACATTTCTCTGGGTTTACTTATGGATAATACATTACCATACTGATAATATATATATATATATATATATATATATATATATATATATATATATATATTTAAGAACTGCATGACTTTTGGTGTGGTGTCTTATCAGTTTTGTACATTTTTTTTCTAAAAAGTAATTCAGAAAAAAACAAAGGAAAAAAACTTTCACATAATGCACTTAATCAAAAAACAAGAAATTAGAAAAGTATAGAGTGTATCGCCATTTGTTGAAGTGAAATTGTGCATTAGGGATACTGTAAGGTAAAAGACACGTTACAAAGCACAGATGCACAATGTTTTAAAAGTAGTGGTTTTGCAGATTATAATTTTTTCCCTGGATCTTCTGCTCACAGATTAAACCCTGCCATTAATCAGGAAGAAGATTCATCTTCTTTTGTGTAAAGGTCTTACATATGCATAGACCAGTAACAAACGCATTTGTGATTGTAATGATCAGGCATGAAGAAAATTATGGTTTTCTGCATTGGGGATGATTTAAAGCTAAAGAAATCAAGGCAAGCAGCCTTGCATTTTAATGGTGTGTTTTTCAGTTTGTCCTTCTCTTTTGCAAGCAAACTTTTTTGTAGACTTAGTCCATAAACAGAAAGTACAATAGTAATAAATATGTGCCTTTTTTTAATACTCTTTCATGTTCCATCATTTTTAAAAAGCTGTATGAAATAAAATATAAAGTATATAGATAGATGTCCCATGGGGAAATTTAAGACTATACTATACTATAGTATAAAAACAGCAATATTATATTATATTATATTATATTATATTATATTATATTATATTATATTATATTACACCTTCACTACCAACCCTGCAGTCCAGTGTTTAGCAAATTTTCCCAAACACTACCTAGCTCTGTGTTCTCAATCAGGCTTGGCTACCATCTCTATGGAGTTTGCATAGACTCCTCATTAACACACGTTGGTTTTCTACCAAATGTCAAGAACATTCTGTTTTGCTTAATTAGTGGTCTGAATAGACCTAGTATGAATCAGTATGGGGGCGTGTGTTTGTGAGAAAGGCCCACAATAAATTGGCTTCCTGATTACTGCTTTGAGCCCAGTGATAATGGAATAGGTTTCAGCTCCTCATGACTTTGCACTGTAAAAGAAATAGACCAAAAATAAATGTTTGTGTAGCTTATAAATAATTGTTAAAATACATCTGCTTTAAATATTACTTTTCATTCATGCAATGTAAAAGTACATGTTGGTATAACAGTTGAAAAATCATGTTATCTATATAAAAAAACTATTGATTTACCAAAAATATGAAGGGCCTTAATTGTTAAAATGGTTAAAGGCTTGCATGCCAATGGACTGTGAGAATAATTTTCCAATTGTGAAAAGAATTTTCTCCAAGATAAAACAGCTTAAAATTTTCACTGCAAAATTCTAGTGATAAACAAGTAGCCTGGGTGAAATTGCATCATTCATTGAATATAAAACAGTTATTCAAGCACAAGCTAGAAAATGTTTAATGGTCTAAAAACTTTCTTTTACATGCTTGTCTGTCTTTCCCTACTCCTTTTTGATTAAATCATTTTCTTCCGCTATGAGTGGCTTTGCCAAACTCTCATTAGTCTTAGATTTGAAGGTGGTACAGAGATGAGGCTTTAATAGACACATGAGAAGGGAGGAGTGGGTCTCAGGTCAGATTTTTAATGGGGTCTCAACTTGGTATCCTGCCAGACAAGCTCCGTAAAAATAGTTATAAAGAGAAAACCAAGAGAAGATTAATGTAAATCTCCTCTACTGGCCTAACCAAATCCTGCAAAGACTCTGTCATATTATTTGTATGATTTATATCTTCCACTTAGCTTGGTTAGTACGATCCTAAAAGTAATTGTGTCAAACTAAATGCTGATCAAGTTAAAAAGAAAACTTTTGTAACAAAACCATTTTCTACTGCCAATATAACTATGTCATATTAAAGATGTTTTGGCTAAGCATTACACATTTTATATGGTCACATTTAAAAGTATAACACAGCACTTTCAAATCTTTAACTTTAAACCCATTAACACACAGTCATCTTTTAAAACGTATATGAAATGCTCCCATCTTCCACCAAATACTAAAAACTCCATTTGTTTTTCATTTCAGTAAGCTCCAGATGACGTTTGATGGACAATTCAAATTAATGTGGCCCATATTATTTATGTTTCGTTCTGCCGTGCCTTTTTCATATACACAATTGTATGTGCCATGCATCAGATATGTTTATATTCATTTTATCCAGCCTTTTCATCTACAACATTGATTATTGCCACTCATGTGATACATTTAGCTTGTTTATGGTTTCAGGTTTTCATCCTGCAATGACTATATAGCAAAACATTTAAAAATGATTTCAAACACACTATATAGCAAATCTTTTAAAAATGATTTCAAACACACCTCAGTTAATGGTGGTGCAGTTGAAAGAAAATACCATCATTAGCCTAAAAGACAAAATGTATTTACAAAAAACAGTAATATTGGGTTTCTTTCTAGTTATCCATCGGAAATGTAGGTGCACCTGAGTTGTAGGTGTGTATATAAATGAAATAGACGACTGCCCACTTGATACTGGTTTCTGCCTTGAGCCTAATGCTTCTGTGAAAGTCCCTACCAGGGGAAATACAGTACAAGTTTTGATTTGGAAGAATATAACCCAAGGTATTTTGTCCTTGGGCCTTAAGTATATATGCTATATAAGCAATTCTTTGAAAGGCATTGTCTAATAGTCAGTCATTTTCTAACCCACTTAGTCCTGAACAGGGATGTGAGGGTCTGCTGGAGCTTATTCAAGCTAGCATAGGGCACAAGGCAGGAACAACCCTGGCACCAGTCCATCACAGGGCAAAAAACACACATCCAAATACACACCCCAACCACACACTAGGGCCAATTTAGGATCACCAACTCACCTAACCTACATGTAGTTGGACTGTAACAAGGAAACTGGAGCACATGGAGGAAACCTACACAGACACATGAGAACCATGGCCTCCGTACTGCAAGGCAGCAGCACTACCACTACACCACCGGGCTTCCCACTGTCTAATAGAAAATATGAATTTAGAATGGACTTTATATAATAAATAATCAGGATGAACACATTGCTTAAGTCTGAGGAAATGTGGAAATACCCAGAGCTTAATAATAACCTTTCTCTCCTCCAAAAATATTGTATGTTTTATGAGCAGTAGCATCAAAAATCTTTAAGATCCTTTTGCTTAATATCTCAGTGCAGCATGTATGTTATACCTTACCGTAAACATCCATTCTTTATCATGATCAACTTTCTTAGTTCAGGCATTGGAGAGACACAGTTCATCCCAGCAGCAGTGGACAGATAGCAATCCTGAGTACTTAATGCAATTAACAGCTCAAAGAAATTTATTTCCAGTTAATAAGCATTTACAGATTAGTAATGATGCTTCATTGTATAGCTGCTGTTCAAAAGTAAAATAAAATGTAATTGCTAAAATGAATAAATAGTTTAGTATGATCATTATATCTGAACAAGTGGGATTCATAGATGAAACAAAATTTAGAAGTAGTACAATTATGATGTACTGTAGCTGCTATAAATCAGTGAGATGTGAACACACCAACCAAAGTCAGTAAATATTCAATAAATCGAAAGGGATGGAATATTCAGAAAAATTTCTCAAGTCTGTGAATTAGGTACGTATATTATTATTAATATCATATAAGGCAGCAGAGTGATATACTATACAGTCTTATATTTTGTTGACTCCAGTTCAATTGTTGAATGTGGTGCCTTTTCTGTGAAGACTGGATACTTTCTCGATTTTCATGTGGGTTTACTTTGGGGACTCCAGTTTCCTTCCTCAGCCCAAAAGCATACTTTCATATTATTTAAAAAGTTAAAATTTTTACACCATGAGTTCTGGTTGGTGTATAAGTATACCCTACAATCAAATGACATGCCTACTATTACTCTATGATTTGGCTCCAGCACCCTGAGTAAAAAAAACAGAAAAAAAACTATTAATATTATTTATTATACAAATCAAATGTAATAGGGTATCACAATTGTGCAGTTGTGCTAATCTGCAGCAAGTACATGACCTCTTTATATTTACAGATTGTTACACCCACAGTACAAATACACATTTTAACATCAAATTATGTTTCTAAATTGTCTCTGTGTGAGTCTACCATCTGGTCTCCTGCTCAGGCCTGGTTATTGCTTTAAAGTCATTTTTAAGGATTAACTGTGGCACCCCAAAAGTTTCCTGAGGAAAAACATGTTGCGATGTAAACATCAGGACAGAAATTATCAAATGAATGGGTGAATTATTAACAGTGATTAAAAACCAGAAATACTACAGTTAAAGGAGAATTTTAAATGTTTCAAATAATCCAATGAATGCAATGCAATGCACAAAAATGTAATGACACCAGAAGATTAAAAAGGGAAAGGATCTCACACAACAAGAAAATGAAGCATACAGCCTCAGGATAAGAATATCTGTTTTTGAATGCAATACTGTAAGCAGGCAGATCTACTGTATAGTGTGAATATGAACACTGCCAGTAAAGGGTGCTTAAAACAAACACAGGTAAAGTCCCACTGATCAGCCAGCCACCACTCTTTTAAATGATTGTTTGTTAAGAGGGGTGTACTAAGTCTTCAAATATGCAAATTTATGTAATTTGGCAGTACAGAATAGAAGAGTTTCAAAGTTACATAAAACAAATATGGACACCTTAACATTGGTATAATATGGAACAAAACTCAACATTCATTTTTTTGAAGAAAATTGATGGGTTTGGAGCAACACTAAACTAGTCTGAAAATCACACCCAGTCCAATACTATAGGTGACAAGTTAGAAATGTATGTATTTCAATTAAAGTGCAGAATTAATTCTTTTCAAAGTAAAATAAAAACAGTTTTAATCACTAGCTAATACTTAATCGAATCAAATAAGGGTTTTTCCAACACACAATCTATTTTTTAAAATCTGCTCATGATTACATTTTATTTTAAAGGGAAGTACACCTGTCTTGAATTAAAACACTACGATCATTCTGTCCTTAGTATTTTGAAACCGCCGCCATGCTTATACAGAAGATTGCCTATAACCCATTCTAAGTCCACATGTCCCATTAGTGTTTTTGAAAGAGTAAATTCTGTGTGTAAGTCAATTTTTGACTAAGGAATGTGGAAACAGAAATGCATTATCCCCATGCAATGGAGGCTTTATATTAGTGCCATTTATTTTTCTTTTTTTTTTTAAATCCGCACTCAAATTTTTCCCCCTAATAAAAGGCAAGGACTCAATATCCAGTATCAGTGATAACAAAATACAATGTATGGGCCCATTGTTTGAACTCAAAGGCACTACTGAGTATGGAATCCTTGAAACCTGATATATATTAAAATTACTTAAAATGAAATTTGTGTTTTTGGAGCTTAACCGCTTCTACTCTGTGGCAGCATAGAAAATTTTCCGCAGTAACGCCTTTTTAGTCTTATATATGGAAGGAGATTTCCACTTTTCTCAGCACTTGCCAATTAGCCCTAGAAGAACATGGCTGTAAGCAAAGTCACTCCTCAGTCAGTTGAAACCTGCATATCTAACAGGTGGTGGTGAAATGAGTCATGTTTATCCCACGACAATGAACTGAAAGCAGGCAGATTGTTGGGGGAGTTTAAGTGTCTGATCTCAATCCAAATTCACAGCATTATTATTAAGTTACTGTTGTTACTCTATGGTGTGTGTTTCCAGTAATTTCTTGAAGATGCCTACTGATTTTTATTTCATTCATATTTACTGACTAAGCATAATTCTCAGACATAAGTATGTTGCAGTACAAGTATAGTGAAGGATTTTATTACAGATACAGGGTTCTAGTTAAATAAATACCCATGAGTGTGTCATCTTAGTTCAAAAATATTTCTCCTGCTCTCTGCATAAACATTCCTTGTACTACACATACTAGCAATTTTCTGCCTGTGCAAACCTTTACAATAGGAATTTATTCTATCACATTTGTCTGTGACTTTACGTATGTTATCTTTGTCTTGGATCTCTAATTTACAGCATGTCAAATGTATCATATATAGACTTGTGCCATAAGATCTGCTACTAAAAAGTAAACATGTGGTCATATGTAGATTCCTTCATTGGTTACTTTTTATTTGTGGACATCGCATGTAATATTTTAATACCAAGCAACAGTTTTACAGGTTTGATGGAGGAGATTCACATAATTTGGTACACTTCTGCAGTTCCAGGAACATTTACAAAAGTAATTGTTAAGATTATGTTGTTTATGCATAAGGACTCCTTCATAAGCGACAAATACTTAAACATAACAGTTCTAAAATAAGATGAATCTAGACAGCTTTTTCTCATATATGAAATGATTCAGTATATTGAAATGTTTTGCTCATATTCCCCTTGTGACAGCAAACTAAACCTGCATGGCACTTTGATGAGTTGTTTGTCATTTAGATGGCAACATGAGGTGTTACCTTTGATTGATGGCTGATGATAATGACAGTTTTGTATTGTGGGATTCAACAAACCAGTTTAACACCTCCCTCTTTACTTTCCAGCTCTACTAAATGTTACATTAAAAACACAACAGCACTCCAGATTTACCTTAGAGATGTTAATTAGTCAATCAATCAATCAATCAAAGTATATCACAAAATGCCATGTAAGGCCATCAAGAACATTAGCAGAAAACAAAAAGAATTTAACAATGCACTAAGTACTGCAATAAATATAGGAAGTACAATAAATTCATTAATGACAGCAAAACAAAAAGGAAGGATTGATTGGTAGGAAAAAGAAGGCAGAATTAGAATATTAAATATCATTGCTTAAAGCGTTTAAAGGCACTTGCAAGTCATGAAGGCAATGAAGTGATTTTGTAGTCACTACATAAAATACCATTAGCTGATTACTTTAGATTTATATATTTTGTATTTTCTTTAATTCTATGTCCTTTGCTATTTTCTTTATTTTTCAATTTATATATTTAAATGATATAATGGTCCAACCTACTGTACAGCACATAAAGGTTGAATGTGTCAGTATTACAACAGATGCCATATCTGAGTGAAATTTGGTGACCGTACCAGTTTTCATATATGTGTGTTTTACACATTTAAATACAATAAAAAACACATTCCCATGTTGTACGCCTTAGTGGGTCTGCCCTCTCTAGTTTATTTTCTATATGTTTATTAAAACATTAGTAAGATAAGAAATTTTGAAGGCCATTTCCCCAATACAAGCCTTACCAGTATTACAATGAATTATAATAATCAAGACTATGGGTAAAGAAAACGAATGGAAAGACAGAAGAACTATACAGTTTGTATTCCTCTCCAAAACATTGACTTGGTTAAACCTGAAGTTACTGTTTAAAAAATTTGATCAAATATGTGATATCAACATAAATGTTTCATCCTTTATAACACTGTCATTCCACTATCAAAGAGATCATAATTAGAGAATGAAGATTTTAAATCTATTTAAATGATTTATTCATTTCGGTTTTTTTTCAATGATTTAATGTACATTGGCAGTTTGGTTTGTACTGATGCCTTATCCTTTTGTCTTGAGGGTGAAGTTCCTTTTGTATAAAATTTACATTTTTGTTAAATAGTTGTTTTTTTTCCATGTTGTGATACAGTATCTTGTTTTTGCTTATCATTCAGAAACATACTTTTGAATACATAGATTATGTAATATTACACTGGAAATACTGTGTGTAATGGAGAAGAAATACACAGGATACATTAGTTATGTTCTAAAATTTTTTATTTTCTGTTTTAAAATTTTTAAAAAAAAACTAAAAATAAATATTGTGAGTATATACCTAATTTAAAATAAACCAAAGTTAAAATAGTGCTACTGGCATAACATTATACAGAATTCAACCTTAAAAATTTTTTTTACAACAGTTCCTATATCTACATTATGGGTGTTGTGGAAGAAGAAAGTGTATTACAGATACAAATGGTGATGGAAATGCGATAACTGTTCATTTCCAATATTACCAGAAATTTACTCAACACATTCTATAGAATTTTCACTACTCTCTGAATAGATTCACCACAAACTTTAGATATTGCCAAACAGTGTTACAGTATTATACAGTTGTTTCGCCATTTTATTTTCCAGCAATAACCTTGCAGTGTTTTTATATGAATATGTTTTACAGACATGTTCTTGCAAATGAATTGCAAAACTGTTATCACCTCACTAATGAGTGTGGCATACTGTGGCTTGAAGTGGAAATTTTCAAATCACTGGGTGGCTATATATTAGCAATCTAGCCAACTGTTTGCTTTAATTTATTAAATGACTAATACTGCTTTCATGTAAAATAAGTTAAGATAATTGCATGTTCTTTGTTGTTCTGATTTTTATATTTGCTTTTGAAAAGAAAATCAGTTCATCCTAACAAAAGATTTGTTCAGTTTCTGCTTATATGCCAATTAACTCTTAGAACCTTTTCAGGTTAATGCAGTAGTTACCTCCACATTCTGAAGCTCAAATTGTAACACTAGTAATGTTTGAAAGAAATCTGTATATTCTACCTGTGTCATCATGAATTTTCTTTGGGTGCTCCAGCTTCTTCCAACATACCACTCACAATTAGATAAAGGCGATTCGTGACTGTAGATTTGTGCAAATGTACTAAATGACTGCACAATGGATTGACAGCCCATACACACTGACCTTTCAATCACCTGATGCTAGGGCTAAGGATAGAGCTAGCTTCCGCATTCTTTCACTTTAAAATAGTAAAAACAGTTTCAGAAGCTGTGCCCTAAAATGTGTTACACCTACAGTTTTTCCAGTTACTTTATACAGTGTCTTGAAATATGCTATATTTTAAAGCACTTAAATGTCTTTGTAGAAAACATCTAACACTGTACATCTTAAACAATTTTGAACAGTGTTACCCATAAAGGATGCAAAATATATGGTTATTTGTCAAAGAAACTGAAAGATAACAGTAATATTAATAATAAAACTGTGTATATACAAATCTCTCCAGGTTAGCATTTGCTGTGTAAAGATTAAAAATGTCTAACAATGTCATTATGTTCAAATTTTTTTTCTGTAAAATTCATGTGTTCTGCTTCCATGTGAAAATACAAAATAGCAAACTACTATATGCTATTGTTAAAAAAGGCAGTCATAAATGAATTTTTCAAGTCAACCAAGTTCTTCCAAGTCTCTGTTAGATCCCAGCTGCAATGTAAATAAAATCTATGGATTTTCTTAATGTAAAAAATTCCCTAAATTTTGTTTTAAATATATTTGTTTACAGCAAACTGTGCTTGTTTCTCTTACCGTGTTAGTTTGGATTGCAGGCCTGGCCAAATTACTTGGCCAATTGTGCTCTCTTTGCCACATTTAAGCACAGAGTGTTGCCCTTAACTGTAAGAAAGCACTTTAGTCAGCAGGCTTCAAAAGACACAGAACACCACTCCACAACAAATGTGAAAACAGATCATTTGGATTGTAAGGTGGTCCTTGGCACCCTAATCAAAAGCACTAGAATGACCATCTGCTATCACCTGTGCTCCTTTACCACTCACTGACCATTACTTGAAAAGTGCTAATTTACCTTCTACTCTTTACAGCAGAGTTGTCACTTCACAGCTTGTGATAAGATTGTAGCAGACATCCACAAATACAAAAAGATATACTGTGTTCTTTTTAAAAGCTTCAACATTCCTTAACAAAAACTCTGCACTTTACCATACTGTTAAGGAAAATGCGTCATTAAACTGGGTGTTACTTTACTAAAGATGAGACTATTACTGTTAGTGTCCTCGCTAATGTCTACAGTGAAGACTGAAGATTCAAGTGACTGAAGTAAAATAAAACATTATCTTGGTGGGTTAAGGTTGCTTCAAAATATAGATGTTATCTAGTTCAAAGAATTGTCTGTCTATTAGAACTATATGCATTTATATATGTTTGTAAGCTTATGTATGTGAATACTAATATATATATATAATCCATCCACTTTCTTAAATGTACAAATCTGCATTAAACATTATTAAAGCAACTTTCCAAAAGTTACTTGAAAATACATATGCTTTAATCAACTGTATGCTTTATACTGCATTTGTAAATACTATAATTTTACATAAAATCAAAGGAAAGCCTGTACCAAAGATAAAGGGGATTACCTCTTAATCTGAATATTCAAAAATACATAAATAAAAGTTGAAACAAGTTCAGATGTGTGTTTTCAATGTGACTGCAAACTTTGACAACACATATTTATTACATAATAACAATTTGCTATATTATGAAGATTAGTAATTGCCATGCAAGTAAATTAATTTTGTATTATCATGCACATAATGTCATGAAAAATTAATATTTTTGTATCAATTTACACATTGTGCTAATTTTGTCTTTGGGGTGTCTGCTTTTGTGCTGCTGCCGAGGCTATGTTATTTGGCTTGAGCTGTATAGCTCTTTGAAAGTTTCAGTGAATTTCCAAACGGGCTGATTAATTTTTCAAGTGTATACCAATATTGTGTATATTCAAAAAAACAGTGTCATGATAGGAAAAGCATACATTCAAACTAAAACATAAAACTGAAAAATCATGATGATGTGAAGATTATTCAGTATTAGAAAGTATTCTTTCACACTCCTATTGCTTGTATTTCCAATTTTATCTGCAACATTACACTTTTTTAACTCTCAGTTCCAATAATTTACTTTCTTAAACTGAAATAGCACCCACTATCCTCATAATATTTAAGTAAAACTATAATTTTATTAACTTATTGTAATTTGACTCATAGTTCTCACTTAGGTTAGTTAAACATTACACAATCTTTGTCCTATTCTAAGTGCTTACCAAATCATTATCTCTAACACTCTATAAATAATCAAAGCAAAACTTCTAATCTTTGTGATACAACATCGGTGATGATGTCCAGGTAAGCTTAATATATTTCCTTTAGCTGAATATTGAAGTTTATATGTTACACAGTACACACAGTATCTCCCTAGTACGTTTAACTGTATTTACCGAATGATCAACAAAATAAAGTGGAACTATTCGCACCCACCTTCATATTGCTTTCAAAGGTAAAGGGCTTAAAAGCAAGATCAAAAACAACAGTCATTCCGCATTTATCCGTCCCAGATAAATAAACAATATGAAAAATATCTTCCCGATAATTCTGGTGAGAAACATTGGGTTAATTCGCGAATAAAGTAAAACCACTACACTACTACTACTACTAATATTAATAAGTTGAAGCATCCGAATTCAGATTTCCTGAAAAGGTAAACGTACCTCACACACACGCCTGCGCATATATAGTGCCTTGCGTAATACCTTGCTTTAAAACCTCCGTCGTTATTTTATACGTACATATTAAAGTCTTGGTTATGGTATTGGAAATGCAGTATTTGCATTTTTCCACAAGTGATGCGAATTTAAAGAATGATTTTTCGTCGGGTACCACGTGGATTTTAGCAACCGGCAACGAAGTACTGGAAATTACTCCAGTGACAAGTTTAACGTGCACATGCAATCAAACGTTTTTATTTTTGCAACCATTCACTCCATTATATTGCGGACACCACGTGTGATACAGGTAAACTTATGTTCAATCACAGTACATTTAACAAATGTGATCCATATTATACTGTCCGTCTCTGTAAAGGGAGGCTGTAGTGGGATTCTAAACTCCGCAGGTTTCTCACCTCGTTGGTTATGGTTGCAGTAAAATTATTCTATTCAGTCGGGTAACATTCACATTATATCTCTTATAAATGTGCGTTTTTTTTCTTTTTTTGAATGCGCGAAACCAAATCATTCGTTATATTTCTATTCTTGCTTCGGTGGTTTTCTTTCTCTAAAGTATCCATGAATGTGACGATGCCAACCGTTTCAGACATAGGAACAACACTGAGTTCTCCTCAGTTGTAGATGAAATTTATAATACGATTATTCGCGCGTGGACGCTTGTTTCTTCTCTCCGTACATGTACTTTCCTGTCTCACTTCTACCAACTGTACTCCGCACAGCCTCTGCATTTCGCTGAGCCTGTCCTGCCTTTCCTCTATTTTAATTGGTTATAAGCAGTTTCCTTTCGGGTGCATTTCCTTGACGGACTGGAGTAGCTTGTTGTCAATCGAAGTGAGTGGCATAGCAGACTCTGCAGACTCCGCCCTAAAGCTCTTCATGCTATTTGAGTGAGAGACGAGTGGAGGTAGCCTTCAGAGCTGGTCTTACACAGTAAATGGGAGAGAATCTTTGTTAGGAAAGAGCACACTGGATAGCAAACTTCAAATCACAATATGGTTTCCGTACTAAGGCGCTCTCTGTGGATTATACTTGGCTTACACTTGTTAAATTATATCTGTATTGGAATTGCACAAAATGCAAAGGAAGGTAATGAGAGCAAAGTTTTTTTCTCCTTTGTAAAAAAATGTTGGATCTTGTTTTTTATCTTCGCTTGTGTGATCTTCAGAAAAAAAAATCTTTAAAGAGACTGACCATCGAGGCTCAGATTTACTTCTGCATGCTTTGCGGTATTCGTGTGAGATGCTGTGGTGGTTGGCGGGGAGGGGGGGTGGGGGGGGGGCAAGGAGGGGGTCTTCACTGAGAAAATGCGCTTGACAGCACATTGACCGGATCGGGTTCGCGTTAAAGGTAACTGCGCTCCGGCACTGAAATGTGTACTATAATATTAAAGAAATAAAATGGCACAAAAAGGGCATTATAGTTCTAAAGCCATTAACAGACTATGTTCTTAGCTGCGGCATTTATCTCATACGCACAGCCACAATGCCATTGAAATGGGTCAGAAGCGTATTCCGTGTTTGCAAACAGGACAAGCGATCGAAAGTTTCCCTCAGTGCGATTTTTTAGCATTTTTCCCTGTCTTTGCTTCTTTCAGAAGAAGATGAAAGGCAGTCCATCATGACATGGTTGCATTAAACATGATATGTGAACCGTGACACATAAAACTGAACGATTAAACAGCTGCTTATGAAAAATAACACCGATCTTTATTAAAGGCAGACGCTACGCAGTATTTCGTGCTTTGATGACACTAATTGCAATAGCTGAGCTGTACCAAAAGCATCTATAGTTGGAAAATCGAAATACTTAATACATTCAGGGTAATAACTTTTTAAAAGAATCAATGCAGAGCTGTCAGAATAGATAAAACACGATTCATTAATTTATTTATTGTTGTGACTAATGCAGAGATTAGTGACTAAATGCCGAATTAACTCGTTTAAAAGACTCACCGTTTTGTTCTACTGATACTATTTCATAAAGGTTTCCATATACATTTAATATAACTCGACAGCATGTGTAGCAAAAGATAAGACATCGTTGAGACAGTCGTACGTGATCAGTTCAATCAATCAAGCGCTTTTTTGTGTTCGCCATATGGACACAGATATACGTTTGAAGTGTTTTAAATGTAATTTGTCAAACATGAAATAGGAATAAGAAATCCACTGCAAGTTGGAAAACGTATATTTTACAAAAACATTTTAACAGCCTCTGAAGAAAATAAAGCGGGCGCCTGACACCTGCTGTCTTACTTCTTTAAGCTACACAATCGCGGAAGAGAACCATCTATAT
The DNA here is from genome assembly GCA_026402145.1 of Polypterus bichir lapradei. NCBI lineage: Eukaryota > Metazoa > Chordata > Cladistia > Polypteriformes > Polypteridae > Polypterus > Polypterus bichir. The sequence goes on along the minus strand of JANRMT010062791.1, from coordinate 50,046,402 downwards.
ATCTATACATGTACTTTTCAATTTACTATATTAAACTGAAAATGTCATCTCTGTCGCTTGGAGGCGAACTGCATCTTCTATTCCATATGCTGCGCTAGAGCAGATATGATGAATGAAAAGAAAGTTGCTTCTTTGTTGTAATTTTTTCCTAAGCAAAGTAGGCATTGGTAGTTTCTTGTTGTGACAGCTTTGTTAAATGACTTAAAGGTTATCAAAGCTCATTTAGGCTGTGGCCGACGCGATAAACAAACACGAGTGCTGCAGTGGCCGAGACAAGATGGCCAGTAAATTAAACGAAAATAATGCAAATACCGCAATAAAAGTGATGCTTATTATGTTGTAATGCAAGCGGTTTCAAGTGATGTGTAAATCACAACGGGCGCAGGTCAAACTGGAACGGTTGAATCAGTGGACTGACTAATGCAGTGTCCATTTTTTACGTATCAGGGAATTTGAGAGGTTAGTTTCATTGAATCAGTATGAAACTTGTTTTAACTTCATTTCCTTTGAATTCTTATTTTATTTAAAAACACATGGCTTTAAAACGAAACCAAAGTTGGACGACGCGTGTAAAGACGTTTAGTGGACAAATGCTCAAAGAGACACACACATATATATATATATATATACATGTCTTTTTATTTCTGCAGTTATTTTGCTAGATTCAAAAGCACAGCAGACAGAGCTGGAGTGGATCTCTTTTCCATCGAGCGGGGTAAGGATCTTTTATTTGCCTTCTTTTAAATGTTAACATTCCACCTGTACTCTCTGACCTTTATGCCACACTGTTATTATTATCCTGAGTCCATTTGCTGGATATATAAGTTGTAAGAGAGCTATTTTCAGTCCAGGCAATCAGGTGTAGGGCAGGTTCTTTTTTAAGTATATGTTGCCTAGATGAAAAGACATACTAATTACAGAGCAGGTCTTAATTGGGTACTTCCCTGTTGTCAATTGCGCCATTGTTGTGTGTGTTTTAAGGAAAAGTAAATTGTGATCCAAATTAGTTGCTCGAACAGTAATATGCATTCCAAAAATTCTGTAACACTTACGTATGGATAATCATAGGGAAGACGCCTTGAATTAAAGTTGTTCTGTGCAATTTAGAACAATTAAACAGTAACTTGTTTGCTTTCAACATTTCAAGGGGTGCAATTTACTGAGTAATGCTTAGTTGCTATTGGCCCCTGAGATAACTCGTTTTTGCTATCAATCGTAAAGCACATTGCTAGTGTTACTGTATGTCGCAGTTTTACTTTTCGGATTTGGTATTTTTATTTCACTATGTAGTAACCATTTCAAACTTTCATTAAGTTTAATCATGCAGCCTTATAAAATCTCGAATCACTCAAGACTCTTCTGTCAAAATCACCAGTTTGCCTCACAAAACAATTGTTACAAGTTATGTCAAATGAAAGAACAGTATCTCAAAACTGTTATCAGGTTTTTTGGGTATTGCGTTGTTTCATTTATACTCCTTTAATTAACACTTTTTCCAATATGCATTTATAGTACAGTATAATTCAAGGTTTTATCACCTGAATATATATTTTAATTAGTGTGAAAACATTGAATCGTATTCTTTTACAAATATTTTAGAGCTTTTTCAAGAAAAACTTAGAAGTCTAATAATAAAATGTCCACATACAAATTGCACTTCATAAATAATAGAGAAATCATGTCTTCACAGAACATTTATAAATATATAACCATCAAAATGTTCATATATTAATATACATATATATACTGTATATAATGAAATATACATTCAGTATATAATATATATGTGCATGTATAGATAACTCAAGACGTGCGTCCACACACACATATATATATATATATATATATATATATATATATATATATATATATATTGGTGTGCGTACTGCATGGCTCTGGTATCGCTATATTGATCCTTGATTCTGTGATGGACAAGATGGGTTCAGATAAAGAATACATTTGCATCATGTACACATGTGTGTTTGAATCAAGAAAAGCAAATGTGACAAAGGTAAATTATTTTTATATTAAGCAAACGATAACTAAATAATCTTTAAGAACTTTTTGCTATCTTAATACTATAAATGGGTCCAAGTTAATTCTAAAAGAAAAGTAAGTCTAATAAGTAGTATTCTTCAAACCTAAAAACAGCTGAAATTAGAGCAAAACAAATATATATTTAAGAGTTATGAAATTTCAAAGCATATGCCAAGATATCCATGAAACAAATAATATTTTTTTAAAGTAAAAATCGGTGAGAAAAAAAGAAGTTCAAAAAGTGAGTGTATGCCTGGCAGAAAGATTAAACATTGCCATTATTAAAGTTTCTTGATGTCACTGTAGCTCTGAAAGCATTGCTATTCCCCCATAAAATGTCTAAGAAAGGCCATTTGCAGGGTGTTTGCTTATGTAAATCAAGTCAATAGAAACAGCATTCCCAGTGTCTGCAGTGGGTGTTATTCTGTAGGTAAGTGACCAGTGCTTCAATAGTTTAAACTCTGTTTAAAGGCAGAAATTTATTTAATTATTTTGCTACTGTCAGGTCTGTTTGTACTTGTGATTCAGATGTTTCAGTTGTTAGCTATATGTTACTCATTCTGGAATGTCATGTCTATAATCAACCTTTCCAGAAGTTTCCATTATTGTCTAATCTTGAATGTTTTGTTGGGCCTGTGTAAAATCTTGATTAAATTGTGGTCAGTGAACAATATTTAGGAATTTAAAAATAAAGAAAACAATTCAAAGTTTAGTAATCTGCCTTTTCAAAATAAACCACAGTTCATAAGCTCTAGCTAGGATTTAGCTTCTGGTTTAGATTAGTGTTACCTCAATCCTCGTTAATGTCTTTAAGCCATGCATTATTTCAGCACCTTTATTCTATGTAGAGATAGAGGTTTTCAGATTAACATATATTTTGTTTCACAATGAAACATCTGTGATAATTACATTCTGATACTCAGTAAAAAATAGATTTATATTGCTGGGTTTTTTAGTAAGGCATCATGCTGGTAAATCCATTTGAAAATATTCCAGAAACATGTTTTTTCTGTGCAAAATAAATATTACACATTATGTTTTCATTTTGAATTTGCAAGACTTGCTCTATTGCAAGTCTTTGCTTATTTCTTTAGATTACATACGCTATATGTTCAGCACTACTTAATTTTCATTAGTGCCCCGTAAATTTATTTTAGGTGATTTGAAAATTTGTATGAGATATGTCTGACCCTCTTGACTTTCAACATTTCCACAAATTTTTCTCAGAATAGTTTACTATGAACAGCTCATTCATTTCTGTAAGTGCTGTAAAATAGAGTAACAAAACTGTTCAGTACAGGATTATATAACATTTGTAAATGTAAGAACTGTTGAAATGTTAAGTTTTATTTTTCTCTTGAAACTTTCCAAGTCAGCTTAATATGTTAAAACTTCACGTTTTGGATTTTCTATGTTAAATTAAATGTACATAAAATAAATATTTTTCAAAGCTTGCTTCTGTTGTTTTGTTTCTTCCTTTTTAAAGATGGAAAGCATGTAATTAAATTCTCTAATGCCAGTCTTTATAGAATAGTCACCTTTTTATTTCAGATACTATGATGGTTTATGAATGAATGCAAAAAGTATATTGCTTTTTTGTTTTTGAATAATTACAAAAAGTATGTCATAGATGTTAATTTTGTGTTTTTGTTTTTCTTAGTGGGAAGAAATTAGTGGACTAGATGAGAACTACACACCCATCCGGACATATCAAGTGTGCCAGGTTATGGAACCCAACCAGAACAACTGGCTGCGGACTAACTGGATTGAAAAGGGCAATGCCCAGAGGATTTTTATTGAGCTTAAGTTCACATTGAGGGATTGTAATAGTCTACCAGGTGTGCTGGGGACATGTAAGGAAACTTTCAATCTATATTACCAAGAGACTGACTCTGATGTTGGCAGGAATATACAAGAGAGTCAGTATGTAAAAATAGATACTATTGCTGCAGATGAAAGCTTTACCCAGGGAGACCTTGGGGAGCGGAAGATGAAGCTCAATACAGAAGTGCGTGAAATTGGGCCTTTGTCTAGAAAAGGATTTTACCTGGCTTTCCAGGATGTAGGGGCCTGCATTGCTCTGGTGTCTGTCAAAGTATACTATAAGAAGTGCTGGTCAATTATTGAGAATTTAGCTGTTTTTCCAGACACAGTCACGGGATCAGAATTTTCCTCTTTGGTTGAAGTGAGAGGTACCTGTGTAAGTGATGCAGAAGAAGAGGCAGACAATTCTCCCAGAATGCATTGCAGCGCAGAAGGCGAATGGTTGGTTCCAATCGGAAAGTGCATTTGTAAAGCAGGATTTCATCAAAAAGGAGATGCTTGTGAGCGTAAGTAGAAATGATTTTAATAACTAATACACAATTCAACAAGGAAGACAGCAGCCTGAAGTTGATTAGATATATTTTAAGAATTATTGACTGGTAATATTTGAAAGTGCTTGCCTAATTTGTTACTTCTTAGCGATCTGCACAATGATGTCGACATCTCTACTTATGAACCAGCTAAGTCATATTTGCAGGTATTAAATATGGTGCAGGGGAAATACCAGCAGAACCTTTTTTCGTGAAAAGAGAAGGAATGAATGATTAAAGAATAGTAATTCAATGGTCAGCCTACAGCTAGGTTACTCATAACTTTGGAACTACTGAGATATAATTTCAAAATAGCATTAAAAGATGAATTAGTCAGGTGATAAAATTATACACGTTTTGTAATTAGTTTTTGGGCTGTACACATGTATAATTTGTGTTGTTGCAAAAATAGTTTCTGTACTTTTCAAAAACACCTTACAATTTAGAACATTCTAGAAAAACACAAGTCTTCAATATCGTGCCTGTGTTTTTTTTACTGAGATGCCTAGTCAATATACTGTAAAAGAAAATAAAAAGTTTGACTAATGAATTGGACCATTTAGTCTACCAAGCTTGCCTGATTAAATGGTAACTAAGCAACCCCAGTTGGTCTTCCAGATATTTTTTAAAAGGTATTAAGGTTCTGTGCTTGACTACATGACATGACTACATGATTCTACATGATTCTGTAATTTGTTCTTCACAACTTTTAAGAATTATCTGGATGAGATTTTGAAACAGCTTAGCCATTAGCTAAACAAACAAGCTTGATAAACTGGGTGGGCTCCTCTTGTTTGTTACATTTCTTATGTTCTTATATTCTAGATTCTAATGATCCTTTGCACAATGGTGTGCTTCCCAGGGACTGTCTTGAATAATGTTTGCTTTGATTTAGATCATTGTCTTGGCCTGTACAATTGACTGTTTAACTGAAAAAAACCTTTAGAAGAAACTTTATTGATGTCTTTGTGAATTTTAAAGACCTGAGTCTCTTGGTGTTTCTTAGTGAGATAGGGTCTTTCAGTACAGCTATGCAGTTCGAGAGCTGCTAAATCTGTTTTGTAGTGATGTGACCAGTGCTGTGCATAATAGTCCTAATGTGGACTTACTAGTGCATTAGATAGTCTAAGCATAATTCCCCTTGATTTATATTCAGCAGTTTTTACAAAATAGGTGAACATTTTACAGTATTTGCTTTCTGAACAATTTGTGCATAATTCCTGGATGATGAGAATGTTGCATGAACAAAAACCCGTATGCATTTTTAGAAGTTGTTTCTTGAATATGAAAGTTGCCCATCTTATATCTTTTTATTTATTTTTCCAACAAGTATAACTTTGTACTTGTGATTTTATTCTGATATAGCATCTGCTGTGGTTCATTCCCCAATCAGATGTAAACCCTTGCCAACTCTCTCTCAGCTGAGTAGCTCAGTCAGCATTAGTGTTAACACTGAGAATAGTGACATCACAACACTTGTAACAGGTCCTGTTTTTGGAATAATAGTAATCATTTGAAAAATAACAAAAATGGTCTTCAAAATAACAACAAAATTTTACTTATTTGATCATATGTTACAAAAAGTATTTACACAGTTGTTCAAAAGTAAATAAACCATATAATAAGTAATGTAATGAAAAGTAATTTACTGGTTGCTAAAGAGAGTTAAATAAAAGACATTTTTTCCCCTCTGGGATTAATACAGTGCACCAAATGCCAAAAAAAGTAAAGAATTTGCATCAATAGAATAGAGAATTATGAGAACGTGTGAATTGTTATGCAGTTCCTTAATTACTAGAAGGTTTTATGGGCTTGCACCTTATAATCTGAAAGCATAATAAAGAAACATACTCTTTCAACATTTCATTGTTTAATACAATGAAAGAGACATATTGTACCAGGTGAATGATAAGAAAGTGCCATTCTTCTTTTTTTGGGGTGATCCATATACATTCCTTGAGATTAATTGGCATTTTAAAGGCCTTTTCAAGAAAAACTGAAGCAGTAATTAAAACATTGAAATTATTTTCTAAAATTTGTCATTTCTATGAATAGATCTTTTTAGGTAGTGAAGTTTTCAACTGCAAATGCAGAAAAATAAATTTTATTTTTTACACAGTTTTACATATTTGGCACCATCCCAAAGCTCTTTTACTTGTACTGTTAAAAGAATTTTAAATATCATGAAGAATTTTAAATATTGTGGTTAGTTGCTGCTGCCTTACACTCTGAGGAGACTAGGTTCAAATCCAGACCAGTACATTTCATGTGTAATAGGCTGAGTGTTTTCATGGCCTTTGCTTGTGGATTATTTTTGGATGGCATACATATTAGATTGAGTAGTGGCTGAATGAAATATTTGTGAGTAAGTGTAACATTGTGTGTAAGTGTGCTCTGAGATAGACTGGTACCTTGTTCTGTGATATTTCCTGATTTACGGCAGTGTTCTGTGGATGGGTTCTGGCCCCTAAATTGGATTAACTGAACTAGAAAATTGATGGCCGGATGGAATTGTAGCTATAAAGTTGAAAGATAAGCAAAATAAGTGAATGTGCAGCACATCACACAGTATGGAAATAGAAGCTTTAGCCTTGTAGTTTTCAGACCATCTTTTTTTAAGGTAATTTCACTGCTTTCTTAGCTATTGTAGATACATCCATTTGTATATAAGAAAAAGGAAAATCAAAGCATAATCTAATTCTCTGCTTTATACAGTCATAGTGAATGTGGTATGCACACTTCATGCATGCTGCAACATTCAAGCCTTTCTATGATTTAAATGACTAACCAGAGAAGGTATTCATGTCTACATGTGTATAATAACAATGACTAATTCCTTGTTTGTTAGACACAGTGTTGAAGATATCATGGTAATAGCAAATTACAAAGAGTTGTCTATAATTGAATTCAGTGTTAATTTTATACTACACAGGCTCTTAATTTATAACTGTACATTTATTGACACTGGGATTAAACGATAACTTGCTCTCAAGTTTAGCCCTGTGTTCAGCTACAGAAGTGTTCATATTTTGGCAGAGTTCCAAGGCAATCGCTTACTGAGTACACTAGCTTGGAATGAGTCCAAAAGCTAATTTTCAATATTCTTCCATCCTTCTATTAATGACCCCTTATAGCACAAAAACAAATAGCTTCACCGTGCTGGCAGATTTTAATGCTCAAGGGTCTTTTTAATAATCCTGATAGGAAATAAATGTACATTTTTCTCATTTTTACTCTTAGAAATGCAGTACCCAAATTGTTAGCCACTGTGTTTTGGTAAAGCTACATCACACATGGGAATAGGCAGTGTGAGTTTGGTAATTTTAATAAGTTTCAATAATGGATTTAATGATAATTTACAACTTTCAAAAGCTTGAATTCTGTGAACTTTGTAAATGAAAGTCAATGGATGAAATACATGAATCTTAAACAGATTAAAATATGTACCTTTTAAAAAAGCAAATGTAGTAGTTTATGGCAGTTTTGTAATAAGTGAAATTTTATAACTATTTGTTTATGTACATTTTTTAGTGTGACTTGCAAATTAGGTTTAGAATTAATTGAACCCGATCAATTCATTTTTGGAGTAAGTGAAAACTGATCTGAAGTGGTGCAGATGATAGTATTTTTGACATCATGCCTTTGTTTTGAAATTCCACCTTTGTTATTATGAGGAAAAATTCCAGTTTGGTTTATTATAAGGATTTTTCAGTTAAAGTTCTCATTTGCAAGTAACAACAGAAGCCGATGTTATAGGTAGGAAATGTGCAAAGAAGTTATTGTAAGGTAAACTTTTCTAATTTTTCAAGCAATTTAAGATAGACATGGGCAATAAAGAAGCCATTTTTTTAAATTAAATTACATTTATAATATTGTGTATTTATATTTTGTATATGTTTCCTTGGAATCTATTAAACACACATTTTATTACTTATTATATATATAGTTTTTTACAAAAAATCATTTGTTAGCAAAGACTATCCCACACTAATACTGGAATGAAATCTTTATGACACACGAAGTGTTAAATATCATCATTGCTGTGCCGCAAAATATGTGCCGCAGTCCTAAGAGACAGTGTATTTCTCTAGAGTGTGTCTTTTTTCGTGAATAACTGTGGTAAGACAGAATGGTTTATTCTGGCCTAAACACAGAATACATACAAGTGTAAAAAGGCCTGTATAAAATATTAAATAGATGGGAGCGGGGCTGTAAATGAGATGAGCTGTCAGTCATGTCATTTGAGAAGCCCTCTCTGTGCTTGCATGAGCTTTCTCTAAAATGTGTTGTGATCAAGTCATTCATCACAGCCGGGGAAGAGGGAGAGAGGGCAGCTTGTCTTTCACTTAAAAAAAAAAGTCTTCATTTAACTATTTGTGCACTGTTTGTCTCTAATAAACATCATTTCTTTCTGTTTAGGAGCAGACAATACTATCTCTGCTGAAGTGTAAAAAAAACACACAACTAAACAAAATAATTCGTATGCAGTCCACAGAACAGCCTTCATTATTAGAAATTGTACATAAAAGGGAGTTTTCTCTAACATAAGCTTTTGCTTAAATGGTCTTTTTCAATCCTGTCCTTAGTTAAGAACAGTAATTTCTAAAGACAGTCATTGGCATGTTAATTAAGCTTTTACTACTTATGTGTACCTGCGGCATTAGGCATAAATTAAGTGGGGGGAGGGTAGCACATTTTGAACAATGCATCTTCATTAACACATCATTAAAGACCCATCTTTAGTTGACACCCACCCACATTAATGGGTCTAGGGGAACACTATTTTAATATAATAAAAAATCTCATAAAGCAGCCTTTCTATCCATGGCCTGTCAAACCTTCAGTCCTGTCACCGTGCACTCTTTTCAAAAATGCAAAGGGAATTTATATTGAAGCCTAAATTCAAGTTTTACATCATGTTTATATTAGTAAAAAAAATGTTATCTTTGGCTTTCTATATGGCATTTAAATTATTGCTACACTTCTAAGCATTCCATCGATTTTTTTAGGAGAGGATAGGAGATGATACCTAATAGGAGCCACTTTCCACTTCTGAGAAAAGTTTTAGCATTTCATGCTCTTACCATGGGCAGTCACACAGCAACTGTATCAGTGGAAAGGTATGACTCAGATTTTAAAATGGCCCAGCTGTGCCTTTTTTGAAATTCCGGTTGATGTTTCAGAGACAGTGATTAATGGCCAACACCCTGCCGTTAAGAGCCGTAATTCAATAGGAAATGCATATCACAGCTAAGGTGTGTATAGTGCCTCAATGAAGACACCCAGAGGCCCACAAGAGTTTTCTTTTGCATTTCAAATGTTGAAAAACCACCTCGGTTTGACACTAGCTTGATTGATAAGGTGTGGATTTGTGGACCAAATGTTCATGTTGTCCGTTACAAGTGTTCCAAAGCTTAATTATGTAAATGTTGTACATGTCAGATCTCACAGGCTGTCTTGGGGTGATCTGTTAAAATGAAAGTAAATTCTTGATGGATTGGGTTAAAGTCACTTGTCAGTATGGAGTGTGATTGAAAAGCTTTTTTTTTTTTTTTTTGCATCATGTTCTTCCGCATTGCATATCCATTTACACAGGAGGCTCATGGACAGGTATACACTGGATATGACAAGACAATTTTTCATTTTGTACTTTTAAAAATAATAGTGCACCGAGTGGTTTTTAAAGTACATCATTCCCAATAGTTATTAATGTCTCATTGGCTGATTATGTTGTTATAAAAGCTGTGTTATTAGGAAAAAATAAAGGATGTTAACAAAAGTAGGCTGATTAATATATTCCCAATGAACAATGGACTGCAGATATATTGGATATTTAATACATCTATATTTCATACATAATTCTTTGTAGTTTCAAAAAAAAAATTGTTCTGCACAGTCTTAGTCAGTGCTTAAATAACAAAAATTCTATGAGGCTTTATTTTTAAGTTCAAGTTTTATTTTATGGCTTATGATACAACTAAAATGTCCCAAGTTAAATTAATCTACTTATTAGACAGTTAAAAAAACACAGCATTAGGCATAGGGAAGTCAAATAAATTGGTTCTATATGAAGTTGATTTTTCGTCTAAAGATGAGTAAAGTGTAAAGTTTTGAAGCTTGTAGTCACTGTATACAACTTAGTCATTTCCACTACCACCATATGTACACATACATTCAGATAATCATTCTGACAATGAAAGGGTTAAAGTTTTCACACAAGTCACATATCACTTTCCTTGAAATGCCAGAGGGAAACTGAGTTAAACGGTAAGACATTGTCTCTACTGACACGATGTTCGCCTGTCCAATTGCATCTTTCCCAACAGACGAAAGCAAGCAATTACAAAAAAGACATCTGTGCCAAGGTTTAGATAGCTAAACTGTGTAATCTTAAGAGTATAAGATGTATGGAACCCGGATCGATAGAAATGTCTAGACCTGTTAGCACAAATAAAGATGAAGGCTGCTGAGTAACTTCGAAAGGTCCTTTGTTGTTGGAAAAAAAAGAGGCAAAAGCAGTGACGCTTCAGGGGACCAGGGTCAACTAGTACTATCATCCATCTTCCGCTATGGCAGTGTCCTGTCAGGTCTGGATTCACAATGCTAAACAGAAGAGGCAGGGTTTTATTGTTAACACCAGCCCATTCTCAGCCAAGTGTAAATGAAGTTAATATTCACTGACCTTATGCATAGCCAATGAGGACCTCTGGTGTCACCTTGGAAATAATGCTATCTGACACCAAGCAGCAAATTTTGCAGATTATTTGTGGGGATTTTTGCTGACTAAGTAATACTTGTAACCATCACACTCAGGCTTTTGTTAAATTATTGTTGCAATTCTGATCTTGCCAGCTGACCCTTTTTTCTGTGTGAATTTGCAGAAGAACGTATTATATTCACATCCATGACACATATGATTGGACTGATCTCCAGCTGGCCATACAGAAATATGTCATCGTAGAGCAAAGATCTTTTTATTGTTGTGTGATCAAACATCTTTATGAGCAACATGTTTGTTCTTGTTTCTATGTGTTCTACACAATTAAATTGTCATACATAAGCAATGGATTTTATCTGTTTTCAAGAATTACATTACAGTTTAGAATTAAGGACTTTAAATATGTTAAGGCTGTTAACAAGCTGAAACTGGAACTTTGAAAAAAGTTTACTTTTACATAAAATCTAATCTATTCAAAAGTTCTGCATCATTAGTATTTAAAAGAATACAACATATATCTATGTTCAGATTAGTGTAAATTATAATCATAGACATATACAAACTATATATATGCATTGAATTTCTGAACCCATTTTATTTATTCTGATTTTTAAATTATGGGGAGAATAGCAGAGTGAGACTGAACATAAAACAGAAACAATTCCTAGATGAGATGTAAGTCTATTGCTGAGTATCAACACTCATACAACCACACTCATTTTGCTGGACCAGTTTAGAATTACAAGTTAATTTTACTTGTGATATGGGAAGTGGTAGGAATATACAGATAAAGTGAGAAAGTGCATTTGAAGAGAACATTTCAACTCTACACACAGAGTGTTTAACCAAAGATGGCAAAGTCCATGGAGCCATAAGTCTGGTATATATACTGATCAGCTACAACATTAAAACCACCTGACTTATAATGTGTAGGTTGCCCTTGCAAGACTTCTTAAGGTATTCTGTGGTACCTGGCACTAAGACATTGGCAGCAGATTCTTCTTGTAAGTTGAGAGGTAGGGCCTCCATGGATTGGACTTGTTTTTCCAGCACATCCCACAGATGCTCAGTTATACTGAGATCTGGGGAATTTTGAGTTCTGGTTAACATCTTAATCTCTTTGTCATTTTCCTCAAACCATTCCTGACATTGTTTTGCAGTGTGGCAGAACGCATTATCCTACAGAAAAGAGACCACTGCCATCAGGAAATATTGTTGCCATGAAGTTGTGTTTGTAGTCTGAAACAATCTTAAGGTAGATGCTAGGTGTCAAAGTAACATTTGCATTAATGCCATAACCCATGATTTTCCAGCAGAACATTGCACAGAGCATCACACTATATCCACTGGCTTTCCTTCTTCCTATAGTGCATCCTGCTGCCATGTTTTCCCCAGGTAAATGGTGCACACGTACCTAGCCATCTACATTATCTAAAAAAAAAAATGTGATTCACCAGCCCAAGCCACCTTCTTCCATTATTCCATGGTCCATTGCCCATTGTAGTCACTTTCTGTGGTGGACAAGGATCAGCATAAGCATTCTGACTGATCTGTGGCTATGCACTGTGTGTTCTGATGCCTTTCTGTCATGATCACCTATAATAGTTCTTCTCTGGAATCAGAACAGACAGGCTAGCCTTTGCTACCCACATGTATCAATGACCTTGTGGCTAGTTCACTGGTTGTTCTCTTTTGGATCAATTTTGGTAGGTACTATCCAGAGCATACCAGGAATATTTCAAAAGAAATATTTTGGAGAATCTGACCCAACAGTCTGTCCATCACAGTTTGGCTTTTGTCAGACTCACTCAGATTTTTACACGTCACCTTGTAAAACTGACAGTTCACTTGCTGGCTAATATATCCCACCCCTTGACAGGTGCATGTATGTGTACATATATACAGTACAGGCCAAAAGTTTGGACACACCTCCTCATTCAATGTGTTTTCTTTATTTTCATGACTGAAGGCATCAAAACTATGAATGAACACATGTGGAGTTATGTACTTAACAAAAAAAGGTGAAATAACTGAAAACATGTTTTATATTCTAGTTTCTTCAAAATAGCCACCTTTTGCTCTGATTACTGCTTTGCAGACTCTTGGCATTCTCTCGATGAGCTTCAACAGGTAGTCACCTGAAATGGTTTTCACTTCACAGGTGTGCCTTATCAGGGTTATTTAGTGGAATTTCTTGCTTTATCAATGGGGTTGGGACCAGCAGTTGTGTTGTGCAGAAGTCAGGTTAGTTGGACGATCATTTATTTTTCAACAGGACAATGA
>JANRMT010062791.1:50005727-50032610 GCA_026402145.1 Polypterus bichir lapradei | reverse complement strand
ACATATATAGTATATATATCCCACACAGAAACCGAGAGAGAGAGAGGCAGTTCACATACTGTATGCAGTTCAATTTACTGTTCTACTTGTTATTACAATAATGCTTACATAATGCTTACATAATTTAAAGTAAATCTTTTGCTTTTGCATCATACTTTTAGGAAATTTGCATTGCATTCTATTCACTGGCTACAATACTTGATGCATATATAAAATGGAAAGGGTAAAGAAGTAGACCACTCAGAAAAAAAGAACAAAGAATGCAAATAACTACCATGTCCCTCTGGGATCCATTGGATTACAAAGGCCCACTGTCTAGTGTTAGGCAGCTAGGTCATTTACACTGCAAAAAGGTGAGACAGGTGTTTTTTTTTTTTTAAACACAAGGAAACTCCCTCTAATCCACTGCATGCCTGGTTTTTACTTCCATACCGTATTTATAGGCTTAGGGATTCTTTCTACAACTATAGTAGCCTTTCTACAGTTTACATAGGGACCAGACATTCAGATGTAAATGTCATGATAAATGGAACTAAAAAATTCATTCAGCCAAATAAATCTAAAAAAAGAAAAATTAAACAAAAAATGGAACACATTTTTATTTCAATATATTGTATGCTAATGTTTAACCTGGATATTACTGGCATGTAAATATTTCAATATATCCTTTAATTCTATGTAATGATAACGGAATTTCTTAGCAAAGCACAATTTTATTTATTATTTACTAATTTTCTTATTTACTAATTATAGTCTTTATTGTCAGTACTATTTAAACATTGAATCATTTCAAATATTATAAGAAGTCATCACTGGAAGAAGTGTTGTATGATGCAGACATGACTGGTGTCTTTTTTGAGGTTGGAGTGTTCTTGGTAACAGGTAACCATTTCTTCACTGATCTATATGTTGTGGACCACCAGGGGGAGCACCAGCAACCTCAAACTGACACAAACAGACATGGGACATAAGTGCAATCACACGCTTTTATTTTTTTCTCTTTTCCCCATGGGAAATGCCTTCGCCCGTTTCCCACATGTACAGCACAGTCACAAGCACAGCCAAAAGCACACTTCTTTCTTTTTCCTCCTTTTCTTTCTCTTTGTTCACCTCTATTCCTCTCGGCAAGCTTCGTCTTCTCCCACCCGATTCCCGGAGTAGTGGTTACTGGCTCCTTTTACAATGTACCCAGAAGTGCTCCAGGTGCTCATTGGTCTACTTCTAGCAGCACTTACAGGTGTGGTGGAAGTGCTGAAATCAAGGGCTCAACTGGGCTGCACCAGACTCCAGCTCCCATGGAACATGGAGTCCGAGGCACTGCTGTAGCCCAGGAGGGCTGCCACCTGGTGCTCCAGGGAAGGTAATGCTTTAGAGATGCTCCCTCCCCTTGTCCTTTCAACGTAGAGGCACCCCGATCGTCTGCACAGATAAAAAATTTGATAAGAAAGGTAAAGGTCTGGATATAGGAATGTGCTAGGGCATCAAAGGATCAATTATTTTTGTAGTCCAAGAGTTGTAATAGCTGAAAGTCATCAATATGTTAATATCAAAATATTGCATAACATTCTCAAAATCATTTAATTCAATTCAGGGTCATGGAGACTGGATTATAATCAAGAAAGCATTTGATGCAAAGGGCCTTGGAATAAGTGCAAGTCCATTCGCAGGACCCATTCACATGCACACACCCACATAAGGTCAATTTGGAATCGCCCATCAACCTAACCAGCCCTTCTCTGGGGATGTGGAAAGAAAACCCGCCTAGATACTGGAAGAATGTGTATTTTTCCAACGAACTGTGGGATATGAACTCAGGAGACTGGATCAATGAAGCACCAGCCAAACCAAACCCACATCAAAACACATGAGATAATTTGACAGTCTTTGATAATGCCCATAAAGGTAAAACTGTATTTGAAAGGCAGGGGCAAACAATGTAAAATAATGTGATTGCAGAGAGACAATCACAATTGGGGAAATATCGTAGGCAAATATTTAATATACAAAGCTACAGTATTTAAAATGTGATTATTACATGTTGGGTATTTTCAGTCAAATCATCTGTCATGAATATAATTATCAAATCCATGAATATACAGTTAGGTCCATAAATATTTGGACAGAGACAACTTTTATTTAATTTTGGCTCTGTACATTACCACAATGAATTTTAAATTAAACAACTCAGATGCAGGTGAAGTGCAGACTTTCAGCTTTAATTCAGTGGGCTGAACAAAAAGATTGCATAAAAATGTGAGGGAACTAAAGCATTTTTTAACACAATCCCTTCATTTCAGGGACTCAAAATTAATTGGACAATTGACTCAAAGGCTATTTCATGGGCTGGTGTGGGCAAGTCCGTCGTTATGTCATTATCAATTAAGCAGATAAAAGGCCTGTAGTTGGTTTGAGGTGTGGTGCTTGCATGTGGAAGATTTTGCTGTGAACAGACAACATGCGATCAAAGGAGCTCTCCATGCAGGTGAAAGAAGCCATCCTTAAGCTGCAAAAACAGAAAAAACCCATCCGAGAAATTGCTAGAATATTACGAGTGGCAAAATCTACAGTTTGGTACATCCTGAGAAAGAAAGCAAGCACTGGTGAACTCAGCAACGCAAAAAGACCTGGACGTCCACGGAAGACAACAGTGGTGGATGATCACAGAATCATTTCCATGGTGAAGAGAAACCCATTCACAACAGCCAACCAACAACACTCTCCAGGGGGTAGGTGTATTGATATCCAAGTCTACCATAAAGAGAAGACTGCATGAAAGTAAATACAGAGGGTACACTGCAAGGTGCAAGCCACTTGTAAGCCTCAAGAATAGAAAGGCTAGATTGGACTTTGCTAAAGAACATCTAAAAAAGCCAGCACAGTTCTGGAAAAACATTCTTTGGACAGATGAAACCAAGATCAACCTCTACCAGAATGATGGCAAGAAAAAAGTATGGAGAAGGCCTGGAACAGCTCATTATCCAAAGCATACCACATCATCTGTAAAACACGGTGGAGGCAGTGTGATGGCTTGGGCGTGCATTGCTGCCAGTGGCACTGGGACACTAGTGTTTATTGATGATATGACACAGGACAGAAGCAGCCGAATGAATTCTGAGGTGTTCAGAGACATACTGTCTGCTCAAATCCAGCTAAATGCAGTCAAACTGATTGGGCGGCGTTTCATGATACAGATGGACAATGACCCAAAACATACAGCCAAAGCAACCCAGGAGTTTATTAAAGCAAAGAAGTGGAAAATTCTTGAATGGCCAAGTCATCACCTGATCCTAACCCAATTGAGGATGCATTTCACCTGTTGAAGACTAAACTTCGGACAGAAAGGCCCACAAGCAAACAGCAACTGAAAGCCGCTGCAGTAAAGGCCTGGCAGAGCATTAAAAAGGAGGAAACCCAGCATCTGGTGATGTCCATGAGTTCAGACTTAAGGCTGTCATTGCTAGCAAAGGGTTTTCAACCAAGTATCAGAAAGGAACATTTTATTTACAGTTATTTAATTTGTCCAATTACTTTTGAGCCCCTGAAATAAAGAGATTGTGCTAAAAAATGCTTTAGTTGCCTCACATTTTTATGCAATCTTTTTGTTCAACCCACTGAATTAAAGTTGAAAGTCTGCACTTCAACTGCATCTGAGTTGTTTCATTTAAAATTCATTATGGTAATGTACAGAACCACAATTAGAAAAAAGTTGTCTCTGTCCAAATATTTGAGGACCTAACTGTATTCCTTATATTTTTCAGTTTGACAAGTTTGGCAGTGCTTATATTTTCTAACGAACATGAAAAACAATGTGATGAGTATACAGATGACTCTAACTGATGTTCTATTTATAATGAAACAAAACGTTGAAAAAATTTTGAATTTTCATTAAGCATTAGAACATAAACTTAAAATAAAGTGTTGATAGAATATTTTCATTGAACCGCTTATCCAATAAACACATTATAACACAAAAACTCTTTTTAATTATACAGTTCAGTTTTTGCATTATACTTGGAAAATTTATAACTTAAGGGTAAAAATGACGTGTACCCATGTACCTTAGGCATAAGATTTTACACAATTTGCCTCATGGTGGTGCCCTTTTAATGTTGATTGAGTAACAAAGATATTTGCATGTTTGAAAAATCACATGAGATGTAGCTTAAAATGTGAAGATTATGTTGGTGTTGTGAATATAGTTGTTAATTCAGTTTTCAATTATTTATTTAGTGTAAAGTATACTGTAATAAATGCATTTGTTCTACAGTAAATATTGGGTAAACCATATATGGATTGTTGATAAATATAAGTGACTTCTTAAATGAGCTACTTAATAAGTTATACTATGGAAAGTTCATGATGTTTCAGTTATGTTGCAGCGTGACAATATATTAATCATTGTTAACATTTATTCAGCAAATTGGCATATAATATTAATTGTGTTACTTTTCCAAGGTTGTTTCTGCAGTCATTGGATGTCTTGATATTAAATGTAATTTTGATGATTTTATTTACATTTGCAATCATAATTAAATATATATGTTTTTGTAATGGAGTGAGTCTTGAAAAAATGTGTTTATTTGCTAAATGCATGGCGATGGTGGGGGGCTCTCTCTTTAATCACATCATCTCTTTTTTACCCGAGAGTAATTTTTTTGTTGTCGTATTAGGAAATAATTCTCTTAGTGTGTTAAATATAAATTGGTCAGTGAAATTGCAAATTGGCATTGGATTTTGCCATTTTTAAACACAGTACATACCAAAGTATGATCAGTTTTATTCTGACATGGTAACAGTGGTAACAGTGGTAATTTTGATTAGTATAATGGACAATAAATTTCACTACAAATTTAACCTCTGGTTCTTTTGGTACAGATATAAAAGTCAGAATTACAAATATAGTACTTCTGTATATCTATGGTTGAATTGGTAGCAGCCCGTTTAAACCGTACCAGTTTGCCATAAACAAGAGACTAATAATTTTTTGTTTGGTCTTTCATACATTTTGGCATTTTTTTATTTAACCTCAGACTCATATCTGAAATCTTACCTGTTAAATCCTATTAAATTGACAAACTGACAGCGAGTCTTAAGACTCCTGAAAGCAACTAAACACAGTTCCTGCCAATTTCCTGTAACTTAATATTCAGATCAAAATAATGAATAGCATAGTGTTTGGAGACTTCATTCATTTCTTGCACATCTTGTTATGTTATTTACATACTGTTCTGTTTTTTTTTTAACCAAAGCATTAACTGTAAGCTCCTGATGTTAACCGTTTAATTGACTTTTTATAATTTTCTTTAACATAATCTTTTACACACTGAATATAGCAAAATTTACCAACATTGAAAAGAAAATTACTCATTTTACTTTACCAAAATATTTGGTGATGTATTTGAAATGCTTCATGCTAATGATATTACCAATTTTTCTTAAATGCGATGTGAGAGATTCTTTTAAAGAAAAGTGTGACTAATATTGATTTAATTTTGTTTAAGCAAATTCTCATAGTGTTGCAGGAACAAGGAATTGATTTAGTGTACACCTCATTGGACAAGATTATTTATTTAAATGAAACAAACTGCTAGATTATAACTCTGAATTCACAATTTTTTAAAATTAAAACATATTTGTCTCCTTGTATAGTTTAATAACTGAAAATCATAAGACATGTACATTTGAAACTAAAGCCATCTGAAATTAACAGCCTTCTCATCAACAATGCTTTCTGTGAGGCTGCACATCTTATTTCATAATCAAAATGATATGACATTATCATGTTTTTATATGGACAGCTAAAGTACAATAATATTAAACATATCAGATAAATACCAGAACAGGATGCACTGACTAGTTTATGCTTTTTTATGTAGGCATTCCTGGAAATATACCTTGTATTTTGTTGAGTCATATACCATTATTGATTGATAGTATGCACAGTCTTTTTATTATTCAGAATTACCTTAATTATTGCAAAGTTCAGTAACTTCATGGTTATGAGGAGTCAAATTAGATATTATTTAGGCATTTTATTTAAGAAAGAATACACTAGGGATTTCATGTTTGTCACATGATTAGTGTATTGTACACAAAAGGCTGTATTTTAATGATTGCTTTGCCTTGTGTTGCAGCATTAAGAATCTTTGGCATGTAGATGCAATTGGTGTACACACAAACATTAATTATAGAGGAGACAGGAAGAAAAAAATGTTTTTTCTGTGTGGTCTTACAGGAAAAAAAATTCTTCTTGTACATCTCTTTCTTTTTTACTTTCCTTTGTCCACTGTCCTTTTGTCAGATACTGTATTTCCCCGACCATGAGCTGCAGATGTCTGCTGGGAATCTTCTGTGCTTATTTTTACCATTTGAGAGGAAAAGTAACAGAAGATGTACCTGCAGCTGCGGTTTGACATTGTCGTCCTAACCAGTTGTGCCTGTCACTGTAGCAGTCTGAAAGAAGTGCTCAGAGAATTTAAAGATAACATTCGCTCCGGGAACCATAGCGTTTTTACTGCTGATTAGTCTCAGTAGTAGGGGGCATAGGCTTTGGCAGGCCCTCATCCCTGCAGCCATTATTCTACAAATAATAGTTGTTTTTTTTTTCTTTAAACCCAACACACACCCAGCCTAAAAAACTTATGCTTTTTAGAAGAAAATTGTCTGATGCGGAACCAACTTTATCCCCCATCGACATTGTCAATGTTGGTGTTATTTGCTGTATGAAGTACCCTAAATGAAAAGAAATTAGGCATGACAATTTGCAACATTTGGAAGACTTCATTAGTATAGCTTACCATAACATGATAAATGTTGCGCTAGCTCTAATGATAACAATAATGTAAGGCAATCAAATAAAATGCTGCATATAACTTTTACAAAGTTTGATTATTTTCATAAGGCATATGGCTATAGTTTATAGTGTATTTTTAGTATTTTTTACCAAGTATTGATTGTTATTAATTTCCTATATACCGTATAAGGTAGAAAATAAACTATTCGTCTATAACGATAAACTTGTTTGTCAGTCAGTTTATTATTGGATACACTTTGGTTATGTAACACTTCATAATCACATTTAAGAATTAATCCTTATTGTTTTAATCACTTACAAGTAGCTTGACCCAAATCCAACTACATGATCCATGTTAATGGTGTATTTTACATATTAAGCAGTATTAAAAAAAAATAACATAATAGATGTTACTCATTTTTGTGAACATACGTTAAGAAATCCCTCTCAAGTGTCTAAAAATATTGAACAACTTTAAATAATTAGCTAAACTAATATATTGTAAGAAGGCCATTGCAATGGCAGCAGTGGACTTAATTTAGCTTCTTCTTATTGTTATTTTCTTTTGTTAAGAACAAACTAATAGTAAGTAAAACTTTATTTCCATTATGATATTTTACACATTCTTTAATAAATGCTTACTACCATCATACTATCAGAATATGAAGTTAAAACAAAAATAAATATAATATGTATTCTGTCCTATTTGTTTTTATTACATGTGCATTGTGTTGCGATGGCAATTGAGGCTGTGGACCGCATGATTCTAGAATGGATTAAGATGTTTTGATAACGTGTGCATGGATGGATAATTTTGTGGTGACACCAATTTTCTGTTTAAATAAAACTCTCTAAAGAAAGCACATGCTAATCTCTAACCACAGTAATGTATAGATTTCAAATTCAGTCCATTTGAAATAGAAATCAGACAACACCCTTTTTTACCTTTTTTATGACATATGTATTTTTTACATTTGTGTAGTAGAATATTTTGTTATATATCTATAAATTAAGGATCCTTATTCATTTGCATTGTGTTTGTATCCTTAATATTATATATATCATATGTTAATTTAATTTATTATGTTAGGAAACATAAATTACCTGGTATAGTTAGAATTTTCTTTAAAGCACTTAGAAGTAAACGGGTTTCAGGAAATGTAATTTGCAAATTATGAAAAAAAAAAAGCTCCAAAATATGTAAAAAAATACAGAAATTCTATAGTCATAATTTTCTCTTTGTGAAATGCAATCCGACATCCAAAGAGGAAAGAAAACTCGTTTCTAAAGAAGCATGTTTTGAAACTGACTTACTCACTGATTAGCTCATTTATTTAGCTTATCATGTTGTCATAAGACTAACAGATTTTCTAACTTTAAAGTCTGATTAGTAAAATTACTTTTTTTGAGAGCAGTTTAATTTTTTGAGGTTACATTTCTTATCTTATAGACAACTGTCTAATATCAACTTGTTTGGAATGTTTTGCCTGAGGTTTTAGTTAATTAAAAGAAAGTAAACAAAAAGGGACCTATTAAACCATTAAATTAAACTCATAGCTTAACGGCCTCTGAAATTAGTCAACATAATTTTGAGGCCAGAAATATGTTAATTATACAGTATTTGGAAATAAAGAAAATAAAGAAAAGAAAACATATTTGAATGAGGAGGTGTGTCCAAACTTTTGGCCTGTACTGTATATACTGTATTTCAGTGGATGCCTATAATAAATTTAAAATATATATATAGATGTTTTCACTAATCAAACTTGCACCACAAATATATAAATATTGTTATTATAAATATAATTATTATTACTAATTTAACCTGTATTCCCCATGCATTACAAAGTTTTACTTGTAATGAAAAACAACAATGTATTCTTAAAGGAAGAAGAAACACTTGGAATGCAACTTAAAGCTAGCTGAATTATGTCTGAGTTGGTTAAATTCATGAAATTAATTTGATTTTCAGAAGTATTCTACATTTGTAATTAATTGAAAGACCTTACGTATAACAAAGAGGACACAATATATTTTCTCTTTTTTTACTATGATTTTAATTTGTGGCTAAACAATTAACTGAGTCATATTTATACTTGTTGCTGTACCTTTAAAAATTCACATGTAATAATATATTAATCCCATTTTTAAAATATTGTTTTTTTCATTATCTTTTATTATTTCTGTACCTAATCTAGTCTTCAGCATACATAATGAACAGTATGAATTCAATACTATTATTGTATATTTGAGCATGGTATTAAAAAGCTATAGAGTATACAATAATTTATAAATGATATGTATTCTGTATTTTGTATTTAGGAACCAGACTACTATGTAAAGCAGAGGAGAATGATTACATTTTATGTTTACATATGAAATGATCTGAATTACACACTGTCCCATATCATAGGCACATAGGAGACATGCAAGATCCCAAATATATATTACTTGCATACATAAACAAACATAAAACAATGTTAGTTATTAAAGATTCAAATTGTTATTCTTTTATCCAGGGTAACATACAAGATCGGAAGACATTACAACTGTGTAAAAACATTTTTTAGAGCTTTATCAAAGGCAGATTTAGTGATTTTCTTAGGGCAAAGGCAGTAATTGAATCTTGCAGCTTTTATGGTTTAAAGTAGAGTGTCTTAACTGCTAGATCATACTGCCTAGCTGCAAATGCAATTTTGGGTGAAATCAATGCGTACAAAGTGCATAATTATTGCCTTCCTTCAAACATGGTAAAAAGACAGAGTGAAATTAATTTGAATAATGTAACTTTCATGTTGTAATAAAACTAAAAATACCAGTTTATGTCATTTTCAAAGTGGCTAAAAGTACTTTTTTAAAGACTATATTTTGTGATGGTAAAATTTGCCAATTTTTCATATCTGTTTAGCAAAAATTGGTGTGTATATTGAGTATTAGCTATTTTTAATGACATATAGATCTAATTTGTCAAAATGTTCTTTTTAAAACACCTGTCTATAACATTATCTTTCTCTATACACTATTATACTAGAAGATTATTAAATTATCTGTATTTTTGAGCAACTGTTCTTTAGAAAATAAACAGTGAAGTAGAATTTTGTAAATTGAAAATGCCACAACTATGCCAATTGTCCCATCATTGTTTTTCTTTGTCAAAAACTGAGTTGGGGAGGGGGGTAGTCTTTGCTGAAAGTTTTCCTTCTGATTAATTTCCTTCTTTTTTCTTTTCTTTTTTTCTGTGGTGACCAGGGTAAAAGGGCAAGAATTAAATAGGAAGAATGCAGGGTGAAATAACTTGCATTGCATCTTTTCAGACGTTTGTCTGGATTTACTACCACATAATTTAAGAAATCCTGACACCTCTTACCTTTAATCCATTGCAGCATAAAGACATAGCAATATAAAAAAGATAAGTACAAGGTGTAGTTTCCACTCTTTGAATGAAAAAATGTAGAAGTTATGCTCATGTTTAAAACAGATTGAGATAATAATATAATGAGTGCTAATGGGACTATGTTTTAATGATGCCTGTATGTAGGAAAGTCAGTGCTGTAGTTATACTGCATTGTATATCAATGCAATAACATTATATACATACAGTACATACGTTTTTTTCTTAAGTTGCTTATTCTAATTTAGGGTCATAAAGGGCTAACGCCTATTCTGGCAGCATTGGGTACAAGGCAGCAAACATCTCCAAGTAGGATTCCAGTCCATCAGAGGAAACACTTACTCACACAGTCACACTCCCATAGGATCAGACAAAGCCACCCGTTATCCTAACTTGTCTTTGAATAACCTGCATTGATATGGTTGAGGCCTATGACTTTATTAATTATCTGATTGTGAATCAATTTTTCAAAGAATATTAACATCGAAATAGAGCTGGTTTCTTTACTGCAAAGCCTAGAGGTAGAGGATTCTGCACAATCTTACAGGAGCATGGCTTTTCAGGGGTAGATATTTTATGTTATATCTCTAGTTCTCAGTTCTAATGTGAATATTTTATAGTTATAAACTGAACTCTGCTAACTCGATAAAGCAGAACAGTCTCCTAGATCTGCCAAATATTTAGAACCACAGTTACCTCTAGTGTATAAAACTTGGGGTGTTGTAATGTTTCTCTTTCTTTTTTGACTTCTTGCTTTTCTCAAAGCAATGAAGAAGAAATAATATTAAGCTACAGATGTCATCTGTTATAAAATATTTCCTTTTGTTTATGTATTTGACTTAATTATGCATTTTAACAGTTTATGCCATAATCTTATATATTTCAAATTTGATGAACTGGGTGTAAATGTTTATTATCCTGATCACGAAGGGATGAGCACCAGATCATTGTACAGCTGTTGTAATGTTTGAAGCGAGCATTGCTAAACACATTTTCCTATCAGTCCTGCTGTAAACGTTTAAACAAGTAGGCACTGTTTGAAATAAGAAAATAAACTGTTTCTTTTATCATGTTTGACCCCTTCCACCTGGCATTCATTAGCAGTCGAGATGCATTCAAATCTCTGTCGTCTACTCTTCCCTTGTACCTCCTTTATCACACTAATGGGGTGCTATCTTGAAGTTGCTTTGCATTTTCTCTCTGTATTGCTTACCACTGTACATTTTTTTTCCATATCCCTAGTGACAGCTAGGCGGATTTGACACATAATCAGCTGGTGGGGGTGAACCTAAAATGAGAAGAACATAGTTATCTAAGTCAGTAGAAGCTGATGCACCTTTTTACAAAGTATATCACAAGCTAAAAGTGACAGTATTCAGGAAAAGGACAAAAAAGTCAAAAACACAATTTTATTAGTTTAGGCCCTGTGGCCTTTCATGACTCTTAAAAATATGAATCTTAGCTTGATGCCATTTGTAAACAGAAGACGTCTATATATTTATGAGTATGGATGAGCAGAATAGAACAATGACAATAAGACATATATAAGGCCTATACTTTAAGAGGAATATACACATTACATCAAGACCTGCCCCAAAGTCTAAAAATTTCTTTAACCACCAGAGTGCTGTGATTTGCCTAGTGATCAACACAGTGTCCTGTCACTCGACAGCTAGATGAATTCTGTCGTTCCAGTTCTGCAAACTTTACCAAAAATGAAAAAAAGAAAAACATGTTCTGTTTTACAGTGCTCCTAGTAAAGCTACCAGTTTAACATGATCCATCCATCAAGGTGGATTGACCAAAAGAAAAACAGTCCTCATGCAACAGCGTCACACAGAGACATTAGTAATAATTATCAGCATACTCATGACTAAAGGAAACGGTATGTCAGGCTGTCACAGAATGTCAGCTTGTGTTCGCAATTTCATCCATCTTTTTTCTGCCTACCTTTGGATTGTTATTTAATCACTAAACATTTTAAAAGCCTGGACACAATTCAAGAATGTTAAGTAGCTGACCAAGTATTAAACCAGAATCTAAAACCTTAAAAACTGGTTAAAGTGAAAAGCAAGTACCTTGTCTTTGTGATATAGACCTTTTGCCATACTGTATATCTATATATTCTTTCAACTAAGGAGATGTATTGACGATATAATCAGTTTAAGGGTTGATGTTGTACTTAAAAAGAAACAGACCAAATTCCTTACTATGCCAGCATCTGCATTAGCAGTGCTAACTTGTGTCTTTTACAGCTTGAAAATATACAGTTTTTCAGAGTTTTCAATTATTTTCTTCATGTAATTTTCAGATTTCTTTCATTGCACAACACTGCTGTGTCCTATGTAGTCTTTATCTCCTCACGGGATCAATAAAGTATCAATTTAGTTCTCTATAACATTCTTAAACCCACTAAACACCCTAGGGCCACCCTAACATTTCCTGGTAGCATTGGGTAAAAGACAGGGAGCAGTCTTGAATGGGGTGCTAGTCTTTTTTACATGGGCTGATTTATAATCGCCATTTAACATACCGTATATGACTTTTGGCATGTGGTAGGAAAACCCATGTAAATAAGGGGGGAACATGGAAGTCAACACAGTCAGTTCAGAAATGGCAGCGGAACGCAGAAAGATGAATTTCTAATTCAGCAGTGCTAACCCGTGTTCCATTGTTCTGTCCCCACAGTGTATACTTTTAATTTAAAAAGTATGTGCAATTTTAAAAAATACTTTAATCTATCCATCCGTTAGGTGTGTATGTGTGCCTTCCTTTCAGGCTCAGCTTACAAAAAGAATTATTTTTAGAAATATCATCAAGGTGTATAACTTTACATAAAGTAAAATACTCTTAAAGATTTAGTCTTACTTGAATGTGTGTGTTGATAGCATTGCCTACAGTATTGTATGTATTTGTGCAGAAGAAATGCAAGAACATTAACACCTTTTAATTGCATGACACACTACTCTAATCTTGGTACTACCATGAATATATAAATGTGTATACGTTTTTTTGTGTATATGTTGGAAATACAGATAGTTTGGCGGAACACTAAGTAGTTTATCTGCCATACAACTTCATAAATCTGTCTTTTGTTTTCAGCTACATCACTAAGTGATGCTCTTTATATGCATTATAATGTATGAGGATAAGTCAGAGTATGCCAGAAATTGCTGTGATGCAAATTTGCTTGTATTTTCAGAACAGTAATGTGATGAGTATAAAGACTTAAAATAAGTGAAAGAGCACATTGTGTAATCTATACTACAACAGAAACACACATTTGACTCAGACAGTTACACTGATGTTGTTTACTACCTGGTTATTGCTGCGTTTATCTATACAGTATCATTTAGTTTGCTGTGCTGTAGAAAAATGTTTTATTTTGCTATGAACCTCACAATGTGAAATGCTTCTCTTTTTAATTTTTTAATCTTGTTGGAAACAAGTCATTGTTAAAAAATCCCCACAAACTACCGCTGATCAAGTAGTTAATATGATAACTACAGTCCTGATTTTAAACAATGCCATATAAACAAAACATTGTATAACCCTTCTAGATTAATCATGTGCAATGTTTAGTCTATCATTCTTCTCTGGCACAATTTCTGTCAATTATTTAAAATAAATTTAGAGTAACATTTCCTAATATGAACAAAAATTTACTTTGTCTTTGAGTTATCTTTAGAGGATTGTGCACAAAATGGATTAATTCTTCCTGTTTTTAATCCTTGCCTTCTTGATTTAACACCATCAAGGCCAATGGGACTAGTGTTCACAATTTACTATAAGATACATAAGACACTTTAAATTTAAGTCCGTTTTTCACACTGAAACTGCTCTCAATAAGATTTCCAATGATATTATAATGTCTGCTGATGCAGGAGAGTCTTCTTTCATGATTTTATTGGAACTCAGTACAGCATTTAACATTGTACATCTGAGGATCCCAATCCCAGAATGACGTTTCATGGTGCGTGACAAAGAGGAAGGCTGTTTCACAATTCACCAAAATTGAGTGAAGTGCATTGTCCGAATTTATCATGGTGCAATGTCTTGCAGTGTGCCTTCATTTGAAGGTCATTTATTAGTTAGTACTCCTGCTCTGTGATGTAAAAGGAATCAAGTGCACAATTGCCACCTGTGAATGAGCTGCAGAAATGCACATTTTTGTAGGTTTCCTCCTGCAGGTGGAGTGTTTGTACAGGCAAATAACTTTTTTTTAAGAGAATGGAATTTGGACATAGCAGTGATCCGTAAGAGAAGGGTGACATCTAGCACTGATTTCTAATCATAAAACGTCACTGATTTTGAGGTTTGATTGACATTTTTACCAGGAGGGACAAGGGGGACTGAATTGGATGCAACACCTGCTGCTTACACTCAACTGTCTCTCCTGCTGGCGGTCCCAACAGTAGCACAGCAATTTTAACTGTGCAGCACATCTGTTTTTGAACTGCATTGCAGGTATTATAGGGGACAAAGCTTATCGACTGTGTTTCACTACTTAGAAGGATGCCGACACCCTTTGCTTCATGGGGGTCTCCAAACCCTCAAATCTCATGATCGTTAATAATGTGTCACGTCCTTGGGGAGCTTGATGCTTCGTGGGATACTGTAAACCCCAGATCATCAATCAAATGTCCAGGCTTCACGGTGTACACATTTGCAAGATTATTAAGATGTAAAGGTAAATTGGTCATTTTATACAAAAATTAGGGTTAATTTTTTCACCCACAGTACTGTATGTGGTTCAAATTGCTATTCAAAAATCAGAAATGTGACTTCATCTTCAAATGTGATATTGCTTTTGTAGGGGGTGCAAATCAAACATTTTCTAAGGGTGCCGGGTATAGTAAAAGTTGGAAACCACTACTGTATATCATCATATCCTGATTCGTAGGTTAAACCAATTAATTGGTATTTTAGGTTCTGCATTGGATTGGTTTATCTTGGCAACAATCTTATCTTAGGATAGGCATTTTCTGTTTCAAATGCAAAATTTGTATCAGATTCAACTGTAGTGTCATGTGGAGTTCATCAGGGTTTGATTTTGGGGCCTATTTTGTTTTCTTTTTATATGCTCTGACTAGGACAGGTCAGGTTTTAAAGACATTTCTAATCCTTCTATGTGGATGATGCCCAGCTTTATTTTTTCCATAAATCTGATAATCTTGTCAAGTTGTCTGTTGTATTTAAATACCCGACTATCATAAAGTATTGAATTGTCTTCAACTAAATGAGGATAACATTTAGGTGCTGGTTGTTGCCCAAGAAAATTTTTTATTTAATGCTTTTTTTCTTATTTTCACCCTTAAATTCATAATGTATGTGTTATTATTTTACCAGTTTTGATCCACATGTTAGATCACTGACTAAGTTATGCTTTTTTCAGTTAATATATGTGACCAAAATGATGTTTCTTGTGTCTAGGCCCAAGATGGAGATGCCTGTTCAAGCTTTTATGTTCTCTCATTTGGACTTTTGTAATGCACTTTTTACTTATCTTAACTATTCATTGATGGAACATCTTCAATCAGTCCAAAATGCAGCTGCATTACATATTACTACAATTTTAAGGGCATTACATTGGTTTCTAATTAACTTTAGAATTCATTTTAAAATTGTTGTTCTCACATGTTGTGCCATACATGGCCAAGCTCACAAATATGTAGTGGAACTTCTCCATCCTTACTCTTCAAGTTGATCGCTTAGGTCCTCTGGTCATTTAGCCTTAAAGTAGATAATCTCTTGAGATATTTTTACTATTACAAAATTCAATCAGCAGAAATCACTTGGAAAACACTGACTTGCCCTTCAAATTAAGCTATTATGATTTTTTGAGGTTCAGTATGGACTGCCTTAGTTTCACTTCTGTTTTATTGCTCTTTAATGGCTTTGACCTCCAGGTTCTCAGCAGTAATTGGCCATTTGTTTGCCTGCATAGACTGGAAATTGTACCATTTGGTGTGTTTGCTAAAACCTTATCTAAGTCAGTGCTAAATTTTTACTGGTATCTAAGACTGTGAATATTATAATAAAATTTCATGGAGGTAGTGAATGGTTTTATAAAAGGTCAGAGACAAAAGCTTGGGTGATTTTTTTACTAAGATTTTGGGTTACACATTGCTCCTTGGTGAGTTGGTTTATTTTGATACTTTGGTTATTTGGTCTCTCAATATTTTTCACATTGATTTTTTTTTTTCATTTTCCGATCCACTTTGGAAGAACAGAAGCAAAGAAAAAGCATTTTAATACGTCAGTCATGTATCTGATAAGAAGCTCATCAAAGATAAATCCTGTACTGACTAGTCATTATTTCCTTCACATTTGCATTGGGTAATGACAGGATATAGAGGTCTGCATTCCTATGGTTGTCCCATGGGACTTGACCTAATGTTTTGTGGAGCAGGTAATCAATAAATACATTAAAATTACAATGGTTTGAGTCTTTAAAAATATTTCTTTTTAATTAATTTCAAATGTTGCATAAATGTCAGAGTTGACCTATATCATATCATATCATATTGTAAGGTACACCTTACTTTTTTGACAGTGTGAAGTGTGACAGCAGCAGCAAACATTTATCACGCTAAAAGCTATACAGCTGTACAGTGAAACTTTATATTGGCTGAGTGACCTAAAATGAATATCTGCAAAGCTGAAAGAGTCCTTTAAATGACAAGTTTAAAGTCATTAAAATAACATAAGGACATATGGCAGCCATTTTCCATTATGGTTGATGAAGAAGGAGATTGCATGTTGTTTGTTTGTAGCGATGCATTTTTAATAGCTGTAGTATACTAAGTCAGGCACCTCAAGCTTCAGGCATCAGTCATGCATCATAGTCAAAAGACAAATGAAGCACAACATTTGCAAACACAATATTGAACATAAAAAAATCACCTAAAATCAGGCAGACAAATACCTGTATATGTGCATTTTATTTATTAGGATATTCAATTGGTGTCCGGCAAAGATTTTATTGAAGTTAGGCAGCACATTTGAAGTAATATAAAATTGTCATATTCTTCAAAAATACCACTGTCATGAATGCATTTGAGTTGAGTCTGAATCATTTGAACAGTTTTTATGTATTAAATTTTTTTTTTGTTATTTAATTTTATCATCATTTTGTAACAGTATCAAGTATCAGTAACAGTCATTTGGTAGTTGTTTTTTTTTTGTGATTATAGCGATGATGTCTATTACCAGATTCATGTTTTACAAGCATGATTGTGTGTGACATCATTTTGTAAACATTATTTAAGATGGTGGCACATTAGCACATATGTTTAAGCTTTGGAATCTTTTTATATAAACAAAATTATAATTTTTTTATGGAAAGAACAAGAGATTAGTATAAGGAATTTTGACTTTATTTATCAGGGCTTGGGTTCAGATTTTCATGATCAGTATTTTGCTGACTATTATGTTCTTTGACCCAATAATCAAAATATTTCATCACTTTGGTTTCTTCTTAAGATTGCATTAATTTCTGGAACCTTTTTTTTTAAATAAACCTTTTGGCTTACAATATTTTATCTCAGGTATAACAATCACACCATGTCAATGAGTGTCAAAGTGACACAGAAACTTAGAGTAGCAATTTCAAAGACAGGAGACAACATTCAGTTCTTCTTTTATTCAAAGCCTCAGATGTTTTTTTTAATTAATGCTACCACAATTAGTCAACAAAAGTAATTTTGTCATCAAATGCTAATATACAGATGGAGCCACGTCAAATAGCCGCGACCGTGTGAATGGCATGCAAATGGCGTACGGCTGCTCTATGCACGCCGTGAGCCCCCCCTCCCTCTACTGACAGAAGGCGTGTCAAGATTTCACAGTAAACACCGCCATTCATGCCCTTTTTTTTTCATTTACCTGGTTCCACCACTAGATGGCGCTTTGTTCTCAAGAACACGTTAACACACGCCAGCAATTTAGCTGCGCTGAGTTGCAATCACGTGATTTTAACAACCCACCCCCTCCCCCACCGAACTGACGCTACCAAACTGCACTACAGAGATTAAGATGGCGGCTTAACACTAGAATTACCAGAGCCTATGAAAAAACTCGTAGATCCATCCCACCTTAAATCGCTTCTTAAAACCGTTCTCACCTCTCCGCCAGCGTCTTTTGTTAATCTAAATGTGCTGATAAAGAAAAGTTGCAAGTAGCCGGCTATTCCATCCCCCCATCGACTTAGAAAGTGCACAAACTTCTCACAGCTCATGCCTTGATTGATTATCTGGGAGTGAAGTGGAGTTTTAGAGTGGAAATAATAGATCATTATTTGGAATACACGTATTTCATGTGTGTTCCGTTTCTACAGTAATCCGTGTAAACACATTTTTAAAACAGAAACGTTTTTCATATTGTAGTAGTAAATGACAAAATGTAGGCATAAACTATATAATGTATGAAGCCTGAAGTCCAAATATCAAATTAACAGCTTCACAAAAGGTACAAATATAACAGAACAAGTATGCTTTTATTCAAAAATATAACTGCAGGAAAAAAAGCCTCATTAGCATGCCACATTGACACATATATATCTTAACTGCCAATGGTAGCGTAATGGTATCAGCTGCTGACTAGTAATGAAAAGGTCATGAGTTCGAACCTGCACGATTCTCTTTTGAAAAGTAAACTGCTCTTATTCTTACTATTTTAAAATAAAAACATACATTTGATTTCAGTGTGTAACAGCCAGTGTAATTTATGATACTTGTAAAGGTTAGTTTTTTTTTTTTATTCACTTTTCATTCTCTCAGTCGTGTTCAAGATCCTTCCCTACACCCCCCCCAAATCTGAAGACGCGCTATAGCTCTGCAGCGTACTTGTGACTGCATTCTCGTACCAATGCTTTTGCGAACTGCTGTGCCTGCGTGCACTTTTCGTGGTATTACACGTCTATTTTTTTTGAGCATACCCGTGTCGCTCAAACACAGGAACATCTGTTGTTTACAAGTATAACAAAACAAGTGCATTTTATTCTAGACTATAAGTGAAGAAAAAATAAAGCAAGTTACATTAGGCGGTTGATACGACAGCTTGCGTGGGGCAATGCTAAGAACTGGTGATTTCCGATCCGTGCTATATAAAATCATCCCATTCAAATATTAACAATTCCCACACACCCTTCCAACATTTACGGCATGTGTACTTGTTGCAGTGTACACAGCTCTCTGTGCTATGGTTCCTATTACACTGAATGAGCACCTGACACTGTACTTTCTTCCCTATATAAATAAATAACATTCAAGCTATAGCGCGTCTCCAAATAAATCACATTTGAGCTATAGCACGTCTTTATGTGAAAACAGCATTGTCAGATGGGGGGAATCGTGGACACGACTGAGAGAATGGAACTGAATTTAAAAATAAAAAGCTAACCTTTACAATTATCATGCATTTACACTGGCTCTTACAGACTGACTGAAATCAAATTACGTTTTTGATAATGGAAAAATGGGGATGGAATAGCCGGCTACTTGCAACTTTTCTTTATCAACACATTTAGATTAACAAAAGACGCTGGTGGAGAGGTGAGAACGGTTTTAAGAAGCGATTTAAGGTGGGACGGATCTATGAGTTTTTTCGTAGGCTCTGGTAATTCTAGTGTTAATGGACTATTCGCGGTAAGTGGTGACTTTATTTATTTATTTATTTATTTATTTATTTTTATAAAATTTGTTTGGGGTAGTTTACAGATTATTTCCCAGTTTAGTTTTTTATTGGCCGTTTTGAAAATCACTGGCAGCACCAGCAGCGGTCAGATGTAACTTTAGATAACTTAATGGTCTGTTTACCAAGTCTGGAGTTAACATTACAGCTTACTGTCAGTGTCACAAACTCACAATGTCACTCCTCTTTTAATCAAAAAGACGCTTTGCAGCAAAATATAATTTATCAGTATATTAAATGGAACTAGGTAAAATACACCGTAATGTAAAATACTGTACATAGCCTGCATTTGTATTCCGTACCTACAATGATCGGTATAGATAAATTACAGACGTACCGTGTCTTTAAGGATTGTTAACCCAGATAGCACACACACGTCGCGGAGACGTCTATGTCATCTTTTTCATCTGGCAGATGTCTGGCAGAGGGCGTTTGTCTTTAAGGATTATTAAGGATGTCTTAAAAAATATTTTACTAACTAGTTTTATTAATTCATTATTTAATAATAAATAGCATATTCATCATGGGTTGTGTATTGAGTGATTTAACAAATCTGTTTTATTAATCGGTTTGTTGTTGTTTTTTTTACCACGTCATCTATTTATGAAACTACAGTATGTTGACAATACAAGAACTGCCTGTACAGTATATTAAAGATACGGTATAGGGCTTCCTGGACACGGCAGTTAACTGAAGCAGTCAATGCTCCATCTGGCGGGATTATACAGCATTGCAACCATCTTTTTAGAAAGCGCATGGGGGCGTTTATGGGGCAGGGCATCGTTAACTGCGTCATCGCGGGGGATCACATTCCGTGCACAGATCGTGCATGGTCCTGTCATGGACCTGTCATGCTCCAGGCGGCTGTTTGACGTGGCTCCCACTGTAATACTTGCTTTGCACTGGTTCACTAAACTGCAGTGCTTAAGTATTAAATGGGGGTTTCTCCTGCAGTGTTGGAAAGGGCACTTGAGCTTTGTATTCTACTGACTGATGTAAAAAAAATGATTACTTATTTCAAACTTTATGCTCAAAGTACAAGTTGAAAAAAATCCCAGAATCTGTCTTTTCCAACTTTCTTTTGACATGAATTTGAGGCAAAGGAAAAAAAAACATATCCACCAGCAAAGAGTGTAGTAATATTTATAGCATGTAGGTGAGAGCAGGATACAACTTATATAGGATTAAGGTTAGTTCTGTTTGGGAGGTTAGGTTTTTTTTTGAGGGGTGGGTGAAAGTGCAACAAAAACTTTTACAAAATAGCTATGTGGAGTTCTTTTATTTTAGGGGTGCTATGATAAAAGATTAAATGTTATTACTTTTATTAAATAGTGAGGTTTAGTGGGATGCCTCATCTAGCCCATTTTACCAAAAGCCTCAAAATGAATGGTCTAACTGAATCCATATCTTCTGCTCAAAATAAAGTGGTAGCACTGTATGTGTGTAAGTGCATACTATCATTATAGGTAATTACTCTCTACTACTTTTAGATAAGTAAGATTCATGAGACACCAAGTTTTAGAGTGCAATGGTTTTTAGTAACCTGAAGCTCTCTGGCCCAGCTGCTTCTCATTGTTAATCAGAAACTAGCTCAGATTTTCCCAGTTTATCTGGTAGAAAAGCTGTCATATGCTTTAGTTTTTATGCCTTGAAACAAGTTAACAGTTAGTTTTGATCTTTCCTTATTCAGAAACTGTAACTTACAGGTTTATAAATGTCACAATATTTATACTTCATGGTCATTATTTGATGTGTCTAGTGTAGGCTTTTGAAATTTCCATCTTAAATATGTTACTATTAAATGATACGATAATTAGTTATTAATCTAAAACTTCCAAGTCTTGGAGAGTAATTTTATTTGAGATACATTTTTGTACGCTAAACTGTGTAAAACTTTAAAAATAAGGATTTTTGAAGGAAAAATTACACCTTGAAGTACTGTTGGTTACTCTTTAAGTGAAAAGGAAAATAATTAGCCTTTCTTGTTTTTGATAATTTCAATTAATTATCACCCCCGTTTTTTCTGATATTCATGTAGGATGTTGTGGTATTATAATGCACACCTCTACAGCACATCATCTCCCCAGTCTTACTTTCAGCTGTCTAATTTTAATTTTGGAGTCAGTCTTCCAAATTAAAGCATCCTTTAAAAATTCTACAAATTAATATTACCCAATTATGTTTTGAAAAATATTAAAAGACAAAAGTGTAGTATGAGTATAGGATAACTTTAACTATTGTTTGAAAGTTTAACAGTAGATAGTAGTTTAACAGTAGACTACATATATTTAGTTGATTTCATTGTTCTACCAAATCCCAAGACCTATTCAGCTATTTACATAAGATATTCTCTAAAACAGAGTTTGGGAGATGGTGAAACCAAAAGTTAATAAAAGGTTAATAATGAATGATAATGGCGTATCCCTTGTATTGGTGCTCCATGGTGTTACTGATTGTTTTCCATTGATTTTGCATGAAATACATATATTTGATACTGCTTTCAAGTGCACTAAATAGCTTACAATGTACTATGACTGTGCCTTTACTGTCTGGGAACAATTGGCAGAAGACAATTTTTTATGTGTGAATGTTTCAATCACTATTTAAACAGAGAACTTTTCACAAGTTAGAAATGCACTGAAACTGTCTCTGTGTCTGCTCAAAAAAGCTCTCAGATTGATAACAAAAGTTATGCGCTGTCAGCCTAATAGCAACCAGATGCAGGAGTAAACAGTGGTCTATTGCCTCCTGTCTCTCAGTTTTGCGGCAGTATGTTGTCTGTTCTTTTTCAAAACATTGTGGTCAGCAACAATTGTATCATCCTAGAATCTGTCAGTGACTGAGGTAATAGCTCCTGATGCCAGTAAATCTTGACAGGTTTGAATTGCGATATAGAATTTAATTTTTGTGCTGAATTGCAGGGTTTCTGTAAAATGTTTCTTTTATTTTTATATATATATATTTATATTGGTATAAATAATATTTCCTTTGTGCTTACTGCTGAAGGTTAAACTTGGGTTTAATATTTAAGTTTACTGATTAAAGTTGGCAGATTGTAAGGCCGAATAAAATAATTGTTGCTTGGAAATTTATTAAACCTTCATTTTGCTTGGAAATTGATTCATTTTAACGATACCAATTGATATAATTTTTTGTTCTCATTTTTAAGCACTTCTTTCTCCAGTTTATAACATTTTATCTTATGATGTTAGATTTTTCAGCAGTACCATCGCACCGTTAATAAAGCAACTTGTGTTATTTGCCATGCCATGTTTGCCAAGTAGCTTTAGCTGAGTTCAGCTCCACCCTTAAAATAAATCTGCCTCTTATACATTATCATTATAGAATTACCGGTTGACAGTTCTGAACACTGGATTGCATATATAGTATTTTTTTCATAACATTGCCCTAAATTACAGTGTGTAAATTCAATAAAGATCCATAGCATGAAAGTTTCTTTTCAGTCTATACAGTAAAATTTAATCCACACAATAATAACATAAAAAATAAACTTAGAACAAGGTACATGTTTACTAATATGTATAAAATACAAAAAGAAAAGGAACTTTTTTGTAAAATCTTCTTAGACTGTGAAGCTTCCACCCTTATTAAAGGATTATGGAATACAAAAGGCAGAAATAAGATACAAGAACTTGTGAAATATAGGGAGTAGTCAGATGGAAACGCAAATTTAGTTTCACCTAACAGAATATTTGTTCATCACATGTCACCTGGATATGGCAAAGGCTTTTTTATAAATGATAAATTGGGTTAAGATCTGGAGACTAAGAAGGTCATGGTATATGGATAAGATAATTTTGCTCATCAACACACTGAGTGGCTACACACACACTTGTAGATAGGGGTTTCATTGTGCTAGAAGACACCATGCCCAGCAGGAAAGAAATGCTGTTAAATCTAACTAGCCTGA
Source organism: Polypterus bichir lapradei (assembly GCA_026402145.1). Lineage (NCBI taxonomy): Eukaryota > Metazoa > Chordata > Cladistia > Polypteriformes > Polypteridae > Polypterus > Polypterus bichir. The sequence goes on along the minus strand of JANRMT010062791.1, from coordinate 50,008,802 downwards.
ATCAATCAGTGATTAGCAATGACTTGTGCTGAAGACTGCAACCTAACTATGAAAAGCAAAATGTAGTCCTCACCTTATGTAATTCTTTGATCCCTTCACAGATGGAAACGAGCACTCAAATTAAATAGGGTTCTTTTAGTGTGTGCTATGCATCAGTGGGCAGTATGGTAATGAATGATTAATTTGACTATTATACATTTGTCTTTCCCTTGAGTAGTCTATTGCATGTCCTCTTTACATCGGCGATCTTAAGGTCAGATAGTTTCAGCTTTTCTAAGACTGTTTTGGGTTAAAATGCTTGCTCACACCCTTGACTGGAATTGTAGTCAGAGATTTAAAAATGTTTTTTGTTTAATCTTGTACCAAAACCAGTGAACATGTATCAAAATCCCGGAGTATGTGGTTCCCACAATAGGTTTCAATTTCCTGATTCATTTTCAGTTAAGTTTCTGACAAAAATGCCTCTACGTCCCATTACCCCCCCCCCCCAAGTCACTAAGATTTTGTGTTTTAACTTTGCTACCTGTAATTATAGCAAACCAGGAGTAAAAATTACTTTTGTTGAAACGTTCAGCATGTTTGCAGGAGTATTATTTATTATCTCAGGAACAACTTCTCTTGAATCACCTGCTTACATGCTCTTTCTTTTATCCAGTTATATCATCTTTTTTTGAATGTCACTCTGATTATCTTGATAGAGACAGATATTCTGCCAGAACACAAGCTTAGCAGACTACATCTGAATTTTCTAAATGTATCATATAAATAAATATGATATGTAATAATGTATTTTAACAATACACATTAATGTACTTGTTTCTGGGTTCTAATGGTATATCTGATTGTTTTTAATATTCTGACATAAATTTGCTTTGACTGTTTTTCATTTGTTGATTTAATCAGTTCAGTATGCACAGTTATTTTATAAAAATATATTCATTGTCTAATGTAAGCTTGTTGTGTGCAAAGATCGTGCCTGATTTAAAACCTGCCTGTCAAACTAATAAAACAATTCTAATCAATAATTTGATTAAAACCAATTTTCATACTTGTAACAGAAGAAACTCAACACCAAAATAGATGGCATTTTTTTACTGTTTAAATAGATATGTACAGGTGTAAAAAGAAAATCAATAATTCTAGTAATTCTATGGACAAGCTGAAATAATATGATTATCCAGTTCACAATAATGTAGCCAAAACTGTTTTGGTACACTGAGGAGCTGATTAGTAGATGGGAATATACCTAATCTTTAAAGAGAACAAAAATATCAGGTCAGTCCCATGTCTGAGGGATGGTTTTAAAACAGCCAACATATCAGTTAAATTATTTTCAAAATAATATTGGTATGAAGAGTTTAAACATCAATTATACATTTTTAAAAAAAGATATATATTAGATAAAATGTTGATTTTGTTTCAGTTTTCAATTTTTTTTTATATTTTGTACTCTGTTATATGCTTATGGTCAACAGACCACAATTTCATAGCACAGTGCCAACATTTTTGTTAGTTCTGTGTGAGAGTGTCTTCTGAGTGGCGTTATGTTTCTCATGTGTTTGCATCAACTTCCTCCTGGGCCTCTGATTTTTTCAAATTAATCCCTCCCTATACTGATTGATTTTTTTAATAATTAATTATTGTAATGATTATGCTCATGAATGTTCCTGCATCCATCTACACCTAAATTAGCTGTGCTGTTATGCTATCCTATTGCTAAAAAATAGGATTGTTCACAAAGTGAATGAATGAAAAAAACAGTATTTGACGATATAAAGTATAACTTTTTACTTTTGACAGATAAGTTAAATAAGTGGACCAGTGTCATGTTCAGCTTTGTCAGCTTTTGCCTGCTACTGGTGGGATAGGTTGCCTGACATAACATGTGTTAGAAAAAGCTGGTTCAGGTAAAAAACAGTTGGTTGATAAACATATTAAATCATGCACCAAAATACAAATACATGTAATTAAATGTGCCTGTTTGAATATTTTTGGCTTCATAGCTATTCTACTATAATGAAAGAACAATCAGTAAACCGAAAATGGCAGTTCCTAGGAAAGAGAAGTTATTGAAAGAAGTTTTTTAGTGATTTAACAAATCTCACAGGGCTGTTTTTTGTTTTTTTTTTAACGATCAATCAGGTAAGTGAGCAAGAATTAGAAATGAAAAAGCAGAAATAGTTTATTTAATCATAATAAGTATGAGCTCCCTGGCTTTGTAGATTTTAAGTGACTAATTATTTGTTCAAGAGTGGTTTAACAAACATTTGGCAGTGATAGCTGCAGATAATATTAAAGCTGTTCTTCCCTCACTGGCATTTTTGATTGCTAAGCTTGTTAATTATTATTATTATTATTTGTGTATGAATCATACTTTTGAGATGAGTAAGACAGTTAAGCAAATTCAGAATAAGACATACCAGTCTGAATTACACTTGAATGGGTGCAACATTAAATTTACTGAAATATCCTGGTTTCAGTGTACTAAGGCATGTAATGGAATATTATAAAAGAGAACTAGTGTAGGATGATAGCTAGAAAAAGATTAAAGAAAAAGCTTTACTGTATCATCGTAAAGTAATTAATGCCATCAATTTAGTTTTTTGTTGTCATTGTTCAGAATGAAGTGTGACGTTTATAACAGTTAAACCATAAATATTTAATATGAGAGAAACACTTTGGTTTTAGAAAAATTGAAGCATGTGAAATTAACCCAAATTGTTAATGGAAATAAAATTTGATTTAAACTAATGACAGCTTTTGTTGTTGCATACATGTTAACATTATCCATGAAAATGATTATCTGAGAAAATACCAAATTGAAGTGCAAAGACAACAAATAATAAGATTGATTTAAGTATTCTTTACGATTCCCCTGTATCTTTCATAGCAGACACTATTGCTAGGAGCACTACTTTCAAAGTTACAAAGTCAGTCATTTTCTAAACCGCTTAGTCCTGGACAGGATCAATGGGGGGTGTTGGAATTTATCCCAGCTAGCACACAGCACAAGGCATGAACAAATTCTGGACAGAGCACCAGTCCATTGCAGGGAAAGTTACAAAGTGTAAAACA
>JANRMT010062791.1:49951549-50005327 GCA_026402145.1 Polypterus bichir lapradei | reverse complement strand
TATATATATATGAGGGACTTACAGTGGGCAAATTATTCTGCACATATCAGCTACTATAATCTTACAGGAAGAAAGAAATTAACCAGAAAAAGGGAAACCCTGAAAATTTGTGTAAAGTAACAGCCTAACTACAAAAAAAAAGAAAGGATAAAAAAGGTCTACTGTGCTTTTGACTACTTTGTTTAATTGTTTTATTGTTACATTTTAATATTAATAGTTACAGAATAATGTCTTGTTCATCATGGAATCATATTGCATTTTCCCCTGCTAACTTGACAAACGGGTTAACACTTGCCTTTTCTTTTTACAAAATGAGGAATGGTTTCACCTGAATGAATACAAAAACAACAGAACTCAGATGGAGTACGATTACTTGATTAGAGGTTTTTAAAGTAGGTCAACATAATTCCAAAGGATAAATGCAAACAACATAATCATATGATTGTTTGTCAAATGCAGACAGTATTATAATTGTGGTATGTTGCAGAAAGAAGTATTCCAAATTGTGCTGAGTAAACCAGCTATTGTACTTAGTGGTGCCTTTCTTTCTTAATGGGATGGGGGAGGGTGCTTTCAACTTGAGCTAGTGTCTTCTGTGTAAACTGTTGCATTCATCCACTTTTAAAAGACCTTTAAATTGTATTCTAGGTAAATCAAATGACCATGCTATCAATTATACAATACCTCAGATCCTTAAAAGTATTGGACAGTGAGGTAAATATTTAAATATATTTAAAGTTTGGATCATTTAAGAATGTTTTTTCCACCTGCTCTGGGTTTGTGTCAACCTTTCAGGCTCTTTTCTGCATTCAATTAATTTAACTAGCTGTTTTTAGACAGTTTGTATAGTAGGTTAAATGTGAGTCAAAGTATTAAGGACAGTTTTTGGTACTAACATAACAGAACTCCGCCTGTCAGTGGTAAATTGAGGCATAACCACTAGATAAGTTTTCTTTTTTGATCAATAAGAGATTGGGATCTGTTATTAATCCAAGTGTAAATGTCTCTTTTGCTATAGCCTGTGGCCGTGGATTCTATAAATCATCTTCTCAAGATCTACAGTGTTCTCGCTGTCCTGCCCATAGTTTCACTGACAAAGAAGGTTCTTCTCTGTGTGACTGTGAAGATGGATATTACAGAGCCCCTTCAGACCCACCATCTGTGGCCTGCACAAGTGAGTTTTTTTTTTTTTAATAAAGTGAAAAGACAAAGAACGAGCTTTGCCTAAGATATATATTAAACTTTGGATTCTAAAGGCAAGTTTCTGTACAGAAATAAACCATGATGTCTCTGTATGGGTGAGGCATCTGATTTATGTTGTTTAAGCTGTATGAGCAGATGGCCTAGTTTTGTGTTGCAGATTTCAGTACATTTATTAATTCAATATGTTTGCTCAGAATGTCTCAAATGTCTATTTTTTAATTTCATAATATCCCTTTTATTTTTTCAATCAACCATTTTAAAAATGCCAGTATTATGTAAATACATGCAACACTTTTGTGTCTTTGGTCATATACAGGTATTGCATGTGGTGGGCAGTCAATCATACAGTGAAAAATATAAATTATAAGTGCCTTATTTCATTTCATTCTTATGTATTGTCACCTTCAAAGAAGTAGTCATTGTATGTGGAAATGTATGTAGGAAGTGTGGAACAATTGTTAGAAATTTATACTTTAAATCACAATATTACTGCTTTGGTCACTGACTTTGACTCATGGCGTGACTATGAGGAAGTCACTTAACCTGTCTGTTAAAATGTAATAATATGTAAGTAAACAACTGAAACATATTCAAATGTTGAACGTTGTCATGGGTAAGGCATTTGTGAAAAAAAATAATAGTTTTCTTGAAGTCTTGCCTTTTCATTCGGAAAGTGCAGCAAAACTATGTAGATTAGTGCTTAAATGACTGGTAATATGGTTTTAAATAGTTACATTTCCTGTTTCGATCTTTTAAAAATTCTAAAGACTTCCTAAATTGTATAACAAACTGAAGGCAGGCATACAACTTCACAGAGGGGCTAGTCTTACAAAAACAAATCTTCAGTTCAGTTAATTACAGGTTGATTTTGCAAAATACTTCTCAAAGTATTTCAGGAATCATTACCCAAAGTATAGTAGGCAAGCAGCAGATTATTTTGCTAATGCATAGCTTTTTTTAGGTGGAGTTCGGCGTCTTCCATTAACATAGGATTAGAAAAAAACTTAGTCTCCTTTTGGTCTTTGAAGGGTTGTTTACAGTTTTAAGTACCAAGTAAGAACACAGCCCAGTACTTAAGGGGTGGAATACTAGTTCTAATTGTTGTCGGCCTATACAAAGATATTTGTGTGCAGTACATGAAATATTGCTGTATTTAATTCAGTATTTTTAATGTGTGTAAAAGGGAGTTTCTTTAGGTAGTTTTTGAATGAATAATTGTTCTCTATCTTATAGTTTCTGCTTCATTTCACAATTTTCAAAATAACACATTGAACAGAAAGTTTATTTTATTTTATACAATGATGTTCCAAAACCTTCATATCATTAGTGTTATAGAAAATTAAAACTAAAGATATACTGGAATAAGAAGTTGAAATTTTATGAGTTTTCCAAAAGTGGATACATAAGAATGAAATGAAATAGTTCACTCAGCAATGAAAACAACTCAGTTTGATTTGTTTTTTTAGTGAAAGGTAATGCAGCAGAGCACTCAGATATCTACCATATATTAATAGAATAACTGTGAAGGTACTTACATTTTGGCAATGGATATTATGTTACTTTGCAGTGCTTATTGAGTTTTAAAAATGTGGCAGGGGTCTGAAGTAAAATATCTTTGTAACAAATGTAACATTAACACTACCCAGGAAATTCAGTTCATTCAGTAGTTTGCATTCTTAGTTGTGTCTTTTTCTATTTGTTACATTTGCAGGAAACAAATTAGTTTGTAGATCTTTTGTTTCTTTTAGCTACATATTAGATTTAATCTCATAAAATAACCTCTCTCAAACATTTTTTGCATATTTAAACAATGAAAAATTCAGTAATTTAAAGAATACTATTCATTATTTTATTAACCTTTCCTTTGTGTTTCTGTGTGTGTGTGTGTGTGTGTGTGTGTGTGTGTGCGCGTGTGTGTGTGTGTGTGTGTGTCTGCATGTAGAAGTTCTTATTCCCATAGGGTCAATGGATAGTTTATGTATATTTCCACATGAAACATAACAGAAGATTCCTTCTGTATAAAATATGTTACTATTGTAATTGGCCATAATTTTAAATTTCAGTGTATACAGGATGATTGACAATTTGTTAAAAGGTTGTTTATAAACCTTTGAAGCTCAAAGTCTCACATAAACATTGAAACAGATTATATGAAATATGGGATTATGAATATTTTAATGTTCACAAGAAATGCTGAACTAGTTGTATGTTTAAACTAAGTTGTTTTAAATAGTGGGTCATTGAGCTAAACATACATAAAGATGTTGCTAAAAATATGTAAACAGATTAATAATTTCCACCTTTCTTTTGTAAATCCAGTTGTTTCAGTTAATAAAGCAGAAACTACTGACTTCAAAAAAGGGATTCTCTCAATGTATTTACAAACTGTATGAATCATCCTGGCAGTCAATCAAGTGACAGCTGTACAGCTATCTAAAAGAGACGTCTGGGATTCTGTGTGGCGATACATGCTTTTAAAAAAAAGCTGGTGTGTTTTTTTAGAAAAATCAAGTTGCTTAAGGAAATAAACAAAATATTAATAAAAAAATGTGAATCTACTAAAATCAAATTTCTGTTCTGATTTGTTTCAAGAAAAAATAAATATTGTATGGATTTACAGTACATATGTGTATATATAATATATACTGTGTATATATATACACACACACATACACACAGAAAATGTTAACTCAAGGCTTCTATGATTTATACTGTATCATGGAATGATTTAATTAACTACAGGAGTGTTATTGATTTAACAGATGGTGCTTCGTTGAGTTCAACCAAGAGCTGTCAGGCAGTATCTTTGGTCCCTCTTCAGGTACAAATGAGTCTGAAGTCAGAATAAATTTACTGGACATTACATGGTAACTATAGCAACATTTAAGCATCTTAAACACACACACACATGCGCATTGGAATGCCTTATTTATACCCAAAGAGGAAAAGAACATGTTGATTTTTTTCAACACCATACTTTGTTTCATTAGCTCTGCTGATGAAAAATTTTTATTGATTGATTGATACATATTTAGATTTTTTAGCATTTGGTTGATTTTCCATTGCAATCATTTTATATTTGTACACATTTTTCATTTATCATACTGTAGTAAAGATGAACATACTGCAAATTTACAGATTATTTCGATCAATAGATATATAGATAGATATCACTTTATTTCATATAAAAATAAAAATAAAGTAAAAAAAAAATGAACATTTTATAAATTCTGATCATCTGAAGAAATAATCCTGGCTGAGCTGAACAGTTATCAGTAGCATTCTAAATGAACATTTTTCATCATAAAAACACAAATGCATATAGCAAGTTTATAAAAAAGTAAATTTCTACTTTGAAGATAGCTACGCACCACAGTTTATTTGTAAATATGAATTAATTGAAGTTAAAGTGGAACGCATTCGTTAACACTCCTGCCTCATAGCTACAGAGTCTTGGGTTTTTATTAGAGCCCAGACACTGTCTGTATGGAGTTTAATATTCTCCATATGTATGTGTGGATTTTCATCCTGGTACTTTAATTTTCTCTCCATATTTCAAAGACATATAAGAAGTACAAATTAACTCATCCAGCCTTGGCAGAATCTGGAGTTCAGTTTTGTGTGTGGGTACTATACATGTGTGTGGAGTTTATACATTCTCCCTGTGTTTGTGTGGGTTTGCCTGAAAATATGCCAACTTTCCATCCATATTTGAAAGACATGTACTATATGTTAAGGTAATTGGCAACTCTATACCCAGATCATATATGTATGAGTGTGAGTATGTGTGTGAGATTCCCCTGTGTTGGTATGATGTCTGTTCTGAACTGTTTCTGACTGTGTGTCCACAACTGAAGGCACTTACTGGCTCCCTGTGAACTGGAAGTGGATAACCAAGTTAAAAAATACAATTATCCCTTCTTATTCAGTTCTAATCTGTTTCTAAATCCAGGTCAGAAAATTATAGAATTACATACTGAAAAACATACAAATGCATCCCATGCATCAGAAACCCCCCCAAACAACTTTCCCAAATACCCATGTTAAGCACCTGTAGCATCCTGGGATCTCTTAATAATATAAAACAGTTCATTCATTAATTACCTACTTAGACATTTAGGTAGTTAATGGGAATTGTTCTGTATTAGTCTAGGTTAGGTATACAAGAGATAAAGCAGGTCTTCGCTGCATGTTTTACAGGGGAACCAGAAGAGTGGTCTTGACGTATAGCAAAATGTAATTATGAAAATTATATAAAGAAAAGAAATTGCACTACATTCTGAATTGTTTTTTTACCTTTTTCCTCCTTTTTTGAGAGAGTTTTTAAAGATTATATTGGTATTTAGGGATACATGCAGCCACTGCACAAGCAAAGTTAATTAAAGCATAATACTAGCTGGATGTGGTTCAGAGCACCTGGGTGCCTAAAACTTTGTAGTGAAAAAACAGTGCAACAGAGCTGTAATAGTGAAAAATTGAACAAAGAAAAGTCGCATAAAGAGGAATGACTAAAGTTAGATGGATTTATCTATGCATTAAATGAAAATGAATATGGAGGTCAATTAATAAAGAGAAGACTTTAAACCAATAATTAACTAGTGAATGCTAAATTCAAAAAATGAATCTATAGTATCCGGCAATAAAACACCAATTTATGAGGAATACATTTCAATGGATGATTGCAATATTTTATGACTACATCCCTGACTACATTCTTATTAGTCATAAAATTTAATCCCAACAAAAGGATGCATTGTTACAGTATTCTAAAAACATGGTTATTAACTTAAAGAGAGACAGTGCAGTAAAACAAATCTAACTATTGTGATCAGAACCATTTAATGATAGGTCAAGGTTAAGATGTAATTTGTAAGGAAATATGACAGGATTATATTGTAATCTGGTTTTTTTTTTTTTTTTTTTGCATTTGACATGGCAGAGTTTAGGGATAGTTGAAAAAAGCAGTTCAGAGAGGGGAAATTAATTAAATTAATCTAAAGTTATTCTCTTTTACGTGCCATATTATCATATAAAGTGGATATATTCTGATGTTATACATAAGTAAATATAGGCACATAGATATTGTACATTGTGATGTGATTGACCAGCGTCCCAGCCAGGCTGAACCCTGTTCCCTTACCTGTTCGGGAGGCCAGTTCTTTGGATGGTCAGAAAGAGAGGATTGACATTCCCACTCCTGGCTAGAATGGGGCATGGAGATGTACTGTGACATCTGGTACACCGTGACTGGCATCACAGAAGCAATGGATGGGAATCCCTCACCCTGGTGGGGGAGGGGGTCATGCATAGTGGATAAATGAAATGGATGGAGAAACATTGCGACTGGGATGGTTAGTAGTCCCTTTCCTGGTGGGGGGCCAGAAGAAATGTGGGACAGTGGGAGACTGCCTCCTATGCACAGGTTGCCCTCCCATATACAGGGTGAGAGCATCCCTTGTGGTGAGCCCCAGTATGAATACCCCCAGGGTAGCATGGGAGTTGGGTTCCAAGGGCGCTACCAGGGGGAGCTAGTGGGAGATGAATACTCTTTTTGAGGGTGGATTCACCCCAACCAGAAGTGCTTCCTGGAGACAATGGTTTAGGCACTGGAAATACTTCTGGGGTGGGTTTAAAAGGCAGCACTCCACTATGCTTGGGCACTTGGAGGAAAAGAACAAAACTCGCCTGGGAGGAAGGAAAAACAGAGCAAAGCAGCTGAGTGAAAGGCTTGTGCATAGAACTGTGTAGACCGAGACTTGTAAAAACATAGTGTTATTAAATAAAAATAGTCAATTTCAGTCAGGCATTGTGTGCTTTAGTTGTGCCTGGGGGTTTGGCTCTGCTATAGCCCCTAAAGGTCGCAATATATACATGTAGCCTTCTGATTATAAAAATGATTCTAAATCTGCTTTTATTAGACAAAGTTTGGGAATAGTAATTTGGAAATGTTTGTGCATTTCTAAAATGGCCACCAGAATCATCTGAAACCTCAGATTTTTTTTCCTTGCATTATTCTAAAACATTAACTTCATAATGTAAATAAAAATAGCTGTATTTTCTTGCCCATTATCTGTGTGTAATGTGTTACATTTAGAAAAAAATGAAATGGTTAATGTATTTTGTTACTTACTTACAGAAAAAAAGATTGTTTCCCTTTTGTCTAATAAAGAATCTTAGTCTCATTTACATAGTGAAGCTTGAATGCTTACCGAAATGTCTAGGGTTTTTTTCAAATTAATTTTAATATTTTTATTCTCATCTTAATTTTTAATCTGGTTTGCCTAAAATAAGTTCTTGAATTGATTCACTAATGGCTGATTGGGTTGAAATGTATTGCTTTTTTCCTTCTTTTTTGCAAAATGTCATACTAGTTATTATTTAAACGTTTTGCTACTCATAACTGTATAAAAAAATTAGTCCTGATATACATTGACATTTGTACATTTACATTCAATTGTAGCTGAATGAATACATGTTAACAAGACTGGGTTATAAGATGGGTTTAAATACTTATCTACCAAACACCCAACATAGAAAAATTCATATATATTCTACTGTACAGAGCATAAAAGGAGATTACATTTTGTCCTACAATCTCACACCCACGCTTAGTTATTTTAACATAGTTATTTTTCATTAAATTCCTGAATATCTATATACCTTCTAACAAAATTAAAGCTTATATAAACCAGACTATCCTGATAATGATTCCAGAAGGTACAGTACAGTGTATTTAGCTACAGCTAGAGGCGTACAGCCACTGGTTGGCCTGATGGTGTTACTAAGGACTACTGTATGAATTAGAAAACTTTGCACAAATTGCATGTAGAGTGTGAATAAGTAAGGAAGTTATAAATCTGTGCCTCTGGAGCTGTTAAACAGTGACTAGACAGCTGTTGTTTGTGCCAACATACAGCTTCACCATATGTACAGTGTTTGAATATGTATATACTGTATGTGTGTGAATGTATGTTTATATATATTACATGTATATACAGTAGCACTTTTCAATAACACTCCCTATGTAATGAATGACGTGGTATCTTTATTTGTAGATAACCACTTTGTCTACTTTATACTTGACCTGTACCTGGATGTACTTGCTCAGATTTTAGTTTACTAATGTCTGTTTTTCAACTTATTTCTTTCTTAAGTTATCATGTAACAAGGATATGTGACATAAAATACCTTTACTACTATTTATTTGTGAAAGGGTATACATTCTCTAACCAGCTTAGCCAGTTTTTCAGCTTTCAGTGTCATCAGCATCCTAGGGTTCAATAACATACTTTTTCTGGAATTAAACACTGTACCCCAATCCCAGCCTATTAATGTTATGGCCAGGCTGCATTTTCAGTTGTCCTTTTAAATGCCTTTCATATGCCTCCACAATATTGTTTTCTGAAGAAGCTGTTGTGATCTCGTGAATGTAGTGTGACTTAAGTCAGTCAGTGAAAATAGTTAGCTATGAGTTTGTCATCTGAAAGAACATTTTTTTAAATATTTTGATTTGTAGCTGTGAGTACAAGCTATGTTTAAAGTAATAATGTGAATGTAAGATAATAGAACTAATGCCTTTTGATTTAATGAGGGAAGTTTCAATTGTAAATTTGGATTTCAATAGTTTTTAGGGCTGCACAGCTTTTCTGTTTCTTTTTTTTTTGGAAATTATCGCATATAATAACTTATCTCCAATCGTGTCGCCTCTAATACCCCAGTATAGGATCTTGAATCTGACAGTTCTCTATTTGAAGCGGTTAATTAATTTTTTTTCACATTTAATCCATTGGAAATTGTATTTATTTAGTAATTTGGCTGATTATTTATTTTCATTGCATTTTTAAATTTTACCAAGTCACATTCAGTACTCATTCATAAGAAACAGAAATCCTGGGTTTAAATTATAAAAAGAGATCTGTTTTCTTAGAATTTAGACTTATGCCCTTCCTTCCTTGTGTGAGACAATCTCTCTTTGTACTGTAGATTAGTTTATAGTTTTTAAATTACAATAGTCATCATTTCCCTAAACATTCATTTAAGATAAGGAAGGTCATGTCCAACAATACGGAATATCAGAATTGCTTGTAATGCTACTGCATTTGACTTGTGATTCTCACCAGTGAAAGGTACCTTGCTTCCCTTTCCCAATTTAGGAATGTACTGTATCACTTCAGGTGACTGGATATCATTTACTTTAAAAACTTGAAAATGAATCATGTATTTCTGCTTGTGTCCATCTCCTTAGGAAAACATTCCTTCTTCTATTAGCCTACATGTGTTGGAAATATGGGTGTGTGTCTATTGATATGTGAATACATAATTTACATAAAAGTGCCTCATAATAAACTGAAGTAGGCTATATAATCTTGAGTTTACTGTACAGACTAGAAAGCAAATGATATAACCTACTTAATGCTTTGATGTAGCAAATGAAGGATGACCAGAAGTATTTTGTATTTAGTTACCCTTTTAAACAAGGTGTTAATGTTTTGAGTAAGAGCTTAATCATAGCTTCCTGTGATAGCACCAAGACACAACTGCTAGCCAGCCTTCTTTCCATCTGTAACCGTTTGGTTAATTTTATTCAGCCAGATAAAAATGCAAGATGCTATACTGCAGACATGGGTGTTGCAAGCTTTAGCACTTCTTTGGGGCTTCGTCCCCTCTCTCCCTCTCTCTTAATGATGATAGTGAAAGAGCAGGTGAGGTGGGGCGGGGAACCCCCGATGGAGTTTTGTGCAGTCGAAGAAAGAATCCTCCATTGAGTTTAGAGTTTAGAGTAGTCAAAATTCGAAGGGCAGGGTCTGGATGTCTGACATCAGGGGCTAAAGCCACAGAAGCCGCTCCCCCCAACCACTGACGCTACTGACTACATGCCTGTACATACAAAGTTTATGTACTTTATTCAATTATCTACTTTTAGTGTCTTGTGTAGGTAAAATTTTGTTTCCCAACATAATACATTTTACATTGAAGTTCATTTTTACTTGGATAATAATGACACTAAATTGCATTTCAATCTTCCAGAGAATCGATGATTCTGAATATTTCACACACACAGTATTTCAAATGAGCCTGTGTTTTCTAAACTGTATAAAAAGCAATACATATTTTAGTCTTATTTTCAAAGAAATTGCCATTCATTATTAATGTTCTAAATCAGGCAATATCTGAAACAGAAGTATTGGATTTGAGATCTTATTTTGATTTTAGATCTTATTTTTCTTGCCAGAATACAATGCATTTCAATAACATGAAGAAGTTGTCTTTTGTTAGGAATGCAATTTAACTTCTTGATGCGTCAAGTCCTCCAAAATTATGCAAAATGTCTTTGTAAAAAATATTATTTATGCAAACAATGGTTTGGTTTTATTACTACTACTATATTAACTTCTTTCTGCAGACATTACAAAGCTTCCTGTGCAAGACAAAGTACAAAGATACCAAACAAGATGCTCAATGTTGAATATTATTTCCTGTAAAAAGACATAGGAAAATGTTTTCCATCTTAAGAAATATAAAGTTGAAATATTCTAGAGTGATATTTTACTCACAACACTTGTATTAGCATCAAGTAGTAAGAACTGTCATGTGCATATTTCCATATTAAATAAAAACAACTCCCGTATCAGTGTAATATTAGTAACATAGTGCTTTTTTAACATTTTCTGTGCAAATATACAGTTTTTTAAATCTGTTCTACTCTCCTGTGTAACACATTTCTCTGTAAAGCTCTATCTTGAAAGCTAATTTTCCACTGATACAAACCTATACTAGTTTCACAAAGAGATAATATATAGTAAGTCAAAGGTTTACCTTACTATATATGAATTGTCAAATCTTTCTCATTTAAAATGGACTATACTCCCTAATGTATAGCATTGTTAGAAAAAGTATACTTCAAACAACTAATCAAATTAAGAAGCCATCAAAAGCTTCCTGCTATTCTTGTAACAGGAAGTATTAGAATAAAGTAACTGCCTTTGTGTAACTTAATTTTGCACTTCTGGTGGTTTCCTAACATCTGCTTGAAGCTTTATCTTGGAAAACTTTGTGAGCTATAGTACAAATATAGAGCATGCCTATGCTAAAAGTTAAATTTAAGATTGGGTTTAGTGAAAAGTCAAGCAAAATGACACCTTTTATTGGCTAACTAAAAAAATTACAATATGCAAGCTTTCGAGGCAACTCAGGCCCCTTCTTCAGGCAAGATGTAATGGGTCTGAGTTGTCTCAAAAGCTTGCATATTGTAATCTTTTTAGTTAGCCAATAAAAGGTGTCATTTTGCATGACTTTTCACTACATTCATAATGGCTAACATGGTACAGCACCCTAGTACTACAGATTGGGTTTAGATAAGGTGTATGCACAGACACATAATGCATATACAAATGTAATTAAGCAGCATTGATTATTATTGGAATAACTCATTAATAAAATAACTAAGTAAAGCAAAGTTTTTGCAAGTGAGGCTGCTGCTTAAAATCAGCAAACCTCTCTAATTATTTGAGATCCCTGTAAAATAATAAAACATGCACATGCTGATTCATTCCAGAATTTCAGTTCCATGATTTTTATTTGCTTCCAGTGTTTAGTTTAAATACATGTATTCCCCACTTTACCACTGTATTGGGGGGGGGGTAAAACAGCTGTCATCTTTCACTAAAATGGATTAATTAATGACGTCTGTCCAGTTTAAGGTGGTTGCTTTCTTAATGACAATTAATAGCATCCCTACTTGTCAGAATTTGTGTTAATTCCTATAATTCTGTGAAAAACTGAGTAGAATTTTTTCATGCAATTAATCTTTTGGATGCTGTGCTTTTTAAATATAATCATCTTAATACATATACTATATGTGTATTGTATCTCTTAATTATAGCATTAGGCTAGAATGAAAATAGAACATGTACAAGAAGGTATTTTAATTCTTATCATAGATTAATACATTATGTCCACTTTTGGACAACTCGAAAATTTCAAAAATGTGCCACCCTTTTTGACCCCCTACCCTATATTGTACATATGCATCCAACTTGAAAATCATTTTTTCATCAGTTTAACTAAATCACATATAGTAACAGAGCAATTCTGCTACTTTCCTGTCTCCCTACCAAAGGGCCCCCATCAGCACCACAGAACCTGATTTACAACATCAACCAGACTACTGTGAGCCTGGAATGGAGCCCCCCTGCAGACAACGGGGGCCGGAATGATGTCACCTACAGGATTGTATGCAGACGTTGCAGCTGGGAACAGGGTGAATGTCTACCCTGTGGCAGTAATGTTGGATATGTACCCCAGCAATCTGGATTAGTTGATACATATGTCACCATTATGGACCTTTTGGCCCATGCCAACTACACGTTTGAGGTGGAAGCTGTGAATGGAGTCTCAGAACTCAGCCGCAACCAGAGACTCTTTGCTGCTGTCAGTATTGCCACCAGTCAAGCAGGTAAGATGATCTGTAAGCTTGAATATTAATAACTATACATACAGTATGCTAGGAGTGGGAGTGGTTCTTGTGTTGTATTAGTCATAAATAGAAGAAAGAAGATTAGAATGAATTCAGAAATGGATTGCTAAAACATAGAATAATGCAAAGAATATTATTTATAGGTTTAGGTTATGAAAAGGCTGACTGTAACAGAACATCTTTCTTGTAGTATGTTTTAAGAGTGATGATAGAACTGTAATGTTAAAATTTGTTCAATAGGAAAACAAATACAGTATTAGACTGCATATTTCATATAATTATGAAACTGAGAAAAAATAGTATCTGCAAGTAGGTAGGTAATTATAGCTTTTGCAAATCTGTATTTGGAAAGTATTTAGTAATGGTTTTAATGAAATATGTCAGTTTTCATTCTTTTGACCAGCATGACTTAGTTATCTTTAAATATATAACAATTTACATTTGTAGTAAAGCAATTCTAATTGCCTTGTTTTTCTTTTTAGTAAAAGCATATCGTTTACCTGTATGAGAAAGGTTAACCCATAAGTGAAGAATTTGTAATGTAATTTTATTTTCACAAATTACTTAAAGATATGCAGATAAAAGATCATTTTATATAATGTGGTACTTTTATGCAAGGTTAAAAGCATATCATTTACCTGTATGAAAAAGGTTAACCTATAAGTGAAGAATTTGTAATGTAATTTTATTTTAACAAATTACTTAAGGATAAACAAATAAAAGTTAATTTTATATAATGTGGTATTTTTATGCAAAGTTTAGCTAAAACTATGTAGAAGCTTGTGAATGTTCTCAATGCAAAGGTTACTGTGTCACTGTTTCAGATCTCAGTAGTACAATTTACAGTAATTTAGCATACACAATATAATTACTGAAACAAAATGTAAATTATTTTGAGAGTCAAGGAGTAGAGTGGTTAGTGCGTCTACTTAACAGCTCTAATGACCTGGATTCAATTCCCAGCAAACTCTACAAATACATAGATTGATGTAATTGCTTTTGTGTCAGCTGTGTGAATTGTATATACTTGCACACTTCTTGGAGTAGCTGGTAGGTCAAAGTAGTCCCCAATGGATTTTATTTGGCACATAGCTAATGAAGATTCAACTCTGTATGTATTGGTCACAGCATAGTAACAAGGTTTTCGAAAATTCCAGCACTAGGCTCTAGAATCACACCAGTTCCAAACAATAAGAGTTTAAGATGACCTGTAAAAATTGGAAATGTTCCTATTAGTTAATTCTACTTGGGTAGAATTACTTGGGTTGGCAGTCTTCATCAGATTACATGTATCTACCCTCAGTATTCTTTGCGTTTAAGTTGACATTGCAGGCATTGTATACAGTACTGTATATCCTAAATGCATGTTCATAGCCGAACAGATTTAACCAGTCAGTCAAATGTAACTATAAAAGTTATTTTTTCTTGTTTGGATGAGTCGCACACATTCTGTAGGAGAAGTATTAGGCTCAGGCTTTCCTGATCGTTAAAATTTATATAGCTTATCTATTTACAACATATACCACAGTATCATTCTTTGGAACATCTTAGGCAATTTGTATCTACAAACTTTGTAACTGGGATCCAACATATTTTTTTTAGCAGAAAAAGTTTTTCAACCTCAGTAAAGAATTAAGGTGAATGGAGTTAAGGTCATTCTTAAGAATGCATAAAAGTTTTTCACCCCCAGCAAAGAATGCAGCTGAGTAAGGTCAAGGTCAATCTTAAGAATGAAACCCCGCAGGAAGTATTTGTCTGCAAAAATGTTAATATAAACTAAAATGTGCATAGTATGGGTGTTTTACATAAACATTGCTTATGGTGGCTGTAAACCAATATCAGGAAACTGTGAACTCATTGCAAACGGCTCTATGGCCTGTGAATGCACAGAAAAGGAATATGGTTTGGTACTTGCATTTAATTTTATACAACCAGATTCCATTAGGTGGCAGCACTTTATAAATGGCATATGCAGTTAATGAGTTCCCTCTCTTGTAGCCTGTGATTCTTGTTACTGTAATTAAACTTCAGTGAGTGTGTTACCAGGTAGTGCCTTAGAACAAATGGCTACCCAAAAGTGCAATTTGAGGCAAATAAGAGGAACAGAAAAAGGGGTATACAATATTCTAAATGCATTAAAACAAACAAAAAAGGTGCATTTTTTGTTCATTTAGTTTTATTTTCTTAATTTTTCCTTATTATTTGACTACTTCTTAACATATTATTCAGCATGAGTTTTAAACTAAAGAATTTTTTATTTCAGATTCAGTTTTTAAGGTGTCCAAATGTTTCTATAAAGAACACAATCAAATTAGCAGGCTTCTACTGTTCTTTTAATCATGCGTATTTATTTAATTAAAGATGAATAACTGGATACCAAATACTTCTTGAGAACTGTGAAATCAGCAGAATTGCTCTTTGTGTTTTCTAATTCAGCATCATTTATGAAAAGGCTCATTAGAAGTTTTTACTGGTCTTGGAACTCAGAAAGCTTGATTAAAATGAACTACTCTTGTTTATAATATTTTAATCATTACTCTGGCTGGAACTCTTGATTGTATCAATTTATATTCCCAGCATATGAATTAAGAGTCATTCTACATGTTATTTACAAATTCTAAGTGTAAAAGAGATAATCACAGTCTCAGGTACAGCAAGCAACCAAAAACACTATGCACAATGTGAGTATCTCGGTGTTGTAAAATATTTCTTGGTGTTTTGCAGTATTATATACTTCCTTTCCAGGGCTGTTTCCTGCCATGTGCTCAGTGCTATCATGATGGACTTTGGCCCATTAAATTCAGTAGGTTTGAGACTAACATATTATGTGGTAACAGTTTTATGTCAAAAAAGTGCATTTTGCCAAGTTATATTGGCAGTGAGATTGCATTAGCTTTTATCATCTGCTGTGGATTGCACCCTATCAGTGATCAAAGCGCAAGTCTTGTGTTCACAGACTACAAAACTACAGCATCACAGGCTGAGCAAAAGATTTTTCATAGGCTTGGGCTAGGCAAGCAGTAAAGAGAATCATTTGTGTTTTATTTTTCTTTTAATTTTAGATTTACTAATTTGCTCTGTCTGATTTTTCGCAATACATTTCTTAATGCAAATAATATGTGATTAGTAGAACTGCTATTACTTATCTACATTACAACCCTTGGAGCCATAATTACCCTATATATATTCTTGCATTTCTGCAAGAAGTACACCAAATTAAAAGCTTATTTTTACAATAAATTATGCCAATTGCTCGGCATCATGGAGAATTTAAAACAGGAAACTGTACCTAGAAATTTATTGTAATCATTCACTTAAGGCCAGAACTATGCCATAAACCTCTTTCTATTCATCCATCAATTTTCTGAACAGAGTTACTCTATTACAGAGTCATGGGGACTCACAAGCTATTCCAATAGCATTTATCACAAGAGAAGAAAGCAAGTGCAGATCGTACACAAGTCCATTGCAGGGCACACCATGACTCATTTGTTCCAAGCCAATATAGATATATTAGCTTATCCGATGTTCACAGGAAACCAGAATGTCTGGAGAAATTGTGAAGAGAATGTGCAAGCACAGTGGCATAGTGCAAAAACAGATGGCATAGTGGCAACATGTGCAATCTTTGCCTCTTACAGTACTGGAATCAAACCAAAAAGGGAACTTTTGTTTTATGGTTGGGTTGACTTAAAACTTTTTAAACATCACCACTCATTGACTTCTGCCAAAGGCAACTTAATCTGTACAAGTGTATAAAATGTGTACATGAAAATCATTTGTAGGAGAGAACAATCCTGGAGGCTTAAGTCAAGCTGTTTGGAGGTTAGGACACAATGTACAAATGGCTAAATGTTCAATGGTGTGTTACCTTTGAGTTAAGCCTCCTGATGCTGGTATTTGAGTTCACTGCTCTATAGGAGCTACTATTAAATCTGGGTTTTTTTTTCAGTTAGATGCTGAGAGAGTTCCAACATAGCTTTGGAGGCCTACATAATAACCTATTTAGCAAATGCACATTAAATAGTGAAAATGTCAGTGTTCACTATGAGCAAAAAGTAGTTGCACAATTTCATTGTATGCAGTCTGCCTCACCAGCATAACCAAGCTCTGCTTATTATTATGACGTGTTAAAGTGCAACGCTGTTTTTTAATCCAAATACATAATAAATACAACTCTCTAATTACATAACAAATTACAACTCACTTTCTTAAACCTTGGTGGTAATAAAGGGCTGGATGGAAACTGACATGATAATTTCCTTTAGACTGTCCTAACACTACCTTCTTACAAACAGAGTAGCGTGATTGATGACTGGATGGGCTGTTCCAGTCTCCCACCTTTACACTGTCACGCAGCCTCTAATCATGCAAAACCACTTTGTGCTAATCAGAAAACAGACGGTACTGTATCTCACCTCTGTCACACAGATTTTCATGGCCAAGTAACCTCATCCACCTGCAGGTGCTTGTGTAATTACACAGAACTCCATGATTTATAGGAGCCTTCTAACAATTTTAATTTAGTTCTACTAGAAAGCTTCCCTCATTCTAAAAAAACAAAGGTAATTCAAATAAATTAGTCCACTTTATTTTTATTCGTAGCATTCTACCTGTTATCATTCAAAGGCAGTTTTAGTACATTTAAAAATGTTAACTCTTCACGAATTTTCATATAAACTTAGGCAAGCCAAAGTTTTGGCCAGGCACAGATAGAAAGCTCAATTAAGTTAAACAAAATGGAAATGCCATGGGGGTGGGGGGGTTGGGGGGTATTGTAATCACTTTGTACACCATTTGCCAAAGGGTCAAGCACAAAGAGAGAGATAATTACTACTATCCAGCAAAATGAATCCGAGATGAGCTGAATGGGATGATGTATGTTCAATGACAATATATTTGACAAAGATGTACGTGTGCTCATGTTGTGGCCTGCCTCATCAAGGACACAAGGACACAAAAAAAGGAGACCTGTGAGGAACAATTACCATGGCTTTAGTGTAAACGGTTCATAATTAGCAGCAGCAGCAGACACCAAGTAATTAGTGACCCAAATTGTAACTATATTTTGTCAAATGTGAGTAGAAGTGAATAACAACGAAACATTTATCAGTAACGCTAGGCTGATAACACTAGGGGTCCTAATTATCTCTGATGTACCTCCAGTGTTGTGTCATTGTGAATAAAATATTCTGTTGTAAAAGATGTATTTTAATTAACTGTTGGCTTTTAATTAAAAATGTTGCTTGAAAAGAGAAATAATAATTTTAATTGGATGTAAAGAAGTATAGTTGTGGGTTAAAGGGTGGCATGTAAAACATTCTTTTTGAAACATTATCCTTATTGTGATAGTCTGATCTGGCATATAAGCTTAGAAAAATATGTTCTCATTTTATCATGTTTATAGGTGTGCGTTTGTGTGATCCTGATAATTCTACACAGCAATACACTGTAATAATCGTTGTGACTTGTCGTTGGGAAATGTTTATTTGCCAAAAAGTAACTGTGATGAAATCCAACGAAAAAATCTTACCGAGTTTATAATTTCTTAAAATATATGCAGAACTTTTAATGTCTCAATACTTCTGCTTTTATTATTATTATTATAGTGCTTTGTGTCAGCAAGAGAGTTCCATGTAGTTTCACAGGAAATGACAAAACAGGCCATCAAATTACTAGATAGATAGATACTTTATTTATTTATTTTTTTTTTACTAGAATAGCCTACACAGAATTCTCGTGAAAAAGAAGAAAACATTGAAAGCAATTATAAATCAGTTAAAACAATGATTTGTCCATTGGCTAAATGTGATATTAACTCGTTTTCTCGTACCACAGTCAAAGAACCTTTGAAGTTTCATTTTTCTATAGGCTGGGAATGAAACGCATGGGCGAGTTATAATTGGAATGCCTTAGTATCTAAAAACTGACCACTTCCTGGGACCACTTGGGGTCATTGGTGTGAACAGATCCAAAATTAAACCCAACACTTTATTTTTTCTTTTTGATTAACCTTTAGTAGCAAGGATAGAGTAGGGTTACTTGCAGGTTGATGTTCACAGATGGTAATCACTCAGTGATCCCTTGCTTGTGTCACAAACTTTGACTGATAGCAGATGAAAAGTTCATTGTACTCATGTTCTCATTTGCTAATTCCCATGATAATGTGAGCTTTTATCCTGACGTAATTATATCTTTAAAAAGCAAAGTTTCTAGGTGAAAAAAAGATATTATTCATTGAACCCTTTGTAATAGTAACTTCTTTTACCCTAGATTTTTTGGATTCTGCAAAAAGCCATTCTAGATGGAAAAAATGCAGATTTTTATTGCTTTTAACAAAGAGTTTTCTTTTTAGAATTTCAAGGATTACTTTTCCAACTTTGGAAAGAACTGCCAAAACATTTTATTCAGAATGTAAATGCTGCTTCCATGCACTTTTTGGGTTCACATTCCTGATAAATGTAAAGGAAAAAAAATCTTTAACAAAAATGGATTTCAGGGGAGATTCATTTTTACTGAGAAAGCATTTTTCCACAGAGAAAGCAATGGTCATGTGAGCATATACCTGGATAAAAATGTATTCAAAGTATCTGCAATCAGCAATGCAGAATAAAGTGTACTTTACAAGGGCATCCACAGTTCTGCTTTGCTTTAGCTAGAAGAACAAATAGCATAAATAAGAAGGAGCAAAGACAAGAAAAAGAAGCTGCAGAAATTGATTACTCCTGCTGACGCCTGCCTTTTGTAAGACATACCTGCAGAGAGAACTAACAGTAAAGCACAAGCGCTTTAAATGAGAACATGATATTCTCTGGTGTTACAACAGAGCTTCTACTAGTCACAGAATAATTGGAAATCAATGTTTGTAATTGTTCATTCTTATTTCACATTGAGATACACGGCACAGCAGACCTCCTGTTGCCCATCTTTCCAATAATGCATTATTTTATTATGTTTCATAAGCATATTAAATTCTAAAGGGAAAGTGCTTTGCAAAATACTATTATGGGATTCACCTAAATGTCAATTTTTATGATTTCTGCTATGAATAGAAACAGATGTTTTAAATGTATTTTTGTATTTCAGTAAGTCTGCAGAGTACATGCATAATCCAGTTGATTTAAGTAGAAATTTGAAAAATGTAGTTCAGGTGCAATAAATCCTTCATTTATACAAAGTATGTCTTATTGGTTAACCTGGTTAAACCTTTACAAACAATGGTGTATGCTTATTCATTATGTATTGCTATAGCTACATTTTCACATTTAAATATACACATTTTTAGTTGTAATTCTGAATAAATAATATAGAATACTAAAGGGAAACAGTTTTTAAAACATTGGGAATTTTCTGTATTTTACAGCTTATTCAAAATAAAAGAATGGCCTTTGTAAATGGCACATGGTTATTATTATGACTTTTTTTCCTTAGCACTACATTTGGCATAAATGATTTTTTTCACAAGTGGCTGTGCACATTGGAATATGGCAGTCTAAATGCATGACAGGCTTCCATGAACCATGTAATAAGTTAATATTTACGTGATCTACTGTCACTTAAGTAATGACAGCACTTTCTTGCTTCCCTCCCTCCCTAACACCTTGTTTCTAAAGTGCTGTCAGCATTTATTTTGTCAGAAACCTGCTAGTCTGTGTACTGGAAGTTTTGCATGTGTGTGAATTTTTTGGTCATGTTTCATTCCTGCAGCTACTGTATATTCCTACCCTTTTGTGACTATAAGTGGAGTTTACATCATTCAGTTTAAAATTCTAGATTGGCTTTTTAGTCAGAATTGTGAATTTCATGATAAGATAAATGTCCTTTTTAATATGGCGCAGTAATTAGCTGCTCATCTCTAGAGTTATGCGCTTGAATCGTGGCTGGAACACCACCTATGTGAATTTTATGCCTTTCTTCCATGTCTACATGGATTTCGGGTCTTCCCAACCACGTCCAAGAGATGTTCTGGTTTAGGTTAAATGGCAACACTAAACTGGCCCAGTAGTTGTGTGTCCTGTAGTAGACTGGGTTTTGTGCAGTATTGCCCCCTGCCTTATACCCATTACTGCAGAGATAAGCACTGACTTTCTGTGTTCTTCGACTTATTACATTGGTTAGAGGGTGGAAAAATTAATTTTTTTTTTCAGATCTTTTTGACAACTTTTTTGTTGTTAATAGTTGTGACATATAATCAAAGTGTTCTCTAAACTAATATCAGATTTTTAAAGAATTTAGATTTACTGTTATTCTTCTATAGCTACAGCAGTTTATGGATTATCCTGCATATAGGAGGGCATACAAGAAAAAAGACACACTGTCATAGAGTCATAGGCTCAGAGCTTTCACCAGCCAGTGAGACAGTAGACAGTAGATAGGTGTGATAGGATGTATACTATGCAACCTAAATGTACCCAATGTTTTTATTGAATTTCTGTTGCATACATTAATGTAATACAAATTAAATGCATATTTAAATGAATCAACCTAAGTAATAAAAAAAAGTATTTGCTGAAAATTTACACTAAAAGCAAAGCATCTGGCATCTGGATATGACTTGTAATTAACATTAAATATTAAAAGCATTGTTTTATGCTTTAATCAGTTGATGATTATGTTTAGTTTACAGCTGAAAGAGAATATAGTGGTTATATATATATATATATATATTGCAGGGTATTGCAGGTATTGCAGGGTCACTGTTTGAATAAATTACTTTCAGTTGTTTCAGGTTTATGTTTCTTTATATGAATGGTCATGGAACAGGAGGATATTAATGGTGTTGAGGGTATTTCTTGTTGCTCCAATTCTGAGAAATAGTCGTGCAGATGTTTCAAGTTTGTGCTGTTCTTTGAAACAAAGTACCCCTGCACTGTTGCCACCCCTCAGACTGAGAAGCAATTACAACACCTGTTTAAAGGGTACATCTCAATGACATCTATAGGCCATCTGTCCTTTTATATACACAGTCAGGCTTTATTGTAATTCCTTTAGATGCCCTTGTGACATGCATGAGGGTGGAGAAATTTCAGGCACCTATTATGTTTCGTTAGTAGAATACATCGCATAAACCTACTTCTTAGCCATAAATTGAACATAATCAATCAACTGTCTTGTGGCCATATTTCTTTCTGACACTGGTTTCTGTGTAGGTTCTCTTCTCAGCAACGCTTCATGAAATATACATTTTCAATGGGAGCTACTAGCACCATATATACTGTATATGCTTGACAACAAATGAACTAAAAATAACAAAATTAACTAAGCAGCAAAAAGAATGCAGTAGACCAATAAAAATATACTGACCTTGAAGTAGAGAGCTTAGATTCTAAATTGTTTAATAAAGCAATTTGCATTTAAACATAAAATATACCTGATGCCATAACATAGTGACAGTACTATAGATGGATCTGTATTACTAAACACTATCAACACTAGTAGTCTAGAACTTCAGACAGAAAGCCTCAGTTGTAGTAAAGAGAGCCCTATGCATGAAATATGTCTGGATTGCATGTGATTTGTACATATAGAAACTTTCATGTTTTACTTCCAATATTTATTATTTTTCATATATATAACATAACCTTCTTAAACCTGTCTAGCCCAGTTTGGCACTTCTAAGGGCAAAAAAAAAAATCTCAGCAATATCAGGAGCAAGACAAGGAACAGTCATAGACATACACAGTCACACACACACATACAGACACCTTAGAATTGCAAAGAAAACTAACATACATATCTTTAGAAATTTCAAAAGAAAACCAGAGTTCCCACAGAAAAAAAGAAAAACTGCCCAGACTCCGCACAGACAACAACCAGCCATGGTATTCAGACCAAGAATGTTATATCTGTGACGTACTATAGCAGTAGTAATCACTGTGGTACTGTGTGGTCCAATACATTATACAATTATTGCAGTTTTTATCATTTGCTGCAGATTGTATAATGCCACTGTCAGTTATATTTAGATTTATTACATTATTCTTATTTCTTTTTAAATACAATCTTGCATTGCACTGATAGAATAAGGATTATTTTTTTTTTTAAATATGTAATGTTGCGGGCAGCATGGTGGCACAGTGGTAGTGGTGCTGCCTCGCAGTTAGGAGACCTGGGTTCACTTCCCAGGTCTTCCCTGCGTGAAGTTTGAATGTTCTCCCCTTGTCTGTGTGGGTTTCCTCCAGGTGCTCTGGTTTTTTCCCACAGTCCAAAGGCATGTAGGTGCAATGGTGATCCTAAATTGTGTCTGGTGTGTGGGTGTGTGTGTGCCCTGCGGTGGGCTGGCACCCTGCCCAGGGTTTATTTCCTGCCTTGCACCCTGTGTTGGCTGAGATTGGCTCCAGCAAACCCCCGTGACCCTGTAGTTAGAATATAACGGATTTGATAATGCATGGATGGATGGATGTAATGTTGCAGTAGATAGTCAAATGGAAGCAATCATTCAATACCTATTCATACCTAATTACAGTACTTTGAAGTACTAAATGGACACATATGACAGTAGCATGTCATTGCCCCCCTAGTAACTCCTTTGTCTTAGGCCACAACATTTCATAAATGTCACATGTTATTTTGCCTTCCATTGAGTAAAAGAAAAATGTTTCTTGCATGCTCCAGCTACAGCCACAGCTGATAAGTCTCAACTATCATGTTAAGTCTCAATTATAATGAAAGCCAAACACTGCACATTTTTAAAAACACACCATCCCCACTGTGAAGCATGGTGGTATAGTAGCTTACTTAAGGATGTGTGGATTCTTTTCTGCTCTGCTCTTGTAATGCTAGATGGTAAAATGAATGCAGTAAAATACTGGGAAATCCTTTGCAAGTAGCATGCATTGTTCCAATAAAGTCATTTGGTGATGGGGCTGGTGGTCATAAATCTTCTACCTGTACACTGAGAAAATTTGATCATTTGGGTCAAGGAAGTATGAAAAGGGTGGTGGGAACTCCACTGATGCCTGCTCCAGGGCAGCAAAAGATTCCTTGACAAGTCTAGAGAGGTGAAAACTGACATTGTCCCAAAATACCATATCATTTGGCAAGTCAGGGCTCACTACTCCCCTCTAATTCTAGTATTATGAAAGCCTACCAAGAAGGAAGATGTTCTGTGTTGTAGGGTCTAAAGATTGAAGTGTGGTGAGTTTGGTGTATTCTCTGTCAAAATCGTGGGGTACTTGTTCAATTCAAGAAATGCACACAATGTGAATTCACGAGTCCATAACATTTACTGTAAATTCTACGATTTTATGCTGTGAACAAGTTTGCAGTGATACAGTAATGTAAAGAACTTTGTGTATGTAATACTTTACATTGTTTAGTTTTTTTATCACATTTTTTTGAAGCAAGAGAAGAATTGTACAAATGAGACAGCAGTGTATTCATCAGCCTTTGCCATACTTAGGCCATAATTGACTACATGATATACATTTGTGGCCTGAATTACATTTGAAATATTCGTTTAGTTTTCCTTTCTCTCTTCTTGCTCCCCTCCATAACCCCACTATATCACCACAAATTCAGACACTCATTTCTCTGACAAGGCCAGAATCTTGTCCTTGTTTGACAGCTGTATCTTGCTCCATTCTCAACAACACAATCTCCTGGGAACTTTGCAATATACATTATATGCTTATGAGAATTGATTTCTCGCAATTTACACCTGTTAGCAGAGACTGACATAGTGCGTGATTGGTGACTTTCATATATGGGAAACCTACCAAAGAATTGACTCAACATAATGTTGCTTGTCACACTTGCCTTTTCTTTAGAAAAAAAAAAATATTGCTAGTTATTTGAAGTATTTTGCATGTAAGGGTTTGTGCAACAAAGAAATGTATTCATGCAAGTGAAAATGATAGAATCTAATTGAAAACAATATAATCCATTTTGTTTAGCAGGCCGTAATTTCATTGATTTTATGTCAGCATTGTGGAATTTGTGTTCATAGGTTTGCAAAAATGTGCTTTACATTTGCATTTTGTGTGAAAGCAGAGGTTATGTAATGTTATCGGCAAAATAGTTAATAGCATGGGTTTTTGACACACTGTTTTAAGAAGGCAGATAATCATTTAAAGATTATGTTTAAGCAATTTAGAAAAACTACTATCCTGTAAGTAATGCTTGTCCTAAATACTGTATTTTTAATCCATTATTGTTTGTGCATAGTACGGAAAGTGTATGATCTATGTAAACTATAAAATGAAGACTAGTTAATAAGAGAGAAATTTAAGCGAAGTGCAAAAAAGCATTCACTTTAACGCTTGCACAGTTCTCATGACATGTCTGTGGTAATTTATATTGTCATTTTATCACTACAAAAGGGATATTGTCCAATACATTTGTAAGCATAACACTCTGGGGAGCGATAAGGTTATTGATTTATCACTTGCTGCTTTTTTATGGTCTCACTTGCCATTACGGCATTAAATGGTATGGATTGATTGAATCCGAAGATTCCCAGCTGACTGCTGGCATGTGGTGTAATTTTCTAGTTAAACGGATCCTCTTTTGAAGCTCTTGTTCCTTGCCTTACATTACCTGGGAGCCTTTTATTTTATCTTTTTTCTCTACATGCGGTAATCTGATGAGAGCTGGTCAGTGAGGTTCAACTCAGCAGCTGCAAGAAAACTGTGAGGTCTCACAAGGAAAAGGTTTGCTGCACTTAACCTGTAGCTTTCTATAAATGCCTTCTGATTTGTCTGTCACTGAATCCGTCAGCAATGAATAATTTTCATGGACGGTGCACTTTAATTACGTTCCCATTTAAATTGCATTATCATGCCCTATCTAGGTAATTAATCTTTCCAAGTATTCAGTTTCAGCCTTTTATTACTGGCAGACAAGCTCCTAAATCCCCCAGAATCATGTGTGCTTGAATGAAGGCTGGTTCAGTGTTGCCCCTGATCCTGTCTTTTCCCTTTTTTATTTTATCATGTATTGGAGCTCACAGAGAGGAAGAAAGCTTTATCTTCATTCAAGAGGATGAATCTCCTTTACCTTTTCCCTTCCCATCCAAATCCTTTCACATTCTTTTCAGACTGTGGGAGCTCTTTGAGATCCTCCTGAAAAAATAGAAATATCCACAAAGATAAAGATTGGCACCACATGTTTCATTTTATTTTGTGATCCTATCCCAGAAAATGGCAATCATCCCAAAAAATTCCAAAACAATCATGGACAATTTTTCTCTTTCAAACAATTGAAGTGAAGAGCACTAGAAATACATAAGTCAGGTTTGGTTGAGTTCCTTTTTTAATTCATTACTTTGTTGGATTATCACATTTAATAACTTTGTCTTACCTATATCTTTCCTAATCTGGTTCAGTTTGTTTCAAATCACACCTTAGCTCAAGTACACAGTTTAAGGCCTGTTATTGATTAAGGTCACTAGTGTTGTGTTTCGTTTAAAAACCCCATCTGCCAGTAGGTCAGATGTACTGCTTAAATACTGTGGTTATGTGAAATTGATTATTGATCTGAGATGCTACAGTGATTCATATGAGGTTTCTAATGATTTTAACAGGTCACTTACTTTTCATTAAACTAAAGTTTATTATTTTAGGATTCATAATTATTACTCACAAAATACTGCTTTACCAGCACAATAAAGTGCATATATCTAAGAACAAGTCTCTGTGGATCTTTAAAGAACCATGTTTTACTTTTTTATTGCAGTGGAATGATATGAGCCTTTGACTGTAAAAATAAATGGCCTTGCAGCAGAAGTGATGGCCTATCTAACCCAAAGAACAATGATGAGAAACAAGAGAACACTGCATTCTTTAATAATCTTCTCTTTTCTTAACCCTCAGTACAACTAATGAGTTTCTTTTGAATGATTGATACTAATTGCAGTAAGTACTCCTGAGTAGAGCGATTGACTGTTGTGCAGGTTATGAGCTGGATGAATGATTAAAATCTAATATGATGAATGTTAGGGAGATCACTTTTTTGACTTTGTAGCAAGGCCAGATACTTCTTAGAGAACAAAGTGAACTTAAAAAAGGTTATAAAAAGTGTGTTAAACTCAAATGAAACATATCAAATCTCTTCAAAGAACACAGCATAGTTTGAATAGTTTTAAGGCATACATCATTTCTAATTGTTCACAACAGTGCTGGCAGTTCTTGTCTTATCAACAAAATCAAAGTATCTACATCAAGTACATGTGACATTAATATCTGAAATGAATGTTTAAAAAATTGTAAAATTAAATAAAATAATATGCCTGCATTTTCTAAATATACTCTTTCACACACATTTTTTCAGAGATCATTTGGTTTGAGACAGCAACCAAACAGACAGAACAGTAGTCCCTTATAATGCACATTCACTGATACATATGCCAAAGTTCACTCACACAGGGCTAGTTTAACGTAGTCTGCGTTCATTTTCAGATTTCTTCAGTCTTTAAATCCACAGGGACACAAAATATGGTTCCTCCTGTGTGATTTTTGATATCCTGTTGTTCACCAGGGAAGGCAGTGACACTGAAAGCTGAAGACCTATCACTAGAGGCTACTTGCAACTTCCAATCCCAGCACTACATGGTAGTGTGTCTGTGATCAAGTCACTAGCATCCCTGTGCTCTAATTAAACAAATATACTGTATCTCTGAAAAAATACCCCAATTGAAAGTTTGATTGTTCTAAAGATGTTCGAAAAATGTAATTGATCTATTTTAATAAATAACTAGTTTGGTTATTTTGTGCCATTATATGTAAAATGAAAAGGTGCAGTTAGTTTTGATTCTTTTGTAAGACAGTTATGTTTTATATATAAACAGAGCAACAGCAATGTATTGCCCAATAAAAGTACAGGAATAAAGCTAATATTTCATTAATGCCTACATTAATATAATATCACTAAAATGTATTTGCATAACAAGATTGAAAATCATTCCTGAGTTTTATAGTGTATGTACCATTCCATATGCATTTTTCTGGTTTACCTACCATATTGTGTATTTCACTTTGCAAATATGAAACTCCAAGTGAGTTATTTAGTTTAGTTATATTTGGGAAATGGCAAGAATGTATTTATATTTTTCTATTACTATCCATCAGTTTTCTAAACCTGCTTATCCAGAGCAAGGTCACAGGGAAGTTGGAACCTATCACAGCAAGCAGCAGGCACAAAGCAGGAACAATCCCTCAACAGGGCTCCAGTCAATCATAAAGTGTATGTGCATGAGCCAATTTAACTACACCTGTTCACATAAATTGTATGTCTTTGAACTGTGGTAGGAAATCAGAGCACCCAGGGGACATCCATGCGGGCATTGGAGAACATGCAAACTCCTTGCAGGGAGCAGCCGGACATGAACATCAGTGTTCTTGTGGCAAAGCAGCAGCGCTACCACTGCACCACTGAGCATTACTAATGTATTTTTAATTTTGTTTAAATATTTTTATAATATAATGCAGGTTATAACTAAAAAAATAATCTTAAGCCTAATGCATACGTATTTGGCAAAATGTAACATATCACAATACAATGTGAAGGACTGCATGTTTTTTTAAAAGTGAAATTCAGTCAAAAAGATGTTTGATGTACTATGTGTATTTTGTTTGTCTATAAAGTACTGTTTTATTCCCTTTTCATGAATCCTTTTCATGAATTCATTATATTCATTTCATGAATCCACTTAACCCAATTCAGGGTCTTGTGGAGTATTTTATGTAAATACATTATTCTTACTGAAAATAAAAAAAACAACAGAAGCCAGAAATCCTGTGAGCTGATACACATTTCTAATTCCACACCTTAGTATAACCTTGCTAACATATTCAATATATAAGTCACAACTTAATATTTGTTTTGACAATGACATTTTCCTTGTTGCCTATTATAACATATGTACGCAGGCAAACAGCAAATGGCATGTAGTGTGTCTAGTGCATAAAAATAAAAGAAATAAGATCACAACAACAACAGTAGCAACATTTATTCTATAGCACCTTACCAATACAAAACATGTAGATCTAAGTGCTTTTCAAGATGTTAAAAAAACAGATATTAACAAATGCGTAATTCACTTTTTAAGTACAAATCCAGTTTTTGCAAAGCTTAGTAAATGGTGATATGATTGCCATTATACAGTACCTCTTTATTTAGTTAGTCATTTTATTTATTTATTTATTTATTTTTTGTTTTAGGTATTGACATTTGTTGCTTATACAAATGTACAGTTACAATTATTAGGAATTTCACATTTAAAAAATAGTTTTTCTCTAGATTCATAACAGCTAATTTTATTCTAAGATAGGAGGCTGGCAGTCATTGACATTATTTCTTTCAAATAATGTCCACTCTAACTGAGTATGCATAATTTCTCATTAAAAAGTATGAAAGGATTGTTTGCTTAGTGTATCAATAACAAATAATGATACAACTGTGTATGAGTCACTGTTACTGAAATAAAGTTATTTCTTGCATGGTTCATCAGAATCTCATCTAATAGCAAGAGTTACTTTATGCCACTGCAATCATTTATTTTTATAAAACCTTATGTAATGAAAATGTGGTTTTAAAAATTTATCATCTTCCACTTGTCATTTGATAGTATTTCACAATGTAAATGTAAATATTATACAGGTAAGACAAAAAAGTCCTAGAAAAAGATACTGTCACAATTTTATTATTCCTTAGTATTTCATTTTCCTGTCAGTTTTACCCATGCTCAAGCAATGTTTGCTTAGAATTAATGCATAGCAGTTGCTCTGAGCTAAAAAGCTACTAAACCTTTTATAGCTGCAGCGCCCCACCTGTGACTTCTTAGCTTTGCTTATGTAGAACATGTGCTATAAGAAAACATAAAGTGGAAAATGTTTAATCAGTTTGAAGTAGTTCAAGTGTTTCATTTCCTGAAATACCAAATGTTTGATAAAGACGAAATCCATGTTAATAGCCGCTGGGATTAAATGGCCACCACTTGCAAATTCCTACAATCTCAGGATTTTAATCATTTAAGTGGTAAAAAATACTCTTTCACAGACACTCAGATATATATATATATATATATATATATATATATATATATACAGTATATGATCAATAGTAGAAGTCACAAAATTCCACTGGCAACAGCACTACAGTTATATCTAGCCTTGAAACTTCACACAAGAGGTACAAACCAGCTGTTTGTTACTCATTACAGAAATCTACAGTTATAATGCCATAATAAGTAGCCTTTTTTAGTGGCATTGGAGAGCAGATTATTGTGAGTTGTGTTACTGAGAAACTTTCAACTGTTATGTTATTTTAAACTAGTGTAATACTGACAGAAACACACATTACTTAAAAAACAAGAGGAAAACAGCCTTTAAATGACTACATAATGCCCTTTTGGAAGCTTCATCTTTATTACGTATTATGTTTAAATGGGAATTGTATTGATTTTTTATGACAGTTGTGTCAGAAATAGTCACAGATGAATAAGTGTCATGCCTGTGGCAGTCTTCATTTCGTCAGGGTTTGCAGTATATTGCCTCAGTATATCGACTTACTGATTGATTGAAGAATGAGGGTTATTTGTGTGCAATCGCTTTAATCTTTAACAGCACTAGACAGCATGGTGCCTCAGTGTGTCAGATTCGTGTAATGATGTTGTTAGATTTATTTTCAATCTTTCCCTTACTTCAACAGTAAATAAACCTGTACAACAGTCTTTGTATAATGTGCTGTACCTGCAACCAGCTTCCTACAACTATTGTATTTCTTATAAAAACGGTTGTCCCATGCTATATTTTTGTGTTTACCCCCAACTGCATCTACATTTTTTATGGTTGAGTAATGTGTAGTTCAATGTTATATCCTCCCCCCCTTCCCCGCCCCTGCTATTTTCTGTTATTTCTGGATTTTTAAAAGAAAGTTGGAATGATTTTCATCAAATTAAAGACCAACTCACTGATCATTTTTATCTTAACTCTTTCTTTCCAAAAATTCTGCACTTTGATAACCTTTGACCCAAAGGAAAGTAAGGCTATGATATGCATTATGTTTAACCCTATTAAAGTATAGGTATTGTTCTTAAAACATAGATTAATGTTTATATTTTAAAAGATAATGTTAATAGGTAAATTTTTATAAAGAATAGTAACAATACAGAAAAAAAGATTATTTTCCATATGACAGGACAGCATTCATTTTGACCTACTTCTTTGTTTAATGACCGAGTGTTTTATTCAGCCATGTTGTTAAAAGACATAAAAGATTTGCTCTGAAGACAAACTAGCAACAAGCAGATACAAATAATCTTATGTGAATCTCCAAACTAGAAAACTAAAAAGATGTTTATTTTCTTAGAAGCAAGTTAATAACAGATGAAGCCATCAGTGCTTATGGAAAACACTATATCAGGCCTCATTCATTACTATCTCAGTGGTCTTCAGTGTCTTATAATGCCCAGATGCCCTATCTTAGCATTAAAGATAAGATTAATTGCTCAGTCTTTTACCTGTTCAATCTGATGTAACAAAGTTTCCCTAAAAATTAAAACAATGCTGAAAAAGATAAAATGAAATAATAAGGAAATAAATTTAGATTATTAACGAACCTCATGAATCCTAAGCCTTTTGCCTCCAAGAATTTTATACAACCCCCATGCTTAATTTTAGCTGGCACACCTGTTAGTTTTCTCGGACATATATTTCATCTCTCCGAGTTACATCATTCTTCAAGTAACACTGTTTTAACAAAGTGGAGAAAGTGTAGGAAAGCCATCTGGTCCAGAGACTTCAATAATTCAACAAAACTAACACTAAAATGATTATGGTTTTCCACAGAGGGGATATGGGAATGTTTACCTAGGCAGATGGAGACACATCTGGACTGGAGGGCTCTCACATGAATCACATTCGAAAGATCTATAGCTTTTAAAAGTTACACATCACCACACTAGGCACTTTGTTTTTACAAAGTAAACCTGCTTCAACTGTTTGTAGGTTCAAATAGATAATTGTTTTTATATTTTAAATTAAATGTATTATTGGACATTTATTTCCGGTTTAGTAGATAGTCTACAGTACATGTCATAAAGGCCACCCATATATATTTTAACTTAGAAAATTTGTTCTGTGTAATTTCACTTACTGCACTTAGCAAAGACATAATTTAATACAACTTTAATTCAATTTGTTGACATGTGTTATGCTAAAAGATATGGCATTCAGTTGGTGTTAGCAAGTAAATTGCTCTTTTCCAGTTTTCACTCTCATATGGAAGGCTTCTACATTTGCTGCAGGGTCAATGTGAAGTGTTTGTTTTACATAGCAGATTTGAAGAATTAAAGAGGATTGCATATGGCAGACAAACATATTGCTGTCTGTGAACAAAAATCTTCTGCTAATTAATTTCATCCTTTACATTTTGACATCTGTTACTAAAAATTATTATGGGCTGACAGCTGTTAATTTTTCTAAAGTATTTCAGATTTATTACGTTTTATATTTATGACATATTAATGCATGCTGCTTAATAAATCACTGTCTTGTACAGTGATATTTGTAAACATATTTAAATTATTAATTTGAAGTGTACATCAATTTTTAAACAGTAATAATGATAGCTTTTTGTGAGTTTTGCAAAAGGCCACTTATCTGCATGAATCCATTTTAATATAATTGCAATATACAGTAAATGTGATATGATCAGTATCTTTTGTGGGACACATAAACCTTGCAATGGTATTACCATTTTTACATATGATGCTAAAGCAGGCACTCCAAAGTTTTGTTTCCCTTCTTCTCCTGGGTTTTCTCTGGGCATCCTCAGATTAGCCTAATTGGTGTCTTATAAGTGAGTGGGAGTGGGTTGTCCATATGATTTGATATATTATTGATGGCAGGTATTACTACACCCCTCCTTGAACCGTCACCTTATCGTGGTGGAGGGGTTTACGTGTCCCAATGATCCTAGGAGCTATGTTGTCCGGGGCTTTATGCTCCTGGTAGGGCCACCCAAGGCAAACTGGTCCTAGGTGAGGGATGAGACAAAGAGCGGTTCAACAAACCTCCGATGAAGAACAAAAACCTTGGACTACGTTTTCCCTTGCCGGACATGGGTCATCGGGGCCCCCCTCTGGAGCCAGGCCTGGAGGTGGGCCTCGATGGCGAGCGCCTGGTGGCCGGGCCTGCACCCATGGGGCTCGGCCGGGCACAGCCCGAAGAGGTAACGTGGGTCCTCCTTCCCATGGGCTCACCACCTATGGGAGGGGCCAAGGAGGTTGGGTGCAGTGTGAGTTGGGTGGTGGCCGAAGGCGGGGACCATTGGCGGTCTGATCCTCGGCTACAGAAACTGGCTCTTGGGACGTGGAATGTCACCTCTCTGAAGGGGAAGGAGCCTGAGCTAGTGCGCAAGGTCGAGAGGTTCCGGCTAGATATAATCGGACTCACCTCAACGCACAGCTTGGAATCTGGAACCAATCTCCTTGAGAGGGGCTGGACTCTCTACCACTCTGGAGTTGCCCCCAGTGAGAGGTGCCAAGCAGGTGTGGGCATGCTTATTGTCCCCTGACTTGGAGCCTGTGCATTGGGGTTTACCCCGGTGGACGAGAGGGTGGCCTCCCGCCGCCTTCGGGTCGGGGGAAGGGTCCTGACTGTTGTTTGTGTGTATGCGCCGAACAGCAGTTTGGAGTATCCACCCTTTTTGGAGTCTCTGGAGGGGGTGCTAGAGGGCATACCTTCTGGGGATTCCCTCATTTTACTGGGAGACTTCAATGCTCACGTGGGCAATGACAGTGAGACCTGGAAGGGCGTGATTGGGAGGAATGGCCCCCCCGATCTGAACCCGAGCGGTGTTTTGTTATTGGACTTCTGTGCTCGTCATGGATTGTCCATAACGAACACCATGTTCAAGCATAAGGGTGTTTATATGTGCACTTGGCACCAGGACACCCTAGGCCTCAGTTTGATGATCGACTTTGTGGTCGTGTCGTCGGACTTGCGGCCATGTGTCTTGGACACTCGGGTGAAGAGAGGGGCGAAGCTGTCAACTGATCACCACCTGGTGGTGAGATGGCTTCGATGGTGGGGGAGGATGCCGGTCAGACCTGGTAGGCCCAAACGTGTTGTGAGGGTCTGCTGGGAATGGCTGGCAGAGTCCCCTGTCAGAAGTGGCTTCAACTCCCACCTCCGGCAGAACTTCAACCACGTTCCGAGGGAGGTGAGGGACATTGAGTCCGAATGGGCCATGTTCCGTGCCTCTATTGTTGAGGCGGCTGACCGGAGCTGTGGCCGCAAGGTGGTCGGTGCCTGTCGTGGCGGCAATCCCCTAACCCGTTGGTGGACACTGGCGGTGAGGGATGCCGTCAAGCTGAAGAAGGAGTCCTATAGGACCTTTTTGTCCTGTGGGTCTCTGGAAGCAGCTGATAGGTACCGGCAGGCCAAGTGGAATGCGGCTTCGGTTATTGCTGAGGCAAAAACTTGGGCATGGGAGGAGTTTTGAGAGGCCATGGAGAACGACTTTCAGACGGCTTGGAGGAGATTCTGGTCCACCGTCCGGCGTCTCAGGAGGGGGAAACAGTGTGGTGTCAACACTGTATATGGGGGGGATGGTGCGCTGCTGACCTCGACTCGGGACGTTGTGAGTCGGTGGGGGGAGTACTTTGAAGACCTCCTCAATCCCACTAACATGCCTTCCAATGAGGAAGCAGAGCCTGGGGACTCTGAGGTGGACTGTCCCATCTCTGGGACTGAAGTCACCGAGGTGGTCAAAAGACTCATTGTTGGCAGGGTCCCGGGGGTGGATGAGATACGCCCTGAGTTCCTTAAGGCCCTGGATGTTGTAGGACTGTCTTGGTTGACACGTCTCTGCAACATCGCATGGACATCGGGGACAGTGCCTCTGGATTGGCAGACCGGGGTGGTGGTCCCCCTCTTTAAAAAGGGGGACTGGAGGGTGTGTTCCAACTACAGAGGGATCACACTCCTCAGCCTCCCTGGAAAAGTCTATTCGGGGGTTCTGGAGAGGAGGGTCCGTCGGGTAGTCGAACCTCGGATTCAGGAGGAACAGTGTGGTTTTCGTCCTGGTCGCGGATCAGTGGACCAGCTCTACACCCTTAGCAGAATCCTGGAGGGTGCATGGGAGTTTGCCCAACCAGTCTACATGTGTTTTGTGGACTTGGAAAAGGCATTCGACCGTGTACCTCGGGGAATCCTGTGGGGGGTGCTCCGGGAGTATGGGGTACCGGACCCCCTGATAAGGACTGTTCGGTCCCTGTACAACCGGTGTCAGAGCTTGGTCCGCATTGCCGGCAGTAAGTCGAGCCCATTTCCAGTGAGAGTTGGACTCCGCCAGGGCTGCCCTTTGTCGCCGATTCTGTTCATAACTTTTATGGACAGAATTTCTAGGCGCAGCCAGGTGTTGAAGGGGTCTGGTTTGGTGGACTCAGGATTGGGTCACTGCTTTTTGCAGATGATGTTGTCCTGTTTGCTTCATCAGGCCGTGATCTTCAGCTCTCTCTGGAGCGGATTGCAGCTGAGTGTGAAGCGGCTGGGATGAGAATCAGCACCTCCAAATCCGAGACAATGGTCCTCAGCCGGAAAAGGGTGGAGTGCCCTCTCAGGGTTGGGGGTGAGATCCTGCCCCAAGTGGAGGAGTTCAAGTATCTCGGGGTCTTATTCACGAGTGAGGGAAGAATGGACCGTGAGATTGACAGGCGGATCGGTGCGGCATCCGCAGTGATGCGGGCTCTGCATTGGTCTGTCGTGGTGAAAAAAGAGCTGAGCCGTAAGGCAAAGCTCTCAATTTACCAGTCGATCTATGTTCCTACCCTCACCTATGGTCATGAGCTATGGGTAGTGACCAAAAGAACGAGATTGTGAATACAAGCGGCTGAAATGAGTTTCCTCCGCAGGGTGTCTGGGCTTTCCCTTAAAGATAGGGTGAGAAGCTCAGTCATCCAGGAGGGGCTCAGAGTAGAGCCGCTGCTCCTCCGCATCGAGAGGAGTCAGATGAGGAGGCTCGGGCATCTGATCAGGATGCCTCCTGGACGCCTCCCTGGTGAGGTGTTCCGGGCACGTCCAACCGAGAGGAGGCCCCGGGGAAGACCCAGGACACGCTGGAGGGACTATGTCTCCTGGCTGGCCTAGGAACGCCTTGGGATTCTCCCGGAAGAGCTGGAAGAAGTGGCCAGGGAGAGGGAAGTCTGGGCCTCTCTGCTTAAGGTGCTACCCCCGCGACCTGATCCTGGATAAGTTGAAGATGATGGATGGATGGATGGATGGTATTACTACAGGACAAGAGAATCAGATAAAGAATTACAAAGATTCTGCAACCACCAAAATTTTAACAGCCTCATTTAGAGCTATAATAAGAGTGATATATACACAGAAACATTTGTATGTATATCTATTTAAATATTGCAACTATGACACATCACTAGGCATTGAAAGCCTATGGGGCCAGTAAGTGCCATACCCCTTTTGCCCACAATATCTTGAAGGGAACATCTGGCAAAAATCATAACTTTTTTGCCTGTGAAATGTAGACAGGACAATTCCTTTTAGTTTGATTGGAAAGTTTAGCTCTTTAGATCATCTTTATTGTCATATTTTATAATATAAAGAACAAAATAAGCTACAGCTTTGTTTTAAAGAAGTATAAAAGTTTTAATTGAAACTTTGAGTAATGTACTATAGATCATAAGATTTTGGCAAAATGTTTACTTGTAACATTGTACAGATGCATACACATAACAATGAAAACAATTAATAGTAGTGCAGTATAGCGCTTCACATTCAACAGTTTTTTGATGACACTTCTTAGCAGTTCAAAGAGTTTGTAAAAGTAAGCAAAGCAAAGCAATACAACAGCATGTGCATATTCAGTGTTGAACAAAGTATATCTTAGAGCTCCAGATACTTTTGTTCATAGTACAGTCTGCATATTTATATATATATAAATATATATAAACACACATACAGAGTGTCTATAAATGAAATATTAGTGTGTGTTGATCGAAAAAAAGAAGTTTTTTTTTTCTGAATGACTAGATGAAGAGAATTTATGGAGCCATTTAATGTAGCTCTATAAATTACAGGGTCTGAAAATAAACTTTCCTTTTCCTAGAATGTCAGCACAAAGTCAAATCGGTATTGCTCGGCCACATGAAAAGTTTTCTTAGCATGAGAAATGCTTGTGGAGTATTATAGAGCCTTATTAAAGTTTTCATGACTTGAAGAGCAAATTGTATGACTAATAAAAAAGGCATTTATTTTACCCTCAAATAATTTCAAGATCTTGTTCTCACTATATATACAGCATAAATATATACAAGAACAGTATACTAATTACTGAGTACAGGTGAACATCAAATGTAAAACAATTTATTATTTTGTCATGTTTTGTGGATTTGTTTCAATTTATGTATCGCTGTAATTATAATAGTAATATAGCTTTATTATATGTAAACTAAATAAAATATATGAGGTAAAGCTCTTTCCTAATAGTCATTTTGACTGCATGTATTCCTCAGCTAGCTAGGTTATCAACACTTGCAGAGATCCAGGAACATGGTTACACATTCTTACTAGCACAGTAAATACTTTATTTTGTAATGGATGATCCTCTGCTTTGGAATTCAGGAAAACTAACTGCTAGAATAAAAAACGTATTTCACTGAATTGCACCAGACAATGTTACATTTTCTTCAAAATCCTCCAACATACTTCCAAATTATGGATACTTGTAGGCTTTGTCTGTCAGATTGTTTCACAAACTATTATATGATCAGATCTTGTTTTCTGAGAATCACTTTCACCCTTTCTATAATTGGGACTCATTTCTTGCAGGATAACTGTTGGGCATCGTTTTTATTATGCAGAAGGATTTTAAAGCATATGGGAATAGGAAAAAAACACCAGGCTACAGTGTCACAAAGCTGCATTGGCTATATTTTTGTTAATCCAGGAGTTGTTGTCATGCCTAATCTGTCACGTGCCATTGCTGCCTCAGTAAGACATTCTCCACCATTGGGAATCACTGTCCTAGATTTGTCCCAAATCTGTGCCTAAATTTGTTTTCTGGGCCGAAAGGCATCTTAAATATATTGCATACTTAAGCATTTTTACCAGTAATGTACTGTATATGTATTCAGTAATGCAAAAGCTTCCGCATTGTTTGTAATATCAAAAAAGATGCCCTTGTCATGATAAAACCTATTTTAATATTTTTTTGTATTCTGACAGTAAGGTAACCTCTGATTTTTATTATAACAATCATTTTCTTAAATATATTTTGAGTAATTTTATAAGGGAATTTTATTTTAAAATGTGAAGTTTGAAATCTGGTAGTTTAGGTGTAAAATGGGATAGACATTCTCACAAAGATGTATAAACTTAGTCCAAGCAATTTTCTAGAGAAGGCCTTGTGTGTAAAACCCAAAATGAGCATTTAAATTATATAAATTATATAATGCTATAGACACTGAAGTTGTGCCATGGTTTTAATCAATTTGGGTTATTTCAAAAAATTGGCATGTATGTGCAGTGTAGGATTTATATTTCATTTTCTAGCTAAGTTCATTTTCATGTAGTTTGGTTGTTTTCCCTGTGCTTGTATACATTTCCTCTAGGAATTCCAGTTCGCTTCCACAGTAACAATATACTATTGAGTTAAATGGCAACTCTAGACTGCCACATCATTACAACCCTAGTTCCAAGTTTGCGCATTGGAAAAGCAAGTTTAAGCAAAGAGTGGACGCCTGTGGGGTCTGTCTTCTAAAGTTTTCCTTTAAGTCATTCTTTTCTATTTGTATTCCATTTCTCGATAATGATTTTTGACAAGCATTATTATTTGGTTGTATTTACGTTATGTGGATTACCTCAAATGTTGAAGGAGCAAAAAGCACAAAGCTGCATGAAAAAATATAATGCCACATGGATTGAAAATTATCTCAAAGGAGCATGCATTTTACCTATAAAATCTCACATTGCCTGACCTGTATAATACATATGGCATGTGCCACAATTCAGCCTTCACTAGGCCTACCTATGGCTGCTTGTAAAGTTATAAATGTTGCATGCATTTGGATGTATTAAAGTATAGTATTAAGCTCTCAACTTTTATTAAAGGGTAAAGAGAAAAAAAAATGAAATACACAGAATCTTTTTCATCAGCACTATATACAGTATTTATCACTAAATGTTTAATATCTAGAAAACAGGATAATTCTGCCAGACTAGAGATGTTTCTTTCACATTCATCAATGCGCTTTAAGTCAACCTTTATAAGAGCTTTTTTGTTTTGGTTATTCAGATGGGGGTCCTATTTACTACCTAATATGCATATGTTGCACTTTGATATGAAAGAGAACATGAAAATAAAAAAGGGGTGTTCTTTAGAAAATTCTGAAATGATCTTCATGTAGGATCATATGGATTAGAAAGATTGTAAGCTGTAAGCAAACAACAACCCCAGGTAGGACAAAGCCTATATTTAAATTATGTGTAGTGAATTCAAAACAGTTCTGTTGAACTGCAAATTTTAGAAGATCACAAAGCAACTTTGATTCATGACATTGAGCAGAGAGTAGATCTATGCAGAGTTTCTGTAGTGTTTGACTGGTAGCACACAGTCATTTGTAAGAGATTAATTCACATTCATTTTTGTTTTTGCATCAGTTAAGAAGGAAATTCATTGTCGGAGCTTCTGTTTGTGACTATTTATGAATTAACACTCCATTTCTCCCCAAAAAATACTGAACAGAAAGGAAAAAAAGGTTTGCATTTCTGGCATTGGGCCAGGCTTTAATCAGACATGCCTAACTTCAAAGACTGTGTCTGTCTTCTGTTCCTCTTATATTTCAATACCTTACCTCCACTTGGTGTGTTCGTTCCTCTTACATGTGAAGCAGCAGTGCTTCGTTTAAACTGTACATAACTGAGTTTTATTAGACCATATCCTGGAAATGTCATTTAAAATAACTTGAAATAACTTCATCGTTCAGCTCTTAGAAAGTCCCACTTTGATCTTAAATTGGAAAACATTCTTCCATAAATAGGGCAATTATAAGAATACTTTGACTGATTACTCAATAACAAAATGTATATTATTCTGAACACTGTGTTTAATAATCATAAAGAATTGTGTCTTCCTCCAAGGATCATTTAACATGCTGAGCTGTTATGCTTTCTCAATGTTTATACCAGATTTAGCTCATATGGTCTAATTTCCCATAGGTTTTGTATTTTTGGCATGTTTTCACCAAGGAAAACATTTTTTCTAACTACCAAGGTTAAAGTTGCTTTTGTCCAGCTAAGGGTGCATACTTATATCTATCAGCTTGCTTGCCGAACCAAATAATGTAGCTTTAAAAAACATTGATATACTGTACATATGCTCAAATAACTGATATAATTCTTTAAATAAAAGGCTAACATTTTCATTTTTAAATACTGTAGCAATTTTATGTTCTCAATTCAGAAGTGTCACATTAAGACATCAGTATTTAATCAAATAAAATGAATAAATTATTGTCATTGAACTTTCTTCTGTAAAGAAAACTGTAAGTCAAAAAATGTTCAGTTAACCTGTTGGACTCTTCTAAAAACATGGAGAAATTCCAAGGATCTTTCATTCTAGATAAGTCTCAAATGTTTCTAACTCAAACCATTTACATATTATAAGGCAAATATGAGCTCTAGTAGCTACACTATATCTACAGAGGCTGTTTTCAACTATGTAGTCTGTATAAGAGTAAAGCTGGGAAATTTATACACTTTAGACCAAAGTTACAGCCTTACTGTCATCATCCATTATTGTAGCTCATATTCTGAATCAGCATAGCTACAGTCAAACGTTATTTTATCTTTTAGTTGTTACCAGTTCCTCTCTGATGCTGAAGTTCACTGTCATCATCTTTTATTTGGTTTCTCTGTTCAGTGTTATAATTTAATTTATACAGATATCAAAATGATGTTGAAAGACTCCTGGCTGAATTCAACAGCAATTTCCAAGGTTTACTCTGGTGTACTGCCCAGTTTACAAGCGTTAATACTGACACAGAAAGTTGTGAATGTAAATATTACAGTTTATGCTTAGTGCATTGGTATTTCATATTAACATATACTGTATGATCCCATAAAAATAGCCTTCTCACCATTACAGAATGTTAACTGCCTCCATCTTAGCAAACAATTACACTTAAACTTATGGCCTCTGCTGTCTAGAGTTCCCAAACTGAAGCGCCTTTTGTTGTGGTGTTCTCATGCAACTTTAGTCTTTTGCATTTTAGAAGACTCAATCCATGATGCTTAATCCCTCCTGTATCCATTCATTGCCATATATTATAATATCCTGCTGATGTCACTCTGTCAATATTTTATTTATTTTCCTTACTCCTGGAGACAATAACAAATTTGTTGCAGTTAAGCCTGTTTTTATTTGGATGTGTAATAAACATGTAATTTATTGTTTTTTGGAAAAAAAAAACAAAATTGTTTACTTAAAGTAAGCATTGTATGCTAAAACATGATAGGGACTGCTAACTAGTTAACTCAGAAAAATTACTA
This sequence comes from Polypterus bichir lapradei, assembly GCA_026402145.1. Classification (NCBI taxonomy): domain Eukaryota; kingdom Metazoa; phylum Chordata; class Cladistia; order Polypteriformes; family Polypteridae; genus Polypterus; species Polypterus bichir. The sequence goes on along the minus strand of JANRMT010062791.1, from coordinate 49,964,137 downwards.
AATCAAAAATTGTGTAATTTAACTTAATGTTAACTCTGCACTTTTCACATTTAAAAGCATTATTAACCATTCCTGTGGCTTAAACACTTACCACTGAATTCTTTTTAAATTGAAAACAACAAACTGCATGACTGCTAATTCAGTTGACAGTGAACTGTTTTGTGGAAAGGATAAATTACATTTGTATGCAGTTATGGACTTAAGTCTGCACATTCTTTTTGTGAAAATGTATGCTTTTTACAGGTACTATGCAGTAGTCTTACCAAATATCCCAAATGGTTAGCATTGTTTTTGTGTTTTAATGTGTTTTTGAGAGTGCCTTGTATTGGAATAGTGACCCATCCACGTTTGGTTCCTGTCTTGCTGTCAGATTAGTCCCTTTTAGTATAACAAGTTGGCACAACTTAAACCTCATCACATTAGATTGTAATAGTTTATTTTCTATTTTGCAAACCTTCACCATTGCTATGTGTGTGCTCTCATGCTACCATTGCAACAATGTCTGTGATTCTTTATGATAAGTACTGTATACTGTGGATAATTTGGACAGTTGGTTGTGCCACTCCTAAAAAGATCTTTGTTAAAATTTTTACTAGTGATCACAACCTTTAAAGTATTTTGTAAAAATATTTTATACAAAAATGTGAATTGTAGTTTTTGATGTGTGAATGATTTAAAGAAGTTCAATATTAAGTAATCAGAGTAAGTAATACTATGAAATAATTTTAAAATTGCTTTCAAAATTACTTCAACTTTCTTTGAAAAAGCAATCTCTCATTGTACTTTGTTTTGTTTGCAGTGTGAAGCTGATTTTGTAAACATGTATGGCTATTTTTGCTATTCACTCATTCTGTAATTCTACCCATGACCCCATCACCAAAGTCAACTTTTAAAATATTATGTGATCTGGCAGTAGTTTTATATAGAACATTCCTTGAAAATATATTATCCAGCATGAAATCTGTAGTTTAACTGAGGAATGCCCACTCAGGGACTAGATGACCCAGGTCTAGTTTAAAGTGTTTTATTCTCTTTTTTTCCTCCTTTTGTCAGTTGTGGAATATGCTTATATATTAAAGGAAAGCCTTCATATTCAAAAGATCAGTGGAACTAACAAAATGTAAAAGCTATATCAATGTCCATGATATAGTTTACAGCTGTGGTTTAAACATAATGCCTCAAACCCCTGGCTGTGCAGACTTTATTGAGGCAGGCAGATTTAAGGGTTTGTCTCATTTAAAAAAGGCTTTCTAAGGTAATCTCCAAACACTAGTTTTGTTAAACTCCTCTCCTCTTTGTACCTGGTGCAGTTGGCTTTCAATCCGTTCTTTGTCCCGTTAGGGCTAAGGCTGCTTTTGCTTTTCTTAAAGAGAATATCGGAGAATTTAAAAAATGAAGACTTTTCAAAATGTAATCTCCTTGGTTTTCTGAGCGGCTCAGAGGACAGAGAGTCTGGGAGGGGCCACAAATCACTGAGGAGACTGAGAAAAGTAAATTTCTTAAGTAACTTTCAGCTGATTGTGTTGATGCAGTCAGCGGAGATCACATCCCAAATTTATTACAGATTAGTTCCATTAATCCACAGCCTCACATTCCACCAGCTGTGAGCTTTGCAAGTTTTTTTTTTATATATATATTTTTTATAAAACAGAGCAAGAGGATTATGGTTTATTTTACAAAACTGGAGCTCACTTCTTTTTATCTCATAATTAACAAGGTCTACTTATGACAATGTTTTCAAGGCCTGATATAAAAACAGTGGAGTCAGCTGCAGCAGACTGTGCTCTCTTCATGCTGGCTGAATCCACAGGGGCTTGCAGAAAATTAGACGTGCTTTTGTAGATTGTAGCGTACCAAAACTGTTTTGGATTAGATGGGGATCTGCAAGAGTAGGATTTGTTTCACCAGGTAACACATCCCTCAGTGGGGCCCACAGTTAAGACATTTTTGTTTAATAGCTGTTACTGTGAAGAGGAATGGGCAACCTGTAAAGTTAGTAAGTGACTATGCAGTCACCACAGCAGTAAGTGTTAAAACTTTTCAAAAGCTCAATAATGTTCAAGGTTTGTCTTTATTGTCTTTCAATAGGTACTTTGAAACCACTAAGTTGTACTGATTAACTAAACTACTAAACCAAAACACACAGACATTTATTTAAAAAGTTATTCTAAATTTTGTGGTTAGCATTTTTGTTTTAAAATATTTTAAATATGTTACTTTGTTAAAAGAAAACACTGGAATTAATATTAAAAGACTGCATTCAGTATGTTCATTGTCACTGCTTTAGGCAATGCTGTAATATCTTAATTCCCCTTTGGACTGGTTAGTGGCTTCCTCATACATATGATGTCTTTAAAGGACTAACCTCAGGCACACAAAACAAAGGACACTTAAACCTTTGCATTCCTTACCCCACACCAAAATGGATATTCTCTTACGAGTATTGGTGTGCATAATCCAACTGCTTAGCCATTCTGACAGTAATACTGTAGGCCATACTGGTATTTAGATTGACTCACCTTTCCTTTCAGGCAGCATTAACTTTGACACATTAGTAAGGATGGCTGTTTAGTGAAAGCACAACAATACTATGTGTTAAATTTAAAAGTGAAGAGATGTTTACTTTTACCTTTTGGCAAAATGCATTAAGTAACATGGACATTGGGTATTTTAAAATAATATTTTAAAAGTAATAATCACACTTTAACAGAAATATTTTAACAATTAAAACAATGGTATCAAACAAATGTGTTTTACTGCATAAACTAAAGTTTAACAATGTCATGCATATTACTTTGTAGATATGTTCCTTTAATTTAGAATGTGTTTAAATACTCATCATTAAGCAGATAGTAAATATTTATTTTCTTGCTTAACATAACATGTATTGGCATGCATTGGCCAAAAAGCTGAAGGTTAATAATAATGTCAAATGAGAATTCATTAACAGATCTCCAGTATTTCTGAAGTAATTTTGATTAGAAGTACTAGAGTGGAATATTGCTTCTAATAAAAATTTGTATATCGTGAGAAATGCAATGACTTTTACCAGTGAATGAGACATTTGGATTGTGAAAAATTCCAGTTTTGAAAATTAGAGATTATAGTAATAAAATGCAGTACTGATTGTTCCCAATGAGAAATGCAGATTGAAATGTAATAAATTAAACTCATCTTTAAAACAAATATTTAAAAAGTGCTTTAGAAGAAATATACTTGGAAATAGTCATTTTAAACAATAGGTGTACTATAATACAGCTGAACAAGCAATACAAGTTATGGTATAAGCATTAATGAATTGCATGAATTTTTCAGTCCATCGTTGTGCTGCCTCACAGTGTTTCTTTTCATAGTGTAAATCGAAAGAGGACTATTTCACTGTTGAATTTATTTGTGCTCCCCTGTCATGTTCAGTACTTTCAGGTATATGAAAAGCAACCTACATCACTTCAGTAACATAACTACAGAAGATTCAAGCATGGTGTGAGTCATCAGCATAATGGAAGCTGGGGATGTTGATCCATGTCCTCATGTCTCATCTTGTTTTTGGATGTGGAATGGGAATTGCTGCATTATGCATTAATAACAGTGACAGTTTTCTACCCAATTCTTAACTCTCTGTGTAATTTACATGACAAATTTATATATTTTGTGTTCTGCCTGCAACACTGAAGATTTTAAATGCTGTTTGTATTTCAATATACAGTATGATAATCACCAGTGCATTTTGTGTTATTTATTTAATGAACTTCACTTGAAACATATCATTCCTAAGTGGTCTGGATGTTTCCCAGTAACAAAATAGTGTGTTGTTTTTAATAACACCAGTTCATACCTGCTATACTCAATCAAATTCAGAGCACACTTTTTAAGTTCTGATTCAACAACTGAACTTTAAAGGAACTTGTGATGCTACCAGTGAATTAATGCTGGGTCATGTGGTTGTCAAGTGATTGCAGACTGAATATTGTTATCCCAAGATCTTGTCTGAAGAAGGGGCCTGAGTTGCCTCAAAAGCTTGTATATTGTAGTTAGCCAATAAAAGGTGTCATTTTGCTTGGCTTCTCACTACATCCATAATGGCTAACATGGTACAACACCCTAGTACTACAGTTTACTCTGTTAAAACAGCTAATACTCTAATTAAAGGATAATTGCCCTTATGCATTAACAATAGTCGTCAATATAACACTAGAATTTCTCGTTAATCACACAAAGTTTAATAAGCACTTATTTTTTTGTTTACATGTTATGGTAGACAATTTCTTACAATCTAAATTTTACAAATGGTATAGGCATATGTCATCATTATCTCACTGTTTTTATCTACACAAGTAAGAATTAATTTATGCTAAAAAGAGTTCTGGAGTGTTTGGTTGTTAAAACTCACATCGTTGTCACCATGATATGGGGCTTAAAATTCTGACTTTCCCTGTTAAAGTAGAAAGTCTGGTCAACCTACAAGTAAAGGTACACCTCTGTGTGTTAGTAACTTATGCAGATTCCCCAGTCCAAACACATGGTTTACAACAATAAAGGGCCCTGATGTGATTATGTGTGGGTATATTTATGTATATTTATAATTCTTTTAAACTAGTCATCTCTATAAAGGAATGCATAATAAAGGTAGTTAAATATAAATTACTTTTAATTCATTCAACAAGTTTTAAATTCAATTAAATTGAACGGCATTTTTGGTTTTTTTCTCTCAAGTCTAACTAATGTTTAATCTTAAATATTAATTGAATTTATAAAGGAGCATAAGATTATATCTGTTCTACTACATTCTTAAAAAATGAGAAAAATGCAGTATAACTCTTGAAAAGGTACTCTGCTAAACATAACATAAATTATATGTTACTAAAAAGGAGGATCACACAGTAATAACTCAGCATTCAGATTGTGCAATCAATAGAGTACCTTTTCCCTTTTTACCAAATTAATTAATATATTATGTTTCATATTTTTCTTTTTTTTGTTTTTTTTCTCACATTGTACTGATGCCTCTTCTCAGGTGATAATGTTTTCAGACAGTTAGGAAAATTATCTTACAGTGACTGTTTATTTGCTAGCACTGACCAAGATGTAGATGTTAAGGTGGAGAATCTAGTTTTTTCCCCAACATGTTATGATTGTGCACTCCTGCCTTAAGCCTGAATTCATTTATTCATTTACTTCTTGTAATTTCGTCATCATCATGTTGCATCGGTTACACTCCATATTTTTGTCATAGTTCACCTCCCCATGCATTAAGAGAACATGGGAGCTTAGGTGACTGATTAGGAAAAATGCTTTTTTGATTTGGGTGACATAATGAAAGGTTTTGCAAGTTAGTCGACTTAATTTTTTTATTTTTCAATGAACTTATAATTTTATTTCCTGAAAAATATGGTAATGGTTACCAATTCTGTTTAAAAACAATATTTGAAAAAAGTTCCTAGGCAACATGCTATATCCACACATTCTTGACTTCATGCTAGACTTGTCACATTTTAGTGTGGGAAATAGGCTGAATGAATTAGTCCATATCTTCATTAATATTCAGTATTATTATGTTATCATTTTCTATATAGTCATGAATAACCATGTCATTAGCAAACGTTAAATTCTTTGATTCATGTTGTACCCCACTTATTCAGTTAAGAATCCCAAGCAGCACTAGGCACAAGGCAGGACCCAAACCTGAATAAGGCATCAGTACAACATAGGGCACACTCACACACATAGCCACATTCCATCCTGCAGGGTCAGTATAGAGATCCCAGGTAACCTAAGAAGCACATCTTTGAGATGTATGAGGAAAACGTACACAGACACAGAGATAATTTGCAGACTCAACACGGTCAGTGCCCAGGCCCAGACTATAAGCACTGGCCAGTGCTTCTGTGCTGCCTATCCAGTAATATATAGACAAGACAACACTTTTCTGCAGATATACTTGAAATGAAATTTCAGCTACAATACAGTGTCACTTTGAAGGTAAAACAAAGGAAAATGATACCTTGAAGACATATGTGGGAAATTTTAACAAGGTACAGATAACTGCTTTGTAGGTTTCTGCCTGGTAGTACTTAAATGTTGCTTTTCCTCTGAACAGAATTTTGAAGTATTTGTTATACGGAATATAATAAGCTTGTGTCAGCATAACAGAGGCTGTGACCCTTCTGAATGTGAATTCAAAGCTTTGCACCATCTATTTTTTTCAGCATTTGTAGTGTGAAAAGTAACATTACTAAAATGCTTTCAACAGCCTGACCATCAGCAACAGTTTTGCACCATCTGTTTTTTAGCATTTGTAGTGTGAAAGTGACATTAGTAAAACACTTGCAACAGCCTGAAAACTTAGTGTTCAAACATTAATAGACTTGTTGCTGCAGTATGCTGTCCAGAATAAGCAGCCAGTCTACTGAAGTCAAAGGCAATTTTTGTAGATCAGGGTTCGATTTCTAGGGGTAGTAACAGTTACCATAAAGTGTAAACATATTAATCAGAAGCAAAATATTTCATTTTGAAGTATTACTACTGCAAGCATTTTTAAATATATATTTTTAACTATGTAATGATTTGTTAATAAAATTCGGTGCAACAGGGGGTGGTGGCTGTTATTCTGAAGGAATCCCTGTTTAGGTGTTGTTAGGGATCTTTACTTCTGATTTTTGTCCCCTTTACATGTCTTCCTGAAACCATTCCAAATGGGACTTGTGATGAATGTTAAATTTATTAGTGGCAAATAAAATTATATACATTTACATAACGTAGACATAATTAGAAGAGTATGCTCTAATATCATGAAAGGAAGGAACCACCACTTAGCATGGGCTTTAATAAGATAATGTCTTTGGATAATTGCATACAACAGTACCAACCTCTGTGGTAGTTCCTTTGAAGTAATTGACTTTGTAGCTGTTCAGTGAAGCTTTTCTTTCACAATTTTATTCGTTGGCAAGAGTGCAGAATTCTTCTGCATCATCAATCACTTTCCTTAAAATGCTTATTTTTATTGTAAGCCCATTGCCCTTCTTACAGGACTCGCCACTGGGTACCCTTTGTTCACCAGTTTCAGCTCTTTGTGGTTATCCTTTGGACAGTGAAAACCATTGTCCCTGCCTGGTACCAAAACATGCCAGGGAAAATTTTATCTTATGCTAGTATTTTGCTTTCCTAAATCCTTGTTTTTGAGTTCATAACTTTTAAAATGTTTTTGGTTATTCTATAATTTATGTGATTTTTAGAGAAATATGTTCCAAAAATATGTTGCACCAAAATTTGGAATTTTTCTTTCATAGATTAAATCCATCATCTTGTATTTTGTCAAGGTCAGACAATATTCTTTAATTGCTTGTGAATTTTTTTAGAACTCTAGCGCAGTGGAGCAATTACATATACTGTACAGGTAGTGTGGGAGTGCTGTATGTTAAACTGTTTAGGCACCTCACTTGTTCCATTTATTTTTAAAGACAGTTAAAGTTTAGTTGGCTAGCTTTGTTGCTTTTGGCAGTCATGCAATGTTTTTACACACGACTCATATTAAATAGTCTTTTTAAACATTAAAGTGGTTGCATTTCAGAGTTATGTGGCACTTGTTTGCAGACCGATTTGTTGATTTTAGACCTAGCTGAAGGTCAGATAGACAGCTTTGAATGACCAGAGGCCTAAAAGATTTGTAAGATTGACTTGGAGAGCTCCCACCAACTGAGCGTAAAGACTGTGCAGTCAGATTCAGTCTGTCTAATTTCAACAATCAGAAAACATATTTATCCTTTGAACTGAAAAATGGACATTTGTTTACCCTTTTGAAATAAGAGTGTTGATACCAATCATACTATTAGAACAATGAAAAATCATTTTTTAATATTCAGTTTCTTTTTATAAGTATGTCAGTGAATGTGCTAATTGTGTGTGGATGCATTTGCTGTTTCTTCTTTCTTCTGTATGAGTTTGGCAAGCCTTCTTTGATTATTAACAAACAATCATGAGCAAAACCTAGTGATTAAAAAGCTGTTAGCAATACAAAAATCATGTGTACAAGCTAACATTGTTGATCGACTGGGCAGTTTAATAAGGCAAATGACTATACTTAAGCTGTCTGTTGAATGACAGCATAATTTGGATGAAGTAAGAAACTGACAGTTTCATCTAGTTCTTTAGATTTCAGCTCAGAAACAAAGACTAGTATACTGTAACATTGCAATACTAGAATATTTAACTTTTTACCTTATGCATAGAATTATAAATCAACTAAATTATATTTAAATAACCTCTAAAATGAACAAAAACCGTAGGTAAATGTGTGTTTCCAAAAAACAGTGATTTTTTTTTAAAGAATGTGACATTGCACCTTTAGTGGACCTTTAAGAGCTTATTAGATGTTATTAAAGGTGATTAATAATTGACAAACCCAGGAAAGGTTGTCAGTCCATTGTAGGAAACACACATGCTGTGCCAGTTTAGAGTTACGTATTATCTTAATATGCACAACTTTGTGATGCAGAAGGAAATCCTCGGCAGACACAGAGAAAATATGTAAAATGTATAAAGGCAAGGGCCAGTGAAAATTTCTAACCCAAGACTGCATCAACTCATATTGTACATTTTAATTTAATTCAGTATGCAATGTAAACTAAAATAAAATAACTTTGGTACTTTAGAATTTGCAGTATTATTGTAAACAAATAATGAAAGTGAGCAGTAACTTAACACAATATATGTGAATGAACTATGCAAGTCTTGCCTCTGACTGCTTTTTAAATCCTCCTATTTGAACGACTATAATGTGTGAATCAATCCATCATTCGGCATATAGTCTGAAATGTCACTCTCTTGTCCATTGACACTCTCCTGTTCATACACAGAAATACCTTGAACTGTCAGATCAAAGCCCAAAGACAGGATCTGAAATTATTCTTAGTTAATTAATTTCAGGAGACTCTGTTCTTAGGATTTATCTAACTTTCTCATTATTTTAAATCACCATTTTTTATATTGCCATTTTATGTTTACTTCTTAAGCACTTACTTATGAAAATCTTAAAACAAAAGTAAGAAAATGTATAATTTATTTTTATAAAAGAGACATATAGTGTGCCAAACATTCCATAATAATTCATCCATGATATTCATACAATACACAATTTCATTAATTAATTGTACTGCTTCTTTAAAAACTTATGCTTTATATCATATGAAATTCTTTGTCACTTAGTTGGTTTCTCTAGTAAAGTTTTTAATACAAATGTTAAATGCATTTAAATCATACTACGTTACCGAACCACTAATATTTTGTAATTTTTAAATATTACATTACATGTACATCTAGTAATTAAATTGAAATTTGAGATGGAGGGAAACTGCCCCACTGTTTTATTTTAAAATAAACATTTTGTGCTTTGTATAATTAGATTTGTTGATAATGATAATTCTCAGAAACTATAACTGCTTGCATATGTATTTTATAAGACCTAAACAACTCATGCTGCTTTATGAAATTCATTTTCCTTATATTTAGAGATGTAAAAATATAGGTCAAAAAGTGCAGTTCATTTCCTTTTCTGTTACAAAATGCTGGCAGCCTCCATTTCTTGGGAAATGTACTTTCTAGCAAAAATTGTCACAGCAACCAACACTGAATATGAGCTATAGGCAAAATCTTTGTCAAATCATTCTGAACAACTTGCACCACATTCATCAAAGTGAGGACCTATCATGAGCTGAGATTTTATTTTCTGACTCACTGAGCCACTGCTGACTGGATGGAACAGAGAAAGTAAATTTTTTCCCATTTTTCTGTGTTGTGTGTGTGCAGTCTACTGATTGACTAAATGATCATCTCTTTTAGAATAAAACTGGCACTTTGCACATCTTGTCCAGAGTCTGGAAATGTGTGTGGTCTACTAGGTAGGGAAAGAGCTTAAAAGGCACTGGTCCTTGGTCAAATCCTTTCTTTGATATACAGCTACGGATATGCAATTCTCACATGAACCACAGCAGACAAGGAAGCTTGAGTTCCTTTTATCCGGCTATTGATTAAGATAATTTAGAGTTTAAACCCAGCCCAGCCCAGTGCACTTCAGGCATGACAGGTTCTGTATAATTGCTGCCAGTAGCATTTCATAAAAAGATACATTTTCAAAGAAAATTAAAGATATGTGTATTTAAATATTAGCATGTGACCACAGTTTGTAAAAATTGTTTAAGAATAAAGTAAATAGCAGGTTTGGTTCTTGTTTTGTTTTTTTTTTTTTGCTATTCAGCAAATAATCATAACATTTAAAAGCCTAACTGTGAGAATGTCATGGATCTAACACAACAGAAAAAAAAGTCATAGAAAAGGATCCTTTTGTTTGTTGTTGTGTAAATCTATTACAGTATATTCTCACAGGGGATATAGAAAATCTAATGCATTGCCTATTGCTTCAGTGCACTGTATTTCCCTTGCCGTTCAGTTTTAAAAAATGGCACATAGATGCTGCTCTTCTGTTGGGTCAAAAGATGATGAAAAGATTTAAGCAGAAAAGATACATGTATATTCAGTGTGTTTTCATTCTGGGTACTTTTGGCCTGCAACATCAAATCAAAGGTAAAGGACACTTATCATGATAAAATTATGAAACTTGTAGAATCCAAAAGCTCAAAAGCATATTCCTCCACCTCTACCAGCTGTAGTATCACTTCAGCAGTACAAACTACTGTGGCTGGGTTTGAATTCCAACACAGCCAATATCTGTTTGGTGTTAGCATTTTTATCCATGTTTACATGCTTATTTTTTGTTTGTTTATTGGTACCTTATTCTCACAACTAAAAGACATATATCTTAAGATATTAGGTGTCATTAAGTTAGTCCTGTTTCTGTAAATGTGGGTATTTGTGTAAGCATGGCATTCCATTCAAGGCTGGTTTCCATTCTGAGTCTCTGCAGCAGGGATTTATTTGTAAACAGTGTTACAGTCTGGTATAAATTTGAATTAGTTGATACAGGCAAACTACAGCCTGTACTATCATTACAAGCATGAATCATAGATGGAAAGAAAAACAAAGAAAAGATGGAAGAAGTCAAAAAAAGAAAATGAGAGACTGAAAAAGATAGTTACTGAAATAAGTATAGCACTCACTTAAATAATCCAGCATAATCAGAAGAAGCCTAACTCAAAAGGAATATAGTCATAAAACAGCTGGAGATGGCACCAACATGGGAAAAAGAATAGACAAAAATTTGGGGATAGGGAAATTAGTCAGCAATACATTACCAATTAGTAAAGCAGCATTTTGCAAACACCATTTTGTGAACCTGGCTAGATTTTACAGCTTTTACTATATACTGTAGGTCTTATATTGCTAACTAGTTAACATTCATTATTTCATGTAGTTCATACATATCAAATATTGAACATATAGCATTGCAGTATGTTTTGTGCCACCTACTCAGGGTAAGCTATCTCCAGATACAAGGAAGCTTTAGCTTGCATAATTTGAGAAATCAATATTAATGTAAAATGACCTTAAGGTGGTGACAGAATCTGCCAAATGTCATTTATGAAGACATTTGTTAACTTTCACTAGGAAAATACCAATGCCCCAGTAATTAACCTCCTATATCATCAGAAAATATAGATAGTTGCCTATACAACATATCTTTCATTAAATCAGATCACATTAGAAAAATATAAAACATTATTTCTGTCTCTTTAATGTGATGAAGAGATGTTTAGAATTTAGAATATTTTATTGAATTAGGAAGGTATGCTTGTCTAACAGAAAATAAATAAATATAACTGACGATAAAAAAAATCAAGACAGCTGTTATGTTTGCATGCAAATATTGTCAACATTAGATAGATAGATAGATAGATAGACATTATATAAATGCAGGATTTTAAAAGGGATCATTTATATCATGCATGGATTAATAACTGAATACTAGGAAGGTTTTAATAAAATATGCTTGATTCTGCTAGGGTTGGGCTATACTGCTCTTTATTCAAAACAGTTCTTTATAAAGAGGTTTAGAAAATCATTTTGTTAATGGATCATCTAGAAACTTCAAACAGTGGATGTAGCACTTAGGGACAGTATGACCATTTAACTGTGTTTTAAGGAAACTTTCCCTCTTTAGTCCTAGCGTTTTGATGAAACACTAAAAATACTTAATTATCCTAGTTTTTATTTGCAAACTTACCACAAGATCTTGCTTGTAGTATCAATTGGTTCGACCAGAAGCTTAACCTTTTTGTAAACACTAAAAGGAAGCAATTAAAGTGTATAAGGTTGAAATTTTGCTAAATTATAACATTTGAATAAGAAAATATCTAATTGCTCATTTTAATATATTGCTAAGTGATTATCACACATATTTCCTACATGCCTCATATTAGTGAACTAGCAGAATACCCGCGCTTCGCAGCGGAGAAGTAGTGTGTTAAAGAAGTTATGAAAAAGAAAAGGAAATATTTTAAAAATAATGTAACATGATTGTTAATGTAATTGTTTTGTCATTGATATGAGTGTTGTTGTCATCTCTCTCTCTCTCTCTCTCTCTATCTATCTATATATATATATATATATATATATATATATATATATATATATATATAT